>WAAD01005869.1:0-77538 GCA_013389945.1 Fregata magnificens
ATCTGGAGTACTGTGTCCAGTTCTGGGCTCCACAGCTCAAGAAGGACAGGGAACTACTGGAGAGAGTCCAGTGGAGAGCTATGAGGATGATCAGGGGACTGGAGCATCTCTCTGATGAGGAAAGGCTGAGAGATCTGGGTTTGTTCAGCCTGGAGAAGAGAAGACTGAGGGGGGATCTTCTCAATGCTTACAAATACCTAAAGGGTGGGTGTCAAGAGGATGGGGCCAGACTCTTTTCAGTGGTGCCCAACAACAGGACAAGGGGCAATGGGCACAAATTGGAGCACAGGAAGTTCCACCTGAATATGAGGAAAAACTTCTTTACTTTGAGAGTGACAGAGCACTGGAACAGGCTGCCCAGAGAAGTTGTGGAGTCTCCTCCTCTGGAAATATTCAAAACCCACCTCGATACAGTCCTGTGCACCCTGCTCTAGGTGTACGTACTCAAGCAGGGGGGTTGCATGAGATGATCGCCAGAGGTCCCTTCCAACTCCTACCATTCTGTGATTCTGTGTGATTCTGTGATACAGGGATGGCCAGTACAATCTCTGCTGCTTGTGACAACTAGGGCATAAGGTTTCAGTGATCTTCCCAGTTGTTATCATGTTTCTTTCTTACTGAGACAAGGCCTATCAGCAAATGAGTGAAGAGTGATCCAGCCGTTTTTGCAGCTTTTCTTCAGTGTTAGGAGGTGGCTTGAATTAATCATCTGAACTTTCACATTCAGGTGACTAACATTTACTGTATGAAGCTTACTTCTAGCCAAAGTATTCCATCCACAGCCCCTATTTTTGTAATGTATTTGGTGCCACTTACTTTTTTCCTTCTTGACAGTCAGAACTGCTGTCTGTAACTAAAGTATGTGTAATGCACCTACAGCTTATCATCAAGCAGATTTCTGTTAGGGTTTCTTTTTTTCTCTACAACCCAACTTGTGTTGAAATTTCAACGCAAGAAGAAATATGGATGTTTCCAGTTGGCACTTTAACCAACTTTGTTTGGTTTTATGTATTAAAGAATGTTTATTTCTTAGCTGGTAAAAATAACAATAGTCATGATCCCTTTGGTGGCATCACACTTTACTTGTGACAGCTCATTGTTTAAGCTGGTCACACCCTGGCAAAAATTCTTTGTCCCAGGCACCCACGTAAGCATAAGACAAGTGCCATCCTATACTTTGAAAGTCCTTTTTCCTAAGACTGATATGTTTGTGTCATTTCCATGCCAGTAGCCATCACACCCATACTCTTGCAGGGTGAATTTTAATTTACATAGAGGTTCCCACAAGGATTTGAGTTGTTCATGTTTCTATGATACAATAAACAATATACAACCTGCGCAAAGTGCTCATTTGATTATGTCTGTATAAGTACCTTTTAGTTTTAAGTACCTTCCTTAAGAAAATAGGTCTTATGCATACTTCTGTGTGCATAATAATTCAGGTAGGAAAGGACTTCCGGAGGTCACCTGTGCCAACCACTCAAAAGCAAATTCAAACTATGCCAGATTGCTCAGGGTAGTGTCCACTCAAATTCTGAATATCTCCAGGGATGGAGATCTCGCAGCCTCTCTGGGCTCCCATCCCAGTGTTTGACCACCCTCAGGATGAACATTTTTTTCCTAATATCTAATCAAAATGTCCCATGTTACAACTCTTACTTGTGGCCTCTTGTCCTTTCATTGTGCACTTCCGAGAAGAACCTGGCTCCACCTTCTCTGCACCCTCCCATTAGGTAATTGTAGGCAGCAGTTAGACTCCACAAGGCTCCTCCAGGGTTTCTGCTGTGGAGGAATCTGGCAGTATGAGACAGAAAGGTTTTTATTTATTTTTGCTTTGGTTATTTATTTTTTAAAAACTTTATGAATTATGTCAGAGGTTGTGCCAGTACCTTTAAGACTCCTTAATTAAATTGTGCCAATGAGTGTCTTTGATTCCTTTCAGTGTTGCAGTCCAAGTGCAATTTGCCTTAGAGGTAAACTGACTATAAATTCCTCACTGGAATCAGTCAAGCTGCATGGCACCTGTCTGCCTCAGGAAAACTAATCTTCCTGGTTTGGGGGTGGGGGGCGGGTGGGTTTGTTTGTTTTGATTTTTTTTTTTTTTTTTTTTTCNNNTTTTTTTTGTTCCATCCTAAACGGGGGCTGTTGAAATAGCAAATCTGTCCTGAACATTTTCAGTATTAAAATTTCAAGACTCCAAATCTTCTACCACAGGGTCAAAAAAATGCAAATCTAAACTCCTCCATTTTCTTGCATGGCCTGCAATTAAAGTGATTATTTCAGAGGGTGAGAAAAGATTTCTCTCTTTTTTGTTTTTCCTCCTTTAAGAAAGTGCAATGCAATCTACTAGTGGTGAACCTGACCGTGAGCATGACAGTTCCCCAATTTAGCAAGGAGATTTATGTGTTCTTCTTATGTGTTAAGAAGAGCATCCTTACAAAATTGTTTGCCTTGCTCCATGATTACATCTCTCTTACAATCTCAATTGCTGTAATAGGCTATGCTAGAAACATAATTTTTAAAATATATCAACGGCAAGCAGTAAGACCATTCGCATATTCCCAGAATTTAATCAAGTGGCGAGAAGAAACTGTTCAGAGACTTAAGCCACTACTGACCTGTGATATGAGGGATCAGTGCCTCTTCACTCAGGTGACCAAGGACACGGAGCAGGAAGGCACCAGATCAACAAGGACATGAATTCACTATAGGCCTCCTCTCCTCACCTTAAGAGGCCAGCCAGTCACATCAGGAACAGAGTACCTCTCCCTCTCTTTTTCTGTTTATTTGCTCATTTCTTACCTGGCAACCTATTTTTTCCAGGCTGTTTCCCAGCTAGCCTCAGCAGCTAGAACAAAACTCTTTCATTTTGGGTTCCTGTTCAAGTACGAACATGCTTTGTCCATTGATAGTTGAACCTCTCCTTCTATTAGGCAACTGTTCTGATATCAGGCAAAGGCTTCTGCACCTCAAGACATGAGCAAGAGCACCTCCACTGGGATGGACTATCAGGTATATCCCCATTCCACAGCTGGTGCCCCCCAACAGAGGGGATACAAATCCTGAGAAATGAGTGAGCAAGGAAGTTGGTTGGGGAGAACTGGAAGGAGGGATGGCATCGTGGCACCAAATGTCTCCCAATGGCTCTGAAAGGTTTTAACTATGGTCTTGATTAAAGCTGCTCACAGGGATGATCTTTGTCTCAAATATAAAGCAGAATACACCTCTTGCTAGACTTATCGCAGCCTGTGGATTCACAAATTTTGTCAGAGAGACAAAATAACAAGCCTGTTCTACAAGCAAAGGAAAATGCACACAATCTTCAGACAGGTTGTCTGGCTTACATTTCACCCATGAAGAGGCTTGCTTCATTGACTAAAGCTGGTTTTAATCTTAAAGCAAATTAGCAACACATGAATATGTGCTCCAGATGTCAAGCACTTCCATGCTCCAAACACAGCAGTCTTGTGGAATAGCAGCGCATGCAATGGTTGTGGTCAAGCCAAGGAAATGCTCTTCACTTTGATTTGTTCTGTGACCTTAATGAAGTCACCAGCATCTTTAGGTTTCTAATCTAAAAGAACTGGTGTATGACACTAGTCCCTCTCACGGCATTCTCATGTAATGTAGTTAGCAACGCCCGTTGCAAAAGCAGCCCTTGCCAAAAGCTTCTAAACAGAGGCTTGGGAGATGTTATTTTCTTTCTTTTTATCCAGAATGCCTCTGATGTCTGTGCAACGTGTTATTAAACAATGTTTTTTGTAAATTACCTTTGCTGAGAGTTGTTACAAAAAGAGGATTTTTGTTTGATGAACATACAAGACATGAAATGAAACACCTCTATGTCTAAGCAAACTTAAGGTGATGAATAAAACAAAATTTTAGAAAACGTAGCTGGAGTGAAGTTCAAGGATCAATCAACTATCTCTCCAATCTAATAGATGTTTTTAAGACCTTCAAAGATGGAGGTTTCACTGATTCAATCAATCTATATATATGGGGTAAATTTTTAAGTCCATTTTTTTAAATGATCAACCTGAATTCTGTGCTGTAGTTTTAGTTCACTGATTTTTAGCCAGTCTGCAGTGGATCTGAAGAAGAGATTATTCCTTTCCTTTTTTACATCAGTCTTTTTATGTCTTCAAGGCTATGTTCATATTTTCCTGCAGTCTGCTTTTTGCTAGATTAAGCAGCTTAATTTATTCAGTCTTTTTGCCTGGCTATATCCTCTAGACTGCTGTCAACTCATTGCTCTGTGTCTCTCTTGAAGCACGGCACCCAGGAGTGGGCATAGTACAGCTGCTGGGTACAGTGGAAGGATTAGAGCAGGGGCACACGAGACTAGTGTCGATCCTGTGATTGTGGCTTTGGTGGTAGGGTGACATTATTAAATTATGTTCCACTTGTGGGGTACTTTACGTGCTGCATGCAGGGAGGATGTTTTGAAGGCTCGCCCAACCCAATATGATTACACCCACTGCACTGTAGAGTCCTGCACTTCTCCTTTATTGAACAGTATTTTGTTTTTTTTCCAGCGCATGTGTCCAATTCATCAAGATCATTTTGAATTCTAATCCTAGCCTCCGTGAAGGCCTTTATCACAGTGGGCATCCCATTAATAACCACAGAAGTTTTCATTCTGCAAACTAACACAGGCTGAGAGAGGCTGCAGTGATTTAAGTTGCCTATTGTTATAGCTCCTTAATCCCCAAGAATGAATTCTTTTTCTCTTCTATCTGAATGGCAGCTACCACAAATAGATTAATAGAAACTTTGGCTTTATTCCTTTGTCTATGACCTTTCAAACTTACCTCTCCTATATTCAGCTTTTGCACGTTTTAAATTATCTTTGTAGTCTGATTTAATTGTATATTTCCGTAGAGGCTTAGCCTAAAATTGCTTAACTGTTAAGCACTGCTTTTTAACTTGGCAGGAGGGGATTTAAACTGACCATATGTATGCGCTGCACCCCTATGGTGGGGAAACACCCCTCTAACACAGTCTCTGTTGTTCCATAGCTATTTCTTCTGCAGGAATCAGAAGAAGGATTGAGTCTCAGATCCTTGTTCTGTTCATACCCGTATCAGTATAGTACAGGAATACAGAATTTCTTTCAAGAAAATTCTCTCCTGATTTTATACCAGAGAAAATGGGAACAAGTCTTGCCCCTCAGTTTTGTTCATATGTGAAAGATGTTTTCTGAAATGGAAAAGACAAACCAAACCCTGAGGAGAACCCACTGATTTCAAGGACAAAAGTGATGTGACATCTTACCTTTTTAAATTTTAATTACCTTCCAAAAAGACTCTTCCTTCCAATCCCTGTACAAAGCAAAGCATCCCCATAAAAATAGTTCCACCATGTCTCTGCCACACATTTTGAAGGGAATTTGCTCCCAGAAATTCAAGAAAAAAGGTGGAGGGTTTTTTTGTCTAAAAGCTAAGCATCCAGCCCACACAAGTTGTCTTATCTAGGTCACTCTATAATCAGTGGAGACAGACCATCCCAAGGTAGGTGAGATGAATGGTGACTCATGTCTGAGATACTGCTATTATCTAGACTACACTATGACACTTTAGAGTAGTTGTCTCTTTAGAGTTTTAAAGTTAGGTGAGATGACCCAAATGGTAGATTACACTGGCAAAAGTTATCATGCTGGGAAAAGTGAAACCATCTAAACACAGTCTTCATTGCATGCTTAAGCTAATCTCTGGGTTCAGGCACAGAGCGCAGCCTCAAATTGCTCATACACCGGGTCTTGCCTTTCCTGCATGCCCATGTAACCCACAGGGTAGCATGGCTACCTACCTGGAGCAAAGCTGAGGCTGGTTCCCACAAATGGCTCCCCGGTAGAGGAGTAACCATGGCTGCTGGCCAGGAGGGGACTAAGAGCTGAGGAGGCACTAAAGCTCATGGTAGAGCAAGAAGTTCCCTGCCCCTGCTCCTTTCCTGCCATTTCAGCTTCCCTCCCCGCACTCACAGCTGAGCCATTTTCTCTTTCCTGGCAGCAGGACCCCTGGTTTCTGCTCATCCATGGCAATGTCATGGGTTAGAGGCTGCCAAATGCTTTTAATGAGTGCTCGCCCCTCCTTCTGCTCCATCATCAGCCCAGTCACATAGGCATGGGTCTCCCTGACAGCCTCCTTTCCCCCACCTGCTCAGGACAGTGCCTTGGGGTTAATTCTGTAGGGCCAGCAGCTGGGATCCCTCTTCAACTGCAACCCTTACCTGTCTCCTCCATTTTCCCCTAGCTCCCACATTATGGGTTTGGTGTCAGGAAATGGAAGATCTCAAACGACTGCGTTGACATAACCTGAAACTCGCCCCAGTTGCTAGGATGTGAATCCAGGCGACCAATGCATCTGAAGCATTGGAAAGCCACAAGAAGGCAGAGCAGGAGGCTGAAGGCTCTTCTGTATTTCATTCATACCGACTGTCTCCTCCTGAAACATCAAAAGCAGGGGTCTGCTCAGAAGCAGCAGGCTCTGAGAGAGGGGTCCCTTAGGGAAATTGGGTTTATCTTTATAACTACCAGTTCTGCTGAGCCATATATGTATTTTTTCTCTCTTTGACTCTAATAATAATGTGTATATTATTGCTGCTGGATACGTTAGGATTTTTTTTCTCCTGAGCTCCCCTGCTCTACACCCTTCAAACCTAAGTGTTACTGTGAAAAAATCCCCTCTCTTCTACTTGTCTTAGCAGAAGAGCAGCAGAACCATCTTCGTCCACGCCACTGCATACAACTTTACACAGGACAGTTTTTTATAAAGGAGAATTTTGCAGAAATACAGAATATTTTCTCCAAGCTGACCCCATGGTCACCAGACTCGGTACTTCTCAGGCTCAGAGCTGGCTGGCTGCTATGGAAAAAACATAAACTTCACACTCTCACGTGGCGAGGGGAAACCTACAGAGTGGCCCCTGAAAAATGACTATCCTGCATCTGGAGAGGACCAAATGGGTTTTGGTAGGCCCAAAGGAGGGAGAAGATTGGGCGCGCACTCACAAAACAAGCAAATGTGGACACGTACACCCTTCTTGTCGCAGCCAGAGGATCCTGATGCTTTGAGAGCACAAATAACTTTTTTCCTTACTTTCTTTTCTTTGTACACACTACCGCTAGGGGACGTTTTGTCACCACGTATCGCTCGCTACACAATTTTACTTTTCCTTACAGTGGTTCATGCTTTCTTTTCAATCTTGGTGCACATCTAGATCATGCAGTGGATGTCTGAATTTCGTAGGTCTTGTGGATGACCCAGACTCACTGGAACTGGGAAGGAGAGAAGTATTTATTTCCCCCATTTCTCCAAAGGAGCCCATCTATCAATATTCCTTACAAAGTGAGGCAGCTGGTTATTTCACAGCTTGCTGGAGCAACACGAGAAAACTGAAGGCTGCCTCTCATTTTAGTGTTAAGTGCCAAACATAGACACTGCTAGTGGTTTTGTGAAGATAGAGGTAATATACAGCCGCTGCATATCAAACTGGAATGAACATCAGCAGCAGTGATGCATGTTAAGTATTTTCTGAAAGAATAAGAATATCTTTCAGACTAAATAATTAGAAATCAATTGGCAAAACTCACATTTCACTCCTTTTTTCCATTCTCATCTCATTTGTCCTAGGATAACTGACTGGCTTAACCCAAGTCTCTACCCACCCACCTACCGATATGTATTTTTTCCTTCTCTCCAATGCAGACAGAGCAGCTGGTGACTCTTTGGATTCTCTTTATTGTCACAATTGCTGGAAATGCCATCGTGCTCTTCTCTAATTGGAGGAGGAAGCGGAAATCTCGAATGACCTTCTTCGTTACACAGTTGGCGATCACAGGTAGTGTATGGGAGGGGAAAGGGCATCTGAACTGGACAAAAATCACTGTTAAAATGACAAATAAGAGAATGCAAGTTGAGTGGTGAAGAGTTCAGTTGCCACCTAACGCCCAGCTGCAGCTTGCCATAAGACAGATGGATGGCTGCTTATCTTAGGGCTCAGTCTGCCTCTGATCTAAAAAGATGTTGCTAGATATAGTAGTGTCTGTGTCAGATGCAACAACTGCAACTCATTGATTTCACTGAATCTTATCTTCCAGTCTGAATTTGCATCCACATTTCCCAGAAGTTATGTCCCCAGCTGTTGTCATGGAACTGTTTAATTTAAACTAGTTTAAGATGAATGTCTTGTGTTTTTCTACTAAAACCCTTTCTAAAGTACTTCGTAATGGTATTACTCCATCAATTATGCCCTTGCATTGAAGAGTTAAAATAACTTCATGTTGTCTGGTTTAACCAAGTAAGGGAAATATAAAAATGTAAATGTGGAGAGGAATGCATTTAGCTAATTTTTTTTTTAATGGAAAAAAAGATGCTGATACAAGAACTTTGTAGTTTTTAAAAAAAATGGAAAATGTACAGAAACATGGTTTGTAAAATGTCAATCTCAGCAACTAGGAAGGGAAACAAGAGCATAAGCAGCACATTGTTTCTCTGTGGCCTTGAATAGACTAAATTTGTGGGGGTTTAAGTTTCCCAAGGGAAAATATGTGCTGTTTCTATAACAATGTCCTGCTACTAATCCCTGCTTACAAGACAGCTGTGTCGTGTTGTTTGTGTATATAGGATATATTTGTATGCTTTCTGTTGCTTTTTTTGTAAGATACGGTAGGAATTACAGCACTTTTCCACTAAAGAGCTATTTAATATATGATTTCCCAGCAATATTGCATCCTCCTCTGATGTCTGTTGTATCTCTGTTTAAACCGGAAAAGCAAAGGACTACACTCCCCAGTTTTCAACATGCATTCTTTGCAAGTAAATGAACTCCTGCTCATGGTCTCAACCTTGTCTGCCCAGGAGCTTGTCCTGTTTGAAGAACTACTCTCAGTTGAAACAGTTAGGCCAAGGTGTGCAAAGTGATGCAAAGGGACTGGCCCATAACTACAGGTGATGTAAGAACTATTGCAAGGTGAGGAGGTGAAGGTTTGCAGTGACTCCTCTTCTGAAATGCCGATGGCTGGTTTTCCTATTCGCCTGTGAGTCATCTGTAATAAATGGTTTCACTTCTTATCTTGGTCGTGACTTTCATGTCACTTCTTTCATGTGCCAGCGGTATTTTCCATCAGGTAAGGTGTGTTGATACAGCCTACAGCACAGTTTAGAAGCATTAATCAGAGATCAAGCGTTACAGTGTTCACAGGAGTTCCAAAATAGTCAGTCTCTGCTCAAAGAGCTCCCAATCCCAGATGAATATACGGAAGATGGTAAATGCAGGCAACCAAGCAGTAGTACAGGCAAAGAGCAGAAAAGCAACTGAGGCCCCAGATGGACACCATCCATTTTCTACCTACCATCATCAGCAAGCAGAGTACCGGGGGCAACCGTCATGAGAAGGGCTTTGGAAGAGAGGAGGGTGGAAAATGACCCTGTGTGTCCATCTGGCACAGAGGGCACAAGGGCTGGGCTTGTTGCCAGAGCAAAGGCACAGGTAATACATACACCAGCATGTTAATAGAAGATGGGTCCTAATAGGAAGAGCTCAACTAAACAGCAAAGGGTCTTGTCCTAGTAAGAAAACAAATGTATTTACTGCAGCAGAGAAAGAACAAGTATAAGGATGCAGGTGTCCAGGTCAAAGGAATAAAGCAAGAAGCAGACAGACAGAAGTGTCTGGACCGGGATAGCTCAGGAGAAGGCTGGTCCACATAAGGTGTGCTAGGAGGAGGCTACTGCTGTTGCAGGTAAGGGCCTGCGTGGGAGTTTTGTCATTTCGGACCCATAGGAAAGGCTGACTTTTTGGATTAGAATGGAGGTGGATAGAGAGCTATTCACTAGGGGTTCAAATACCATCTACATGAAGGGAGGGGAGGGCATTGCAAGTGCAGTTTTGAGGGAGCTGGAATAATCAGTGCCAAAGACAACAAGGCAAATATGCCATTAGACATGGGCTGCAAATAGTGCTATACTGCTGACGTTACAATATTGACTGAGGTCCACATGTTCCACTTGCTGATTCTTCTGACCTCCCCTTCCCTAAAATTATCCCTAACTTTTAAAATCAGAGCTTCAAAGTGCCTGACTTCAACAGTCTGTTCCATTTCTTATTACAGAAATTCACACAGAAAACTCACTTGACATTCACATCTGCAGTGATAAAAGAAATAACACTAGCTTGAACAGCAAGGCTCCTTTCAAGCAATGTTGACTTCTTTTTTGTGATGCAGGAGTCAGAACTCTAATTTATCTTCCCGCACCAAGAGTTGCTGTCAGTATTTTGGCACAAAGAAATGACTTAATTCCTGAAATGGAACCATTTCACTTTCTTATCTTCAGAAATATTAATAAGAACAAAGCAAGCTGGCAACAGTCATCATCCTTTCACAACAAGTTATGAGGTAGACGAAGAACATTATGAAAACACTGGCTTGTCACATTGCTTTGACATGCTAGGCATATTTAAATCTTACCAACTAAAGCCTAATCTCCTGGCAAACAGTTTCTGCTTAGTCAATATTACTACTTCCATCTATTTTGGGATTCTTAACATATTTATTGTTTCTACCCCAGTAGCACAGAGAAGAATAACGGATATAGCTTTATCAATGTAGGTATTTCAAAGCCATTTAAAAACTTTTTGTCTATTGATTTGTGGCTCAATAGTTGAGTAGTGTCTTCAATTCTCCCTTCTTCCCACTAATGCAGTACCAAAATGAAATTAAAATAGAGTATTCGTCTTAGAATAAACAAGGTATTCAAAGCAAATTGTGCATAGTACATGAATAGGAAATGAGCACTGTTGTTCTTCTTGACTGGTTGCCAAGCCAGATGCAGAAGAGAAGTAACTAACTGATTGAGGCTTCTTTCAACACCGCCAGAATTCAATGGTTCAACCCACTCGGCAAATTCAGAGATAAGACTTGTACTGATCCCTTACTACAACATAATTCAACGTGGTGCTCGAGGCTGCAGGGATCTGTAAGAATGTGAGTAATCCCTTCAACTTCAGTGTGCTTAAGGTGTTGCTGAAGCCTGGATTCAGAATATTTCATATTAAATATATGCCTATACAATGCCTCTGTCAGTACCACATTCAAGTGTGTTTAACTCTCAGCTCATGCATAAATGTCTTTGAAATTATCTGGGAATTAAGCACTAGGAAATCAGCTAAGAGTTAACAGCTGAGTTGAACAATAGTGCTAATCACTCAGCATCAGCTAATTTAACAAAGAGGAATATTGCCATGTTTGCCTTGTGTTCAGTTTGCTTTTGGGCATATTCCTTTTCTGTAAAAATGTTTTTCTTAGAAACAAGCTCATCTGTGAAGACTGAAACTAAAGCTAGGTTTCCTACAGATTTCTATCTCTAAGGCAATTTAGTTTCTCAGGAAGTGTAAGCTCTGAAGATTACCCTGTGAGGAGGGTATTTCTAAACACTTTTTCCCAAATAGATTTCTTCTGAGTTTAGCACAAGTTATGCTCACGGCGTAGCTGTCTCTCCTGGCAGGAAACCTCTCACATCTCCCCCTACCTGATGCCATTTCACATAACTTCAGAGTCTTGGTGTCTTTAAGGTCTTTGCCTCTGACTGAATTCACCGAGCGGTTCAAGATCAAAGAGCGGGGTCTGACAGATGGGCGAGTTCACAGGCGGTGTATCACGCTGGAAATTTTCAAGTGAAATATGCTTGTTTTCAGAAAAGATGGTTTGTCCACACATTTAGATCCATTAAGATCACTTTACCGAGCTCTTCTTAACTTTACTCTCAAAATATAAAAGCAGCCAACATAAGTATATATAAAACACAATTATTTGAGTAGCATTGGACAATTTATTCATTTATTGGCTAAACAGTCCGTTCAATAAAAACTGTTATTATTAGACCAATTCTAAAACCAATCAAGCAATACATTAAAAAACTCTGCTGAAAAGTATTTTACTTCTCATTATTCTTCATCCAGCTTCAACTACTACTGACAGAGGAACGTATTTAAGTTCCTTTTAATGACCAAAAGTGCAGAGTTTATTGAGGTTTTTTTTCTCCAACATTAGCATCTGGAAAGTTGGAGCTGGAAATGTCGTGACCATTAGCTCTGTGAGTTTCTCTTTCTATTCCAACATTTAGCAGAAATCAGTACCCTAAGAACAGTGTTAGATTTTATCCATCCTTAGGGGTAGAAATACATGTAGGCACTTTACCGCATGACCAATTTTAAGCCATAGGCCGACCGGCTTGGTTGGAAATACATGCTCACTTAGGTATTGCTGTGGCTGTAATGAAGAGGGAAAATAAAAAGAACATCAGCTAACTTCTACGGTAGCTTACATATAAACAGAAAAACAAAAGACAACCTGTAAAAGTATTTAGCTACAGTGTGTATTGTGATATAAATACCAAATCCTAAGGGATGACTTGAGAATGACATTAAAAAGACAAGGAGGTACTTTTAAAAGTGTCTCTTTATATCACTGCCACCTTCTTCAGTTGCTCCCAGAAAGCTGGACTGCAGGAGACCTTGGTCCTTAAGCAACTGCACTCATTTTGTTCAATGTTTAGTAAAAAGCCAATACACTGAAAACTTGCTACAAGAGGGTTATGTGAGCAAATAGGTGGAAATGGCCCCTCCTAAAGCAATGGGTGTTTATTTTTGGCTTTGGTTAAGATGAGTGAAGGCAGAGCCTGCCAACTAATCTGCTAGTTAAATGCACTAAACAGATGCATCTAACTCTAGTACTACAACAGCTAAGCATAAACACATTAGAAGTTGTCCTTCCTTTCTTCTTCTTCTTTTTTTTTGTTTCCTACACCAAAACCACTACGGCACTGACTGCTTTAATGAACTGTGCCTGTCCTTCAATACTTTTCTTCCTTGTCTATGTGACTTGAAGGAATGAAGATGACTTGTTACTCCCTGATCTGTACAAAAGCTTAATATAATAACACCATTATCAAAATTAACATGTAGAACAACATTAACAGATAATTGTCTCTGTTCCAGCTTTTAATCTGGAAAATGGTACTTGTAATATTTCCGCACTTCAGAGAAGTCATACATACGAATTCATCAGTTTTACAAGTACCTTAGACATCACAGTGATTATGAGCATTGGAAGTTAATTGCATAGAGCCAATTAGCAACTAACTCAGCAAGTCACCTTAATGGAGGTGGACTGTTGGCAGCCAAAGAGCCCACAAAGTTCCCAGTTATACTGGAAAACTTGTACCTTGCCAGCTGGGTCTTGGCTGGAACCTGCCATCTGATTTACATAATTACCCACCCAAGACACAGAAACCTAATGCAGAATACTGAACTGAAATAAGTTTATTTCAACAATTCCCAGAAATTCGTGGCTTTCTCCCCTTTCCACACCTCTATTTTCTGCTAATTTGTGGGAAAAAAAAGGCGGCTGAGGAAAGGTGAGAGGCATCAGTATCCTACCTGCAGAAAAGAAGACTTGGAGGAAGTTACAATTGTACTGCAGAGTTCATTGATAAAATTGAAAGAAGGATATCTGCATTTCTTATGTTCATTATGTCCTAAAACCTCTTGAAAGTGTAATTAATGTATGGTAAGGAAAGAGTCTCTGCTAATGGATCGTCTGTGTTCTACACTACACGTTCCTGTCACTACTGAAAAGGATATGTCAAAACTGGGAAGGAAGAGTGTCATTAGTTAATATTCCTTCAGGCACAGACACTGAAATTTGCTGGAGTACCCGATGGCATCTAAATACCCTAATTTTGGAAGCAGCCTGATTCCTGAACACCTAGCTGGAAGTCTAACAACTCTGCAAATCACCTGAGTGTACACATGGCTGGAAAAACAGAGAAAGAAATAGGTTATATCCACCTTTCCTCTGCAGGCTAGAAAAATTACAGTCTTTAGTACAACTGTTCATTTTGCATTCACAGAATAAATGAGAATTGATTTACCAAGAGCAAAAATGGTCTCTGGGAGTAAACACAGCGATATTAACGTTACTTATTCAATGCATCCCATGAAACTATGTCGAGTTCTCTGGACTGGGAGTGAATAAGAAAATTCATTGCATGGCTGCATTAGTTGCCTGGAGAAGAAGCAATTCTGCCAACAACATGGGACTTACTTTAAGTTAGGTATGTATTAGTGTACCCCTCCAAAACTGAGACATAATGCAGGAGAAGATAAATGTGGTCACTGCCTGCAATACCCTGTAGTAGCACATGGCAAACCAGATTTGATATCCATTGCCATTTGTGGCAATTTAATACCAGCTAGCAGAAACTCAAATTCTCCTCTGAACTTTAACTCAGATTTGAAGATGAGTCATAGTACCCTAGATGGTAATAAGTAACTTGGACACTGATGCTGTACAATTCCAGTTTGATATTATGAATCATGTTTTACTATACTCTTAGATTTCTTATGTGAACAGCCAGGAATATTTCTGTATGTCTATATATAATCATTCTTGTCTGCATATATGGTTAGTCAACACAAGACTCAATCTTTCCTGAGGAAAATAGAAAATATCCAACACATACCTCCCTCTTAAAATGCATTTTCTCCAAAACCAAGCCTGAAGTAGATGGGATAAAAAATGGAATATCCTCAGAAGTTAGGCAAGGAAACCAAGAGTGACCATTAGCATCAAAACTGAGCAACAAAAAGAAGCTTTATGCAAAGGAGGAGAAATAGTCTCTTTGGGGGTATCAGGACCTCTATTTCAGAGTGTTTGGTCATACAGCCAAAGGAAAATGGTCATGGAAAACAAAGTAGATTTCATGTTTTAGAGGTGAAATCATGAAGCTAGATGTCCGACACAGAGAACTTGGCATCCTGAGAATACATTGCTCCAATCCAGTCTAGTAGTGTAGGAAAAACAGTGAAATTGGGACTAGCCCGCAAACATTCAGTCTAGTTACACAACTTCCTTGTGAGGTTTGATGTAAAAGAAACTGCTTTTGGTGCAAAATTAACCCTCCTTGAAAAGGCAAAGTTATGATCCCACAAGGCTGGGTCTCTAAGAAAAAAGGTGGCCTTCGGTGACTGGCAATAATCGTGTGGTCTAAGGCAGTTGGATTGCCTTTGCCTTCTAAGTACACGGGCAAGACAATTGGAGTCAAGGATGTATGCTAGGAAAGACAGAGAACCAGTGATGGAGTTGATCTCGATGCAGTAGCCAGAGTTTTAGTCTAGAATACGGTACCCCAAAAAGCAGGCTGGTTAGTGCCCCACCAGGGAGCTCTTGTAGAGGTGGGACATGCCGAGAGTGTAGAAATGAGCTGTAGCTGAATGTAGCTAACAACTACTTCTTCTGCTTTAGTTTCCAATTCCAAACCAAATTCAAAGCGGTTTTAACCAGCCTGGGCCCAAGCTTGTGTACTCTATATTTTGCCTAATGCTCACGTATTTTTAGACACCTTCTTAAGGGCTCACTGCAAAGTCCAGGGCTGGACCCAACATTCGTGTTTGCTGTGACTCTATCCATTGTAGCTCACTGCAGTAGGAAACAGTAGCACTGGCACAAAAGCAAAAAAAGCTGAAGTGCTATATCTGTAACAGTAGAATGCAATGTCCCCCCCATTAGTGGAAATATAAAGATAATGAGCTCTGCAAATTTGCTACTGGAAGCAAGAATGGTCATCCACTTAAAAACCCTGTAATGACTGTTATTTATATAGCCTACTTTAATCTTACAAATGCAGGAACAAGATGTCCATGATTCATGGTTTGTAATTAATGCAATCACAACCCACTAGGCAGACATCCTTAAACCAGCATTTTTCAGCCTGTTGTCTCTGAGCAGTGGTGTTCAGATCCCTTACAGGTAGCAAAAACCACTCTGCAGCATAGCTCGAAGTATAGGGCTGAGGTCCCCGCAGGCAAGTAGAACTCACGAAAAAAACCTCCTCTTTCCTATTTACGCAATGTACAGCATCTAAATACTGTACTAAATTGTCTGGAAGGGGACAGTTTGTGTGTTCATCACCCATAGATGCTCAGAGTGGGATTTTCAAAGTGCCTGGTGATATAACTGTATCCCCTCTGCAACTGCAAAACAGCAGACACACTCTCCCAGCTTGCCAATAGCTCCAGTACCAACTTCAGTGTAGGATATGGTGATGTGGGGTTTTTTCACGTTGCACATGACCACCTGGGACCCTGAGAATTTAGCAACAAAGATGAGATGTCCTCTTTTCATCTGCATCTCAGTCACTATAACACTCTCAAGCCAGAGAAATCTTTTTTAACTTTTATTTTGTGGAGCCATAACATATTTTCAGTAGAGGTGTGGATTCCTGTATAAAAAATTTGAGTCTTTCCTTATATAACCTTTAGGGACTTAATAGGCTTTAGTCCACAAATCCCCCTGCTTCTAAAGCAGAGAAAAACTAGCTACAGTATGCCTATAAATATTCAATAGAGTACGCAATGATTATTCCTTTGCAGTGTCTATGTATGTTTAAAACCACAAGCAGGCACCAGACTTCTGTTCCTAAGTCACCCAGGAATGCCTTTGAATGCCATCCCTAAGGCTTGGGCCCCTGGACACTCCTACAATGGAAATAATAATATTAGTGGAACATCTTGTGACAATCCTATCTCCCAAAATTCACCCCAGATCATACATTTTTAAACTCGGATGGAATCAGTCGCTCTGTTTGCTTTTCCTGGGTAATAAGTCACTTCTGAAAGGATTAAAAAATGATGAATGGACCTTAGATATCCTATCTTTATACAAAGGCACCATCTTCTTATTTCAACAGCCACACACACACACACACACAGAGCCTAAACTTGATTTCACTTCCTCACCTACAGATTTCCACATAGGAGATCCACTTTTACCATTTCTATTATTTTAAAAGGAGCTGTCATTATTTCAGATCCTTGCATACAAATGCTTTTCCTGACTAGTCATCTGTGTGACTAAAATGAAAGCATTTCCTTTCAGCCGGCTTTTGCCAGTAGCTTTTTTCCCCCCTTTCACCTTCAATGTAATTTCTCTAACCCTGTGCCGAGACCTGCACTGTGCAGCTAAATTACTGCGCCATCACAGCTCTGCTGATACCAGTAGGGCTGTGTGGAGATTATAAAGGTTTGCCTGGCCGACTACAGTGCTTTTGAGGGCTGTAAGACAAAAGTGTAATGCGGCCTGAGTCCGTATGCTAGAGTGACCATGTGGTATTTGAAAGAAATAGCAAAAAGAACAATATTCTAATCTTAGTAACTTTTCTAGTTAGCCGAGTGGAATGTGAATTAGGCAAATGTCTTCCGACATCTTCTTTCTCTTACAGGTGGGTGGTTGAGTACTTTGGTGACAACCTACATTTGCAGGTCTTTGATCCAAAGGGATTTTAATCTGTGACCTTCTTCACCTGAGGAAGTTACTGTTATTCGGGGCATTACACCTTTTGCTTTATACAGCATCATTATTAGCAGGGCGGGTGGAGGGAAAATGCTCTGTTAGCTTCTCGCCATGTGTACAGAAGCAGGTCTAAAGCAAGCATATGGCTTGACATCAGTCCTGGGAAGCAGAATGGGACATAACTGTCATAGAGATAATTGGATTAAGTTTCATGACTGCATTCTTGCACACTGGTATTCAATTTAGGGATTATTCATGCTATCTATTTTAGGCACCTCACCGTAGGTATGCAAGATACAAAGTCACTCTCCCTGTGCTCCATTTACAGCCAACAGAGGAAAACACTCTGAGCTGCCTTTAAGTTTCACTGACTTGTACAGAAGGATTCAATTCCTAATTTAGATCCCTAAAGTTGACTATATAAATCCCTCCGGTGTTTGTACGTCACGAAATATGTCAGGATTACTATTTGTCTTGGACAGCTAAGGACCTAATCTTCCACTGTTTCAATCAGACCTCAGAAGGCTCTGACTCAAAACCCACCCGCAAATACAAAGTTTCACAGAGAAGGTATTTCTCAGTACTTTTTTATTTATTTATTTTTAAGCGCAATAAGGCATATCAACATGTTACCTGATGGAAAACGCATGATTATTTCTTTTGTGCTCAGCTCTGTTTCTAAAGGGCCATCTGGAATTTGTCCAAACTTTTCTGGGCTCTGCCCAAAAACCAATTTATTCAAGTGGGTTCTCGAAAAAAAGTGTATCTTAAATGACAAATGTTATTCCAAACCTATGCAGTAACACTACAGCTGCATGATTAACCTTAAAGGAGAACCTTTGCAGTGCAGATAACTGCCGTGACCTGCTGTGTTAGCGGAAAGAACAACCTGAAATTACAGAAGGATGCAGTGTGGATAGGGATGCGTTTTAGCAGTTCATTCTGTTTCTGCACGCATGTAATAACACACACACGCACACACAAAAAAAAAAAAAAAAAAGACCTTTGTCAGTGTTAAACCGAGGTGGCTAAATTCCATAGCCCAAGCTTTGAAATCCAAAACAAACTTGCAGGTAAGTCATATATTTCTCCTCTCCTGTTAAGTTACCAAGCTGGGTGGGAGTGTCGATCTGCTCGAGGGAAGGAAGGCCCCGCAGAGGGATCTGGATAGGCTGGATCGATGGGCCGAGGTCAACTGCATGAGGTCTAACAAGGCCAAGTGCCGGGTCCTGCACTTTGGTCACAACAACCCCATGCAACGCTACAGGCTTGGGGAAGAGTGGCTGGANCTGAGGGGAGACCTTATCGCTCTCCACAACTACCTGAAGGGAGGTTGTAGTGAAGCGGGTGTTGGACTCTTCTCCCAAGAAACTAGCGATAGGACGAGAGGGAATGGCCTCAAGTTGCGTCAGGGGAGGTTTAGATTGGACATCAGGAAGAATTTCTTTACCGAAAGAGTGGTTAGGCATTGGAACAGGCTCCCCAGAGAGGTGGTGGAGTCGTCAACCCTGGAGGCGTTCAAAAAAGGTATAGACGTGGCACTCCAGGGCCTAGTTTAGGAGTCATGGTGGTGTTAGTTGATGGTTGGACTTGATGATCTTCGAGGTCTTTTCCAACCTTAATGATTCTATGATTCTATGATTCTAAGTTAGGCAGGCAGTAGCAAGAAAGAGAGAAGGGTGAAGACCTGCTTAACAAGAACAGGAATAGTCAAAATAGGATGAAAACTACATCTGGACAAACCCCCAAACATTTCACTTCCCAGTCAGACTTTTTGCCACTTCTTAAGGAATGGGGATAACAGCACTGAAAAGCAGAAGTGGTTGGTTGATCATGCTGATTTCTTAGACAGAGCGGTTACTGATAACGGACAGAAGCAATTTTTCTTGCAAGACGTTTGTACCTTCATTGTAAACTAGCAAAAGAGAATGATAGGCAAAATGTTATCCGAACATGACAGAAGCCTGCAGACTGGAAGTGGGGAATAGGGGGTTTTCAGCACAAGGAAACAGTTTGCTTTGAAGCTGTAGGAACCTGAAGAAACATGACAAAAAGAGGAGAAGTTTAACTATTTCCTAAAAAAAAAATATATATATATAAAAATCAGTATTTTATGTGTGTGTGTGTAAATACTTTTACAAAATCATTTATGAACTGAAGAAATAATGTTAACAGCAAACATCAGATCCCATCCACTGAATGTGCCAGGACAGCTTTTTATCTACTGGCTTTTTGGTATAACCCTAACTGTGGAGATGAGCACCACACCTCTACATTTTAAGATGGTATTGTTCTATGGATGGATATTTTCTAGTCTTGAAGGGAGGAACTGATTTCCATCCATTTTCACTTTCCTGGTCACATAGGCAGGGAGAAAACGAGGAACTGATGCCACATGTGGGAGGGATGGAGAACCTTCTTAGAAAATGTCTTTCCTATGCTACAGAGATAGGGATTGTTATAAACACTGGTTTTCTAATGTGTTATGGGATTGCTGGCGTTACTGCTATGTTACTACTAAGTCCAGAAAAACAATCTAAGGTATATTAAATATGGTAATTTCATATTGCTCCTTAGGAAATTGTCTCTCCAGCGATATCTGATAAGTCAACTGAAATACAAGAAATGTCCTTTGTTGCTCAGTTGTCTTTAACGAAACACACAAAATATCTACAAACCAAGGGGACGTTCTCTCTTACTTAAAGTCTTTACTCAAGAAATGCAAGCCCATGGACCTTTGCTCATGGAAGTCAGTAACAGGTCCCCTCTAAAAGGGCTGAAAAGCAAAAATGGCTTTTTCTGTCAGCCCTAGCAAGGAATCACCACTTCTGAGGCCAGCTTTGTACATAACCCTGGGAAAGTGAGGGTCTTTCAGTGTTTTGTTCATCTCTCTGAAAGGAGGATACCATGTCACCTCTTCCATCTTTCATTTATAGAATCAATTTAAATTTGGGTTCCTGGATTTCCCTGACAGAAGCACATGGAGGCACACAGCAAGCCTGACACGTTTTAAATACCAGGCTTGTTAGATGGCACAGCCCATTTGGACTAAGCCTCACAGTACTGTCTCCATGGGACCCACGAAGACTGTGCTAGAGCACTGATTCATCTGTGCAATATATGCATTTCCAATCTCTGGTGATCTTCTCTGATGAGTTTTTACAGCTCTGTGATACTCAAACTCCCTGTGAAATAGCAAATAAATTTCTTTGTGTCAAAGAGTTATTAGTGGCAAATGTCATTGCTCTAAGTCAGAAACTCTAATGAAATTTTAATGCACAAAAGACAACGCAGCGGAAAAAACCCCACCCACCTGAAATCTTTGCTTTGCAAAGGTATCTAATCTAATATTAATAAGCGTCAACCACATCAGTCGCATATCAACCTACTTTCTCTGAAGGGTTCTCTCATAATATTATGCTGGAAAATCTTACCTCTCTCAAACACTGAAGCTTCTTAAACAAACCAATCAGTAGTGAGTCCTGTACCTTTGCAACCTGGTTATAAGTGAAGACTGTCTCTAAGGCTCCCTGCATGGGTATGCTAGCACTTGTAGCTTGGCACGTTAACTGGAATAGCAGCCCCATTACCACAAACATGGTTTTCATCAAGTACCTTCCAAGCGCCCAGTTTGCCTTCCATGAAAACTAACAGGTTTTGTTCAAAATATGGCACCTTTAGCACTCTTCAGATGTTTCTCAAAAGCACTTTTTGTCTGTCCTACAGCAGAAAGTTGTTCCAACAGAAGTTTCGAGTTGCGTGGGCATGTAACGTTTCGGATGACAGCGATCTCATTGTAGAGTGGGTGGGACGGAGGTTCTGTGTTGGCCATCTTCTGAGGCCTTGGAGTAAACAGGTGGCTGATGGAAATTAGCATGGAAGTGTTTTGGACTGTGTCTGGGGGGGAATGTGAGTGTACACTACCTCAAGTATGGCTCTTCTGTCAGCAATGACATTAAACACATGTATTGCACTCTGAAGCTAGCTTACTGTAAGCGCATACTGTCTTCAAAGGCGTGTAGCACGGAGCAGCTAGTGTGCTTAAATTTAGACTTCAGCTCATTGCCTACTACCTTCTTCTGGGTACGGTGAAAACATAAACTGCACCATTGAAAATAACTTTTAAGTGCTCTTTCTGGGAGGAACACTCGCTTGCCTATCTAGACCAAAGCTGTCAAATTATCATATGATAAATCATTATAAATATCAACATTTGGAGCTGGGACTGAAGGATGGGGAAGGGAGCAGTGGAGAGGAGGAAGACAAGGCAGTGCAGCTTACTCATTAATAAAGGGAAAGTGTATTCCAAAAAAAATTTCTCTTTTGGGGGAAATCATATGCCAATAGAGAAATTGTTATTTGGGATAAAGATTTTGAGGCCAACTGAAAAAATAAATAATATGTTGACAATTTGATACTGGCTAGATTGGTGCCTGTTGTCTGTGTGAAGGTCTTAGATATTCCAATACATCCTTCAAGATTTATAACTGATTTACGGAAAGATTTCTTAGGTTACAAAACCTGGACCCTGTAGACAGTATAAAGTTAAAGCTTAGTTTACAGCAGAAATAGGCAAGATAGACAAAAGATTACGAGAATTGCAGCAAACTTTATGGCAAACAAAACCTACAATGAGGAAAAAAATGCACCGAACCCAGGGCAGCTGCCATGATGGGAGGAATCCCCAGCATGCTGTGAGGTTTGGCAATACTCATTCAGCTGCTAAGAGCTGCAGCAAGTATCGCTTCACCCCTCTACCTGGGGAAAGCTGCAGGCCACCTGCACAGGGTCTGATTTTGAGAAAAAGCACATCCTCAAATGAACTCCCAATACTTTAGATAAAGGAATAAACTCACATGTCTGAACATTACATTCATGGGTGTTGCTGAGCAAGGGATGACCTCAGGAGAGGGGAAGATGGCTGTTTAATGCATCCAGAAACTAAAGCAATATGCCACTTCCTCAGTGAACATCAAGGATGTCTTTAAAATAGCTCCATTGTTATTTTACTGAGTGAAGCGCTCACAGCACGTGGGCACAGAAAGCCCTCTTTCCCTCTGTGGCCTTCACAGCTCTCCCAGAGCCCCAGTTTTTGGGACAGACTCACATTAGCAGGTGAGCCAGAGCACTTTCACAGGACTGGGCACCTCCAGAGCCCCCACAGTTTGGGAGGAGGCCACTCACGGTTACCAGGTAGATACTTCAGCATGCCCCAAAAAGGATCCTTTTGTATCCAGGAAGAATGTATGTGCCACCTGCCTGTCATCAAGCTCCCCAGCAAACCACGCTCAGACACCCATTTTCTTGAACTGGAGGGAGAGTCAGAGTCAAATCGAACCGATGACTGACAGGAGAGCAAAAGCTGTCAGCTGGAAAGCCACGGCACTAACTCCAACAGAGCACATCTCAATATATTACAATGCATTAGAAGTATTAAAGCACTTCAGCTTGCGTAGTTTAGAAGTTATGAGCACAAAGGGCTTTTGCCTTTTAATAATGTTTTTATGAGCTGCCTGAGTGGTTTGCAAGCAGTTCAATATCCACCGCTGCATACCATTACTGCTGTATTTTCTAGAAGACTGCTTGGGAAACACAAGAAAGAAAATGACTGTGATCAAAGCGAAATTACAATACACAATTGCATTTCTGTGAATGCTCTACCCAGCTAATACAAATAGAATGGGAAAAATTGATTCAACAAGATCCATCAGAAAAACAAAGCAGTGCTTCCAAAACCGTACCCCTTACAGATACGCTTTTAAATAACTCTGTGCTTCACGTAGATGGTTTATAATGTCAATGTAAATTTGAAAGGATCTGGAAAAGGAAATGTTTTTGAGTTCCTTTACTGAACCTCTTTGTGTGCAGATAATGTCACAAACAAAATATTTTGCTCTTGCTCAGGACTAATTTGATCATCCTAAAGTGTCACAAATGAATGGACTACCTACTCTTGCAAGATAGCATTATGCATTTTTATTTGTATTTCCAAATCCTTAAACACCCACTCATTAGTATATCAAATACGTTTTCAAATAAGTGCTTTGGCAGGTTAGCATTGTTTTCAGCAAACAATGTTTCCACAATGCATTTTTTATGCTTTGCAGAAAATGTTTTTGAAAAGATGGTGATGTTATAAATTCATTGGATTGCTGGATTTATATAGTCTGAGGCTTATGTTATCTATTTCTCCTAAGAGGTTCCTAAAAATATTCACATCCCTTCTTGGTTGATCATTCATTGTTCCAGAAGTGGAGAAAGACGCTCTGGTCTGCATGAAGCTTTTCCCACAGAGTTACATTTTTGGTGTGAATTGTAAATAAATACAAAATTTCATATTCATTCACTATTTTGGAAGACATTCCAATTTCAGAAGAACTTTCCTAGGATGCTGACTGAGAGGATGTGGAAAAGGCACAAGTAAATTGATTTTAGCTTTTAAATGAGAGCTGTTGTTTACACTCTTTACACTCATCAATCTCACTGAATTACCTGCAGGGAAAATCCAAATTTCTGGATATTCATCTCAAAGATACCCAGACCTTTTTGGTCAGGAAGAGAAGCCAGATATTTTGAAAAAACTAATTTCCTTTATGATTTTAGCATGCTGTGGTTTCAGTTTTGGTCTGGGATTGCTGGCTGGCTTAGCCCTCGAACCAAAACTCACATCTCATCCAAAGACTCTTGACACTGGTGGGAAACTGACTCCATTTTAGCAAAGCTCTGTGCACGTCTCAGGGGCTCTGTGTGCCCTCATATCGGTCTCAGGTTGAAAGCTTTGGGACCACAGGGTGCACATCCAGCGCTGTCAGAGAGGTCTGTCTTGGCCACACCAACAAACGTCTGCTGCACCAGGTCCACGCTGTGCCACAGCGCACGGACAAGGTGTTGTGGGTGGCATAAGCACACCCTTTATTTATATTAGTAATGTGCTTTGGGAAAACAGAGCAGCAGCATCTCTAAGTCTAGCTGGCAAAACATTGGTCCTGTTTAATATATCTTTTAATAAATGGCTTTCTTCAAAGCAACCCATTTTTTGGACAAGGCAGAGCGCAAGAAGAACAGTTGGTTTTATATTCCTATCACACTCGGCGCACACAGTGCGGCACAGGGGAACGTGAAGGGCAAGAGGTGAACTCAAAGCTTTCTTTGGGGCCCCAGCGCATAAGCAGACATTAGGATGGCTGATATATTGATAACCTTTGTAGATACACTCAGCAGCCAACAGACCGAACTATGTATTTTTTTACATCGGCAGCAGTCGGCTTTTGCTGTGTCAATTTATGCCGGTTTATAGGAAGGCTTAATTCTTGTTTTGACAGCTACAGAATTGTTCTGTGGTCCTGAAGGACTGATTATGGTTTTCCTACCTTCAGCTTGTTTCAGACCTTCAAATCCTAATGACAGTTGTGCTACGTTTGCTTTTGTTTTTAATAAAAGGTGCTTGGCAGCCAAGCTGTATAGTCCTTTGGGTCCAACATTTCAGCATTAAGGGGGGAAGTGGATTTCTTTCTGAATAGCTTGGAAAACATCTTGCCTCTAAATTATATGGATTCCCGTTTGATTCCCTGCTGAAAGTACAGGCAGGATTGTCATCTGACAGAGGCGACGCTTATTTTACAGTTAGTCTACACGAGAGTTTGACTTCTGTTGAAAAATGCAGGTAGGTGTGTGGAGTTTTCTACCTGGCTTCTTTGTATGCTGGCAGTAAATGTTGAGAGGCAGGATTGCACAAGCACGGTGCTGCCAGCAGTATGGCCATAATGACTACGCTTTACATGGAATCATTGTTTAGGATCTCATTAGCTAAAAGACATGACTTTAAACTTTTGACATTAGATGTACAAATACATCATTAACACCTTTCAGTCCATCATCTGTACTGCAGCATTTCTAATTGCAATTGAATGGAAATTATGCTGGAAAGAGCCTTTGCATGCGCTAAAAAGCACTGAAACAAAAAGCTACATTAAGATGGTGGGGGTTTTTTTCTATTCCCTTCTTGCATATTAAAGCAGTGATATTTATTTATTATCCTGAGTCAGATTGCCTTTGTGCCACCAACAATAGAATATTTTTTCTTTTTCCCATCTTTCCGAAGGGCTGTAGGACAAAACACCCGGCATTTTCATGCTGTACTTCGTCACCTGCCGATCTGTACGACTCACATGCACGTGTTTTACAGGTTTTCTGTGGAGAGTCACTTCCTTTAACTCCATTGCCTAGCTGGTTACCAAATGCTTACAAAGGTTTAACAGGATTTATGCAATTCAGGTCAAAGATATTACATATGGCACTACAGAGACTTAGTTGTTCTAATAAAACCAAACGCTTAGAAGTCCCTTTTGGCCAAGTTCAGTCCAATTATAGGACTGAGATCTAGACCATTTGTTACAAAATCTTCAGCCTGTTCTGGCATTGCAGTATATTTAATGGAAAGCAGCTCAGTATACATTTGCACGTACTACCTTTTCCACATGATGATTTTACAAGGCAATTCTCCAACGAATCTTACCAGTATGCTTTTGTTCATGCTATCAGCAAACACCAGGGGAGACAAAGCAGCTACAAAAATGGGAATGAACATTGTTCTACTGTTCTGTAATTGCAAGCCTACGGTTGGACAAACATTGAGCTGCATCATGCAATATCACTGCTTGAGCATCATGGGAATCTGATATACAGTTTGCTGCGAGGGAGGAAAGAAAGCTTTATTCTTACCATTCCTACTTAGACTAAAGTATCTACATCAACAATACCTGAGCCTACTAAGACAGGATTGTAAGAAGTGCAGGTATTCGGTGACTGTAAGGACCAGAATGCCTGAATTACACCAAAAGAAAATATTCCCAGGACAGTCCACATTTTTTAAATGAGAATAATCATCCAGCTGCTGTTGTGACCAATATACGAGCATACAGTCCTTAAAATACTTGAGGTAAGGAGTTGCCAAAAAGGATCAGTAAGGGGGATTCAGAGGAAATAACAGAAGAAACTATGTACAAGATGTTGGGGAAGGACAGAATTAAAATGGACTTTGGTACTTGCTGTCTTAGAAGGTATATTTCTTCTGGAAAATGCTAGAGGTACAGGCACCACTTGAAATAAATGAAGGGGCAATGAGTTACAAACGGTGTGATTTCTGTGTCCTTTGAGGAGGCATGTACTTGTTTCCCAGTGCGTAGGTAAGACAAGCTGATCCACAGGAGCTTATCTTCTGCGTTTACACTAACTGAGGCCAGCTTCCCCTATGCAGGATTTTTCCCCCCACTGCTTTTGTTCTTTCTAGCTGTTCTGCTCTGCCTGAAGGAGAGAAGGGGAGTTACATTAATAAGTTGCATTTGAAATATACTTTCCCAACAGTTAAATAATAGTGATCAAACACTTGTTCTTGCTTAACTTTGACTTAGATGTTCAGGCATGCATAAGCCATATGTTCGTATACCTAGAGAAGCTTGATTACTATTTCAAAACCTGCAGCCACAGGACTCAGTACAGCAGGAACCTTAACTACGGTTTTCGCAGGTTTGACACAACCTGTTGTGTAAACAGGTGCTGAAACTCTTTGTCCACCCTTCAAACCGCAGTGTGAAACTATATTCAGCTGATTCTATATGGTCTGTTCAAAAAAATTTCTCTCTTTACACAGAACTTCCCACTGAGCAACTGCATACAGCAAAATAATGTTTGATCTAGTAGACCATGCTTGTCATCTACGTGTAAGTAATACAAGACGGGAAGTGGGAACTTTGCCCTAACATTCAGAATTATCATTAACTTCATCTGCCTCCACACGTCCCCCCTATGGGGAACTGCCATTCCCAAACCACGGTATTGGCAGAGGTCTGAAGAAGGGGGTGTTTGAATGGAAATCATTTGCCTTTACTTTTCTGATTGGTTCATGATACGTCCTGATTTTACAAGAAAACTATTCTCCAATCAGTTCTTCACCTTTGCGGGAGGACTGAAACCACCGCTGATGTGAATGACCCGGTATGATAAGCCAAGTCCTCCTCCTTGCTCACCCTCCACTGCATTTGACGTGCCGCTGCTATTCCAGTTGTCCTGCCCTGTTTTGGCGGGTGCCGTCCTCCCCCCTGCAGTGCCGCTGGTTCACTCTAGCCCCTGTGCCCCTCCAGGTGTGTCCTCACAGCAAGGCTGCGGTGGGAAGGAATCGTAGGAAGAGATTTATTAATAAAGGCAAATTAAACAAAACTTAATGCCCTTCACAGTGGCAGGGTATGCTGAATTTTACTTCCTAGGGACCTGCTCTCCAGCTCTCTTGTAAGCACTGTTTCTTAAGAGGTTAACGTTGTGCAGTACATGCTTTTCTCAGCCCTTCGTCTTTTAACCTGGATGAGCTCTGGAGTGAGGCCGGAGCCTCACTGCATCCACCCTTCACAACACCTAGCCTAACAGGGCCTGCCTCATCTCAGGGGGAGGGAGGACCTCGGGGCAGAAATGTAAGAAATGCAATAAATAAATAAAATGCTCACCCAGTGCAAGAAAATTTCCTGTCACTTCCTATGAGCCAGAAAGAGAAAAAAAGCATGAATTCTGCCACTGAAAAAATCAATATAGCTTTAATAGGGGAACTGAAAAGGTTTCCTCTTGAAAATTTTCAAGCGGGTTTTGTTTCATCCATTATATTTTGTGTTCTGCTCCAGGCTGCCAGGCCTGAAGGAGACGACATACAAGAGCAGCGTAGTACACGTCATTAGTACATGTGGCAAACCTGCTGCCTCGCACACGCCCCAGCTCAAGCACTGCAGCAGAGCAAAGTGCTTGTGGGTGTGCTTGCTGATTCCCCACAAAAGCTTAGCGCACCCTGAATTTTGGCTCATGCTTCTCCCCGCTTTGCCAGGGATTCTCTGGCAGAGAGCTGGGATCCTTGCACCATCTAAGCACAACCACATCTGCTCCACGTCAACACTTCTAAAAGGGTTAAAATCAGGGTGGGTTGGCCCCATCTCCAACCTCATGCCCAAATGCTCTGCAGTGCAAGGGGCTGCAAAGAGCCACAAACTCAGGCAAAGGCACCTGGAAGAATTGCAAAGAGGACAAAACAAGGGGTGAAAGTGTGAGGGGGGCTCTCGCCCCTGTGCCCTTAGCACCCTCCATGCCCCACATGCAGCCCCTTGCTGCACCGCGGCTGCATGGAGAGGCACTGCAGCAGGTTCCTGGGGGCTCAGTGTTTTAAGCGCTAAAATGTAATCATTTTAAAAGGCATCTTCTAGGTATCTTGCAGGTATCTTGTCTTCCAGGTGCCCAGAGCAGGTACACAACCTACTTCACCATCAGCTGCTGGATGAGAGCAGAGGTGTGGGTACATTTTCTAGCTAACATGGTCACAAAATTGTTTCTAGTGCAGCGAATACTTGCAAAGCCATGTGTGGTTTTCAGCAGAAAGCACAGACTAAGGGAGGAATGGGAGTAAGGACCATAATGAAATCAGCTGCAGGGATGTCTGTGGGAGGCAGGGCAGCTTCTCCTGCTTTCTCTCCCCTGTGCCTGTCCTCAAGCCAGCCTGCCACTTCAGGAGCCCTAAGTACACTCGAATTTAAATTGCTTGCACCCCCAGCCCTGTAACAAAATCAGTTAGGGGTTTTACTAACTTGCAAGCCAAGTTCACGGCACTGTCTCTTATTAGCTGACAGCACATCAGGCGTGATAAAGAGCAGTTATGGCAGAGCGGCAATGTCTGCCTCATCACTTCAAAAATCACGGACAGGACCCTACTGCTGTAATAGGGCAGTGATGCCATTTTTGTTTTTAAGGGTCTATCACTTTGTTGCAGGCAGGTGTTAGTAAACTGCTGCTTCTGATGCTTCCAGAGGATGTGCTCTTTGGGGAGTGGTAGGTGACAGGAATGTACATGGTGAGGTCCCAAAAAAAATGAGCCATGTGAAATGCTCAGCCCTGAGGAGGAACTGACACCCCCTGTCTTGCCTTACAAAATGTTGCTGCTGCCGCGGTGCCTTGTGCAGCTTGGTGCCGTCAACAAAGCAGAACAAAATATCCCTCATTAAAATGGAATCACTCTGTAAACAACATGAAAAGAGGGATGAAATTTCAGTAAGAGGCACAGCTTTCACCAAAAAGTCATGGATCACCACATCCAACTTAATAGGACCATTCTCATCAGGGGAAAAAATGATCAAACTGCAGCTGAGATGACGTGTGGAGCTTTTTAACCTACCGCAGCTTACCAGCAATCTGCTCTCCACTTCTGACAGAAAAGACTTTCAGCATCTTTAGGGTAACTGTCTTAAGGGAAGAATGGTGTCAGTACTAATAATCAAATGATAGAGACATTTTCTTGCAGACTTGCTAGCACAGATTTTTGTCTTAACCTCCTTAGCTGTAAAGAAAGAAATATCCTGAAGCCTGCACAAGGTACATCCCTTTGGCAATGCCATCAAGTCAATGAATTCCTATGAACAGATTAACTGGGACAGTTGGAACCTGTCTCTATTCCCATGCCAGATCACTAATTACCTCCATTTGTTTTCTATAATGGACTTCTATCTCTGTGGAGGGTTTTCTGCCATGAAAATTTGTCTCACTCACAGCAACAGCAAGCCCGCATTCAGATTTGTCCCTCCAAGGGCAGTGTTTTCTTTTTCACATTTTTGTGTTCATCAGTCATACGAGGCAGCGCCCACCACCCAAGCTGCTGCAATCACCTCCTGAACTGAGCGGTTCCTGTGCTCAAATGCATAGAGGCAATGCCTGCACTCCGTCATGCCCATAAAAAATCCAAAGGGATTTTACTGAGCACGAAGGAGTCTTGGGTGAAATTGGTCTTTAGGACCCAGGATTTTCACAGTTTGTTTCAGTACCTGCCGTATTTCCCAGCCATAGGTGCTGTAGCACTATATTCAGTGTGTTTCAGCCTCCTCTAGGAGCAACAGGCTGCTTCTCCTTCTCAGTCACTTTCTTGGTCTTTTTGATAAATGCTGGTTTAAAATGCTGCATTTTGAGACACCAACAGGTTGGTAAAGGCAGATGCTAGTTCTGCCTTTGAGGACTGGCTGTGGCCATGGTGCAGACAGGGAGGAGGGAGCTGAAGGGTTGCAGACCTGCTCGGTTCATGGGGCTCCAAGTTGTGCAAACCCCAACCGCCTCTGCACCCCGGGCAAATCCATCTTCACTCCCTGCTTCCCTCTACTTTTCCTTATTATTGTAAGTTTCATGGAATTTTCTTTTAAATTACATTCTTAGAGACTCCATCTCCTCTTAAGAGCAAACTGCTGCCATCCCCATCACACTAGTGCCATGTCTTCTCTTCAACAAGGAATCATTTTGTCTGCATCATTTTGTGAATGTACACTTGGCTCATGTTAAAAGTCACAAACTATCACTTGCTGGTATTTTTATTTTCTATCAAAAGAGAATATGTCATTAATTGATTTTTTGCCTATTTTTCTGAGGAATTAAATGAGCCACACAGTTGCCTAGCAATGCAGACACAGAACCACAGTACACATATCACTTCTTGGTAAAAAAAAAAAAAAAAATTAAGAAAGCAGTGGCAATGACAAGCTCTCACACAGTTACAAGGGAAGGTTGATTAGCACTGTTTTCAGGAACGAGCTTGGTGCCATTTGGCCTCAGAACATTCATCAGTGAAAGAACAGAAGCATCTAAGATGCAAGCCACCAGCTTAGTAAGGAGCAGTGAGGATACCAGCAGTAATGAGGACACTGAGGTTTAGAGCAATGTATTGGCTACGTTGGTTTCCAATACCTGACTTTTACCACTTAGGATATCAATGATGTAACCCAGTGACACGCATCGAGGTGTAGGCTTGCCAAAAGCAATGAGGGAACGTGTGATCTGCTGAGATCACATCGCTGAAATCAGCTGACTTCTAAACGCTAACCTCTATCATCACAGCAATTCAAATTACATGACGAATGAGGATTTCAAGACACTGTGATTGTGGCTATAATTGCATCTGAGATGGTAAGTGGGTGAGGAGGATTCATCTACCAGTGACTAAAGCTCTGCTGGTAATTTGTGATCTATGTATCAGGTTTATAGCACTGACACATTGGGGCTTTGTGTGAAAGGGGGCTTGTAGGCTAAAGCAACGTTGTGAAGGTGTGAAAAACATGAAGTCTAATTATTGCGGCTGTGATGAGCAGTAAGATAACAGAATAATGAGCAGCACATTCATTGTCTAAATCACTAATAAAGGTTAGCATCAGGTACTTGTGGCACTGGAGGTGGGAGGACACAAAGCAAGAAATGGCCAGGTGGGACTTTCAGGGCAGGAAGTGAACACGGTGCTGCTAATCGATAGAGCTTGCATGTATGCTTAGCACAGGGGTAACCAGTTAGCCAACTACAGAGTGAATAATAGATGCATAACAGAAAACGATGCACAGAAACGGCAGACTAGAGTGTATACAGCAGGGAGCAGTAGCACAAATTCTTTGTCATAATTTGTAGGTTTGCTGCATCTTTCCTGCATGCTGTCTGATCACCTGCACAAGGCACATTATTTACTTGGTGGCCCTATGCAAAGCAACCTGTGCCTTCAGGACAAATCCTCTAAAGGTGTGCAGTTGGGTCAGACTGAGAGAGTGTGGTCCTTTGAAGAGATGGGATAAGAAACACCCTCTGGAGCAGGCAGTAGAAGAGCAAAGGAGTGAGAAAAGTTGGTCTGGTACTTGGTAGGATCGAAAAGACGAGAGATTTCTAAAACCTGCAGAGGGCATGAGGATGTGTGGGAGAATCTTTCTATAATTAAAAGGTATTGAGAAATCTGGCTAATTTGGTGCACACACACAGCTGACTGCATCTGCTTTGGCACGCATGTGTGTGTTGTGCTCAGAGGCACACAGTTGGAGGAGCGCATGCTGAGCCCTTCGCAGGGATTCAGAAGCTCAGCACAAAGAGCTCTTAAAGCACACTGCTGTGGAAGAGGAGCTGAGGCCGCCAGCACAAAGAAGCTGTGAAGTTTAAACCTTGCTTAAAAGCCTCGGCAGTCACCTGAAAACCTCACTCAAAGGCTTTCAAGGGAAAGACAGTTTCGAGTTGTCTTTAAAGCTCCCAAAGTACTTAAGGCTATAGCTATATTAGTAGATAATGCCATGCAGCAGGAACAGAGCTGTAGCACGACGAAGGTGGAGCTGACAGCCACACTGTGCATTTGGGGGATGGGTCTGCTTCAGCCAAGTAAACCCTGCCATGGTCCCTCAGCCTGAGCACTGGCTGGCAGCTGCATGGCGTGGGGTGCACGAGGGGCACCCCTGGAGAGCACTTTTGGGTCGAGCGTCAGCTGAAGCAAAGGTTCATTCCCCTGCGGCTTCTCCATCACATGAGCCAGTGAAGTGGGGGCCATCCACAGGTTAAAAGACGCATTCCCGATGCAAACTAAAAAGCTGACGTGGGCATATGCTGGAAGTGTGCTTCTGGGCCAGCCCACATTCCTTACACCCACCAGGCAGCTCCGCACCTGGCATCCTGGAGACCACCAGAACACTGGCCCGTCTCTTACCTCACCTGCAGGCTGCACCTCCAAAGCACTCTCCTAATGTGTTGGAAAGGGATGGCAAAATGGTGGTGAGAAGAGGGAAATGAGGAGACAGCTGAGGTGCCTTCCCTTCTCCCTCCTTTTCTTTCAGAGAGCACTGAGACGGGTAGGAGGGAGGGCGGCCCCCGCTGAACCCCCATTTATGACCTGCTTGGCAGATGTTCAGACCCTGAGGTGAAGCCCTATTGATGTGTATTACTTTGAACCAATGAATATTTCATTACTGGAGAGAGAGAGAGAGAGAATATGAATCAATAATTCAGGAGTAAGGAAAGGGATGGGTTTGAACCACTGCTGGAGGATGTGTTTCACTTTTTGAAACACTTAAACTCTGTGGTTTCTTCAAAGACCACCTTAACTATATATACCTACAATCTTTTCAATAAAGTCTTAAAGCCACTGTACTTATCAAAGGAACAATCATCCCTTGCCCCATCACTCTAATCAATGAGCAACCTTTAACATAAGGTTTAAACCCATGATTTTCTGCTGCCTTGGGCGGGTGTGAGAGCAGAGACCACAGAAATGCTGGTTGGAGGGGCCTTCTGGAGGTCATCTCTGATCCAGCCTCCCTCTGGAGACAGGGGAAGAGAGAGAAGAGAGAAACACCAGGAGAGGAAAGAACAAACCAGAATTAGTTGAACGATGAAGTCATGAGGAGGGAGGCAATGTAGTTATATGCAACAGCAATGGTATTTGTGTTCTAATTTCATTTTGAACTGAGCCTTGAACAAAAGGAGGAGATAAAGGATTGAAGAAAAAGAGGAGATAAAGGATTACTGATACAGAAAAAATAATCCTAGTTTTCCAGTGAAGCAAAACAGGTTGCTGCTTCTAAAGCATTAAACTGAGATCTCAATTTCCAACTAGAAGTATCTGGAATGTCTGTAATTTCAAAGGAGTTAGTTAGAAGAAACTCATTTTGCCAAACCCATACCTGTTTGCTTGGAAGTACTGTTTCAAACTGTTTACTGCTCAAACAAACAAACAAACAAGTTTTGAAATTGTTGAAATATCTTTTTTCCAAAAGCATACATTTCAAACCAAAATCTTCTGATATGGGGATTAGAATGCCTTTATCACAGTAAACTTTGGCGATAGTTTTCGAATGTGTAAAGTGGTGGTATCAAAATGAAACATTTTACCTCACTACTCTAAATTTTTTAAATATGGATTGAAGCTATTTCTTTGTATTACTTGTTTTTGTCCTGACAAATCGCACAAAACGTTTTCCCAGCCTGCTCTCTCCCTTTGTGGTAGTCTGTGCAAGAAGAGCAACACGCTGTGTTACTTGAAGTGGCAGAACACTGGACTGACGCACATTTTCTTCCATGAGCAGCACTTAAAACATTTAGCATGTCCTACAGGGAGAGAACTTTTTTATTATCTTGGTTTTAAAGACAAAACTTAATATCGCCCATATGTACAACAGCAGTACCAGCTTTTGCAATTCCTTTGTAAAGCTTGCATTGCTGTGAGTGCTCATTTGTTCAATAAGAAGCAGAACAAAGGCTGGAATATCACCTCAGATTTTCTCAAAAAAAAAAAAAAAAAAAAAAAAAAAGAAAAGATGGCCTGAGGTGTATTTATTTTGGTGAATGCAGACTACAGGAGAAGTACAGGCATAAGTAGGTTAACTTTGAGCTGACAGGGCAGGGTTAGTCATTAAATAATTAAGTTTGTGAATAAAATCCTGATGAAATTTCCACTAACTTCAGCAGCATTTAGATTTCACCCCAGGTGCTTTCGCAGGAGACATATTTCTTTTTACAGTGAAATAAAAGACAAAGAAAAAAGGACATTAAGTAGTTCAATATTTGGCACAGCTGGGATCAAGCTGATGCACTTAGACACTAACCTACAACTTCTCCAATGCTATATTTTATCCACACCTCACAGAAAACCTGGGGGCCCTTAGCAGGCGGCAGCGAGCCCGGCACGCTGCAGGATCAGGCCCACCAGGCAGTCTCTTCCACGTCTCTCATGGACAAGCCTGAAAAGTTTAGGTGTATGAGGGATTAACACCCACAGGTGATTTTTTATGCAGCTCTACTCACAAAAAGCAAATTGTTGTTTGAGGAGGAATTGATCTCAGTTAATTTTAGGCATCTTTGGTATAGATGCAGGTATAGATCAGGACTTGCATCCAGCCTAGGGCTGACGTGGTCATCTCAGCTGGTCACCTCACGTCCCTTTATAAGCAACGGAGAGAAAAAGGCACTTTAAGGGCGCAGCTCATGCAACCCATTTGCAATGCCAGCCAGGCTGAACTGCAGCCCAGAGGGCAGTCGTGCTCACGGGAAACCAGCTGTGGGCTGCAACTCTTAGAGGAATCTTGCCTTGACTGTCTGAATGGGTTGGCGTTAAATTAAGAGAACAAGAAAATAAATACACAAAACTTTTAAGTGTTTTCTGAGGCTTTCCCAGCTCCTCTAGTATCCTGGGCTGACCAGCCATGGCATGGTTGCCCTCAAGACTGGGGGAGCTGGTACATCTTGAGGGTCATACCTGCAGTCATGTGTTTGTTTCTTTTAATGCTTCTTCTGTTAATTTTCTTTGCAGATTCATTCACAGGACTCATAAACATAATGACTGACATCATTTGGCGCTACACTGGAGATTTCATGGCTCCTGATATCGTTTGCAGAGTCGTTCGCTACTTCCAGGTATAGAAACCTCGTGCTCCCCTGTATGCCCAAGATCGCGTGGCTTTGTGTCCCCACAGCAATAAACCCTAACAAAAATGCTGTATAGACGTTTTTCTAGCATCAGAAGTGCTAAATGCTGAAAGTGTTCATTTAAAGTTAAAACACTTTTAATTAAAGCATATTAAATCTTTTAAATTTTGTGGACAAAATAAAGGAAAAAGATCTGGGTGAAAATACAAGGGTTTTTTTTTCTTTTTCTTTTTTTTTTTCAGTAAAAGTTTTCAAATATTCCTAGATCAGTGTTCTCGCTGACATTATTTTCTGCAATAAATGTGTCTCAACTGCTGCCTCGTATACCTTCTGCCCCAGGTGGTCCTTCTATATGCCTCAACTTACGTCCTCGTGTCACTAAGCATAGACCGGTATCATGCCATAGTTTACCCAATGAAGTTCTTGCAAGGAGGTAGGAGAATTTCTGTACCTTGCTATTGCTATGGATATTATTGGATAGTTTTTTAGTTTCAAAATTCTTAACCTTGTTGCCATGAATTATTCATTCCTGCTGTAGCAACATTTTGACTCTGTTGCAGTTTTCCAAATGGCAAAGGAGCTGTGGTTTTGAGATTTATTAAGCTGCCCTTAGCCCTCAGTGGTTTTTATAAGCATTGTGTTAGCAAAGAATGAAATGACATTTTAAAAGTATAGAGGTTTTCATTATCTTCTAGCATTTTGAGAAGGTTATTATGGGCAAAAGCTATCCCTCGTAGAACTACACTGACTCTAGGAGCCACAACAGCTATACTGCATATTTATTCACACTAAAAAATAGCTTGGACAGAGAGTGCAGTATGAAGAATTCATACAATAGTTTGATAAGAGAACTTCAAAAGCTATAGCATATAAGTTTGGGTATCTATTGTTTCTTGTAATTTCTTCTATTTGTTATTTTTACAGCACTCAAATATATCCTGGCTGCTTAGCAGTACAATTTAAAGAACATGATTTCTTTCCTACAGAGCCTAAAGTGGGATGTTAAGTATGTTACACTGAGTGAATGAACAGAAATAGCAGGTGGGGAGGAAGGGGAACAATTACAAGAACCACGAGGTCCAGAGGACGCACTTTAATCAGACATAAATATCGTTCTTGTTTTGGAGTAATGATGGCTTTTAGACAGCCTGCTCTATTCAGGGGATCAGATTAATGGTCCTTTCTGACTGTAAAAACCTATGAATCAATCACAGCCCAGGCAGCGGTGCAGCTTTGGCAGATGTCAAGGTCTGAAAACTTCAAATACTTTGTGAAATTTAGCCTCATATTCCCCAGCGTGCAGACCGACGTTTTCAGACCGGGGGGATTGATATCAAGGTTTTCTCAGCAGGCTTTGGGATGCGCGGCGTGCTCTGCAGCTCCTGCCAACGTTGAGCCGAGCTGGGGAGGGCTCATAAACCACCCGAAGCACCGACCGCCAGCTGAGCGAGGCGAGCTGTGAGACAGGCTCGCTGACATTTTGTCTTCATACGTGGTACAGGAAAAGCAGCGTTTGTTAAATTACCACCTGGGCCTAATAAAGAATTTGGTGGTTAATCTTTGCAAACCACTTTGAAATTGAAAAAAAACCACCAAGCCACCTCAGATCTTTATAAAAGCCTTTTTTTAACTCAGTCCCATTTCCTATACCTATACCATAACGGTTTTTTCTTTTCTTTTTAAGACTAGAGAAGAGCAGACATTGCACCCAGCCGAGGGGCAGCAGAGCCACCAGCTGGGTGCAGCTCTCGGGGGGGAAACAGGCCACGAGCAGAGATAACACTGGCAAAGCCCACCTGCCTCTGGCAAGGGCTGGCTACATGCTGATGGACAAGAAAAGACCATGTTCAAAGGGAAAAAGGAGGCAGCTGTAAGTCAAAAGAACTGTCTAGAGAGGTATATTTACCATAGCAACTTCCCGGAATATACATAAATAGTCACCTTTTGCACCCAGCTACTCCTAGCAGAGGTGTCATGTGGGGGGCTTTTGAAATACCCTCTTAGCTATTTTGCAGGCAGAGAACAAAGAGATTTATGAAACTTTGTCATTGGTGATGACACAGAGAAACTTTAAAAAGAGTTCTGAGTCACGTTGTGGCAAATTTCTTTCCAAAATGAAACACTCACCCCCCCCCAAATCCTTCGATCAAGAAACAAGAGTTGTTTCTCCCTACCAATTTTAAAAATTATGTTTCCATCTAGCCTTGAAATATCATTTTGGAAAAAGAATCAAACATTTTGCTTTGAAAATGTCAAACAATTTATTTCTTTTTAAATTGCGGGTTAGTTACTAGCCTCAAGTCAAGTTAAAAAGCGTTTGCAATGAGCTGTACTTGGCACGGCTTCTAAGAAAACAAACTTCAACAGTTAAAAATATTTTATACTCACTTCACGAATACAAAAATGACCACAGAAAGTGCAGGATATGGAAGAATTATACATTCTAATCCTAACACTTTTACTGTATGAGGTACCTAATTCCATAACCAAAAGGGTTGTTAAAAAAAAAATTCATAAAATAAAGATTGAAAAGAAAAGAAACGGAGAAGTTATAACAGAAGACATTTTATGACTATTTCACCATGTTGAAAAGGTATATGCAAACAGTATATAAACTAAGCAACAGGCGACAACAGAGCTGCTTAAGTAAAAGACAAAACCCAAGTAGGTGTAAACTGTCCCTTGCATGGCTTTGGACTGCAAATGACGCTAAAGTCCATCAGATCAATGAAATTCTGGAACAGCTTGCTCCCTCTGGATTTAAAACCTAATTTTAAAATGGCACTCACTTTATAGAAGGATTGCATAGCATTGCCGTTCATGGTAGCGGGGAGCAAAACTCCTCACAAGAGCTGCCTCCCCACCACGTGTTGCTGGGAGCAGGCAGATGTGCACAAAAGCACTGCTGCAGCTTACGGATGGCGGAAGCAGAGCAAAGGGGACGGTGACATGAAAATGCCCTTTGGGAGAGTCACTGTCAGAGCTCATGACTGAGATTCCCGCTCCAACCCTGGGTGTTAGCCTTGACCACCCCAGTATGAAAAACTCTCCATTTAAAGAGCAATATTGTTTTTAAAGGAAAACAATGAGACTGGCTGAACAGAATATCATATTTCAAAAGCTGCTATTTATTTGATTCCATTTATAACTGATATAGTTCTAGTTATATGACTTGCTGGCATTTAGAGTATTTTAGAGCATTTACAAAAAACAACAAAAAAACTCCTGCTTGCGAGGCAGCCAATTAACATTAGTATGATAAAACAAAAATCTACTTACCTCGATGCTATTAGTGCCCTGTAAAGCCCTTTAGACAAGCAAGGCCATATTCTACCAAACACGAGGGACATTTAAAAACGAAATTAAATGAACACTGCAGGTAATGTTTTATAAAACACAAAGATGAAATACCACTCTTGCCCAACCCAACTTGCTCACTTCTCTTCAAATTAAGGGCATTGCTATACAGTGCAAAAAATAAAGTATATTATCCAAGTATGACCTTTTCCCCTTAGAAATAGATATGTGGGCCCCACTGAGGCTTGTATATATGTAGCTTAAGTAGCTAGCTCACAATCAAAAAGCCCTTTCTGTCAGGAAATATTTTGTGAAACTTACTCTTAATATTCCATTTGCTAAGTTTATTTTGTTATGCTTTGGGAAACTTTACAGTTCTCCTTTGCCTGTGCAATATCTATAGACTTAATCTAACCCTCTCACTTACGGAGATGGCATCAGAGTTCCCTTAAGCTCTAGATTAGCAAGACTGTATTTTGCTGAACGTGGGTAGCATCTAAAAATGAGCAGGATAAGTGAATATTTGCAACGGATGTTTTATAAAGCATAAAATTACTTTTTGACTGTTTCTCCCACACACTTTCATATTGCTCTTTGAGCTTCAAGGAGGAAAGACGTTCTTCTTGATATGCATAATTTAAAGTGATTTTCTATTTCACACACAACCTTGGGTATTTTGTAGGACAATAAAGTATTTCAACACCAAAGCTTCCCAGATCAAAAAAATCTGTCCCCATCTGTTCCTCTTGCAATCTGACTCAGGAGGAATAACTGCGGCTGAGAATCACTGGTACTCCACAGATCAGCCCTTTTTCCCTGCACTTTTTGGCTAGAGCTGCCTGGATTTTAGCCGGGAGATGCAGATTTGTGGAAACGAAAGCCTTGGGGCTGTTTGCTGCAATCCACTGACTTTTACAAAATCCCATGGGTGCCACCAGGCATCATTTGGTTTCCCACCAGTTTTCCCCACGTGGCAGCCGGGGAGGCCAGAAGTCAAGGGGAAGCAGTAGCCCAAACCTGCCAGGCGTTTTGGGATCCTTCAGCTCCTGACCTTCACCATGAGGTCCAGCAGGATCTCCTAGTCAATGTCTGTTGTGGCAGATAAAACAGGGCTGAGCACTTGGGCACCAGCCCACCGTCATCTGCCCTGTCTCACGGTTAGCAGTCCACCCTTGGCATGGCTTGGGCATATGCCCATCAACAGGAGCTGGGTTTGGTCCCCACCATGATGCAGAGAACTGCAGGAGATGCCGGGGCTCTCCAGGACCACGTTTCTTTGGGGCAGTAAAGTTGCAGCTGGAGTTAAAGGCAGCTGTGCAGTTTTGTTCCGATCCTGAACTGAGGCATTTTCTCTTTCCTGATAGGAAATGTTTTGCAAGCTTTCTCACTACAAGGTGCATCAAAATGTTTAATTTCCATTCCAAGGAGGACATTTCCCCCGCCAGTACATTCAGTACCTTCCAACCCAGTTTGTGTTTTAAGTAACCCTTCCCAGTCTCAGCCTTCCTCTGTTATCTGTAGGACAAGGGCTCCTTCTTCTTTTCTGTCTCTGTGTCCTCCTACTGACCACGACTTTGCTGTGCCAGGGTAAGAGCGTGCAGTAAGGGCAGGCCTGCAGGCCTTTGCATTCATTCATGATGTCTTGGTGGCAGAGAGGAACCATTCATATCTCATGTTTCTGACTTGCTGACCCTGACCAGTGCCTTTCTCATTGCGTTTCAGATTCATTGGGCCCTTAGCATCTTTAAACAAAACATGTAAAATATAAGCCCATAACGACATGACTTTTTATCATGAGAAAGAGGCAAAATCCCCGTTCTCCTTTGCAGTCTTTTCAGCATCAGCCGGCTGCAGCCCAAAATTCCCTTTCTTCACCCAGTTTCCTCCTCCTCCCTGCCTTTCTATCAGTACTGCTACAAGGGGCCAGTCGCACCAGCACCCTCATTAACACCGTCTGTTTGACTCTGTTGCACAGAAAGACAGGCGAAAGTTCTTATTGGAGTGGCCTGGAGCCTCTCTTTCCTGTTTTCCATACCGACTCTGATTATTTTTGGGAAACGGCAGCTCTCCAACGGGGAAGTGCAGTGCTGGGCTCTCTGGCCTGATGACTCCTACTGGATACCCTACATGACAGTGGTGGCTTTCCTGGTGTACTTCATTCCTCTGATCATTATCAGGTAAGCCTGAACCACGGTCAGCAAGCATGGAGTGAAAGATGTCAAGTGTGCAATCAGCTTAATGCTTTAATTTCTTCTCATTCATTAAGATTTCATTTCCACACCTGCCTTATAGCTGCTTCGGTTTTTATCACGTAATGCGCAGGTCGCTGTACTTGCCCTGGGTGTTCTCCATGAGGTATTAATAGCCAGAAATATTTTCTCTGAAAAAAGGACTGGCTCTCTAAGTGTGTCCACTTATCTCCACAGCTTCAGGCTTGAAACATATCTTTATAAATCCAGTATGAATGCCTAGCTATTATGACAAAACATAATTTTAATAAAAGAACAGGAAACCACACTAAACGCTAATTAAACTAAAATTAACTTAAAGTGCTCTCAAGCTTCATAGTACTAGAAAAGTGTTTCTTCACCAGGATCAGAAAGAAATCTCCAAGCTTTTGAAGCTGCCAACCACTCCTAGAATACGAGCAAATAAAATTCTTCCCATTTTGTAATGGGAAACGTGAGCTGCAAATATTTGAGACTGATTCACCCAAAATCACAAAGACAATCTGCAGCAGAATCTATTTTAAACTGAGGTCAACTAATATCCCTGTGTTTAGTGTGTAGACTGTGCTTAGTGAACAGTGAATTTTATTGCCTCCCTCTGGGGCGCTGCCATTAGCTGCTGTTAAACAAAAATTATCTAGCCATGAGGAGCTACCGATGCAAAGGAGCAGTCAAAAAATGATGTGGAAGGGGAGCAAGGCTTCTTAACTGCCTTGAAAGGCTGCCAGTGGCAGTAACTTGTTCTCTGAGTCCTTTCCTTTCTTTCCCTTTCATTCTCTTTCAGTATCAAGCTTACTATAGAATTTCTTGGTGTCCATCTCTTCTTTATGGCAAAGAAGACTTGCTAGGACTCCTTTTTTTCCCCACAATTTGGTGACATGCTGTTTGTGGTGCGAGAGAGGAACTACGTTTGCATGTTCCTTAGACACCTCTCTTGGTCCATCTGCTTTTCCAGCAGGTGATGAGCCATGAGTCTCCGTTAGCTTCCTGCTCATTAGCACCCCAGGTGAGAGCGGAGGGGGTGGGGCTGATCTTTTCTAGATGATGTCAGGACTGGCTACATAAGCTAAATAGTAAAGAACGTGTCGTGGGCTTAGTTCCTTTCCAGTTGAGTTGTGCCTTGAAGTTTCTCACTGTTTAATCACAGAGATTAAGTTCTGCAGCTTCTAATGGCAACAAGTTTATCTCTGATAGAATCACAACCACGTGGTGCTTGAACTCATCTAGCTGACTTTTTGATACAGATTCAACATTGACCAGCGTTGCTCCCTAGAGAGAAGGGACAATTTTTATACTTTGCTCGTAACACATCAGTTTGCTAAACCTTCCATTTTTGTGCCAGATTGCACAGATATAACAAACAAAATCATGAAAAGTTCTCCTTAAAGAAAGGATGTCATAGCAATAGAGAAAAACTACTCCCAGATTGTCCAGTTGCTCTTCCTTTCTAGAGAGGATCATTTATCTTTGCATGTTTTCCTGTATCTTAAAACCAGCCTAGTTTTAAATAAACCAAAAAATATTCTTGGGAATACGTAAATAAAAATGTGGGTGGATCTGCAGCCCAGCACTAACAGCAAAAAGAATAAACACTCACAAAAGAGACAAAAAGTAATTTAACTGTGCAAAAGAAATAGCACTAGAAAACTTTGAGGCTGCCTGTTACTATGAGAGGAGTTTTGTTATGACTTTTCTCAAGTAGCTAGCAATCAGAAAATTCTAGCCAGCATCTTAAGTGTTTTAAGAAAAAGACCCATAGCCTGTCCAATTATCAGTCATTCCAAAGGTGTGTGAAACATCTCTTTCACGCTCAAACTTACAGATTCGCATGGTTTCTATTACAGATCAGCCACTCCTTTTTACAAGGCGTATATACTTGTTTGGCAAGAAAAGGCAAGCTACATAGCAGCAAATTTTTCAGAGCTGCTGACATTATGCTCCCCTCCTCCCTGCCAAAGGAAGATATTCAAACCAGATCAGCTCTGTGACTTGCTTTACAGTAAATCCCCAGAAGCAAGAAGACGATGAAGACATGAGGGAAAGGGAAAGTTGGTAAAACTGGCATTTCATGAGATTGCCCTGACAGCTGAGACATGAATAAAGCATCCTAAAATTTTTGCGGCTTTAACCTTAAGAGACTTTCACATGAGAAGTTTATGGCAGGACAGGAACTTAAAACACGGGCCTTGGAGCCACGGGGCAGAGCGGTGCCTGTTGCCCAAAGACATTCCTGGTTTCAGTGTGCGCTAAGACAAATGCTCCCACATCCTCGCCAGCAGAAGTCAGATTCTTGACAGATCCCAAGCGGTACTGGGCACTGGGAGGAGGAAAGGGAAGTGAGCCAGGGAGGGATTTTTTTTGTGTCCATTTATTTCTAGTTGTCAATGATACTATTTTCTTCAGAATAGAGACAATTGTCTAAAACCATATAAAAAGAGGATTACCATCAGGGCAAGGTCAGCAGAGTCATTATGAACAAATGCCATGCAGTTTGGAAAGAACTGGCTATTTTTTTAGAACATTTTTTTAAGTCTCAGGCATACAACTCAAGGTTGCAACTTCCCAGCTGATGCATCTGTAAAACATCTGTCAACATAGCCTCAAGGTGTGACATCTATTTCTTTAAAATTTCTTGGCAGTCCAGGAGTTTAAAGCTAATCCACCTAATGTGGCTGCAGCATATAAATACTCTGGTAAGCAGTTTGCAGCTAAAGAACAGCAGGAATGGCTGTTAACATCTACAGGGACTCAATTTCTCTGCAAAAGTTTTGTTCCACCAAATACTTTCAGACACACAGTAGATTTGACGACAAACGAGACGCTGTTTCATAAGGGTGAGAAAGAGAGATCACGTACGTTGTAGCTGTGTCTTACTCTGTCAAAAGATTAGTTATAAAAATGAAAGGTGTTGTTAAGTAAATGAAGGCAGGCATTTTGTGATTTTCTTTTTTAATTTAATGGCCTTTAGCTGAAGATGTTATTAAAAAAAGGCCACAACATAACGATGGAGAGACGATCCATAAATGTGTGACTAAAAAGTCAAGGATCAGTATCTAAGAAGCCAGGAATATGAATAAACCAGAAGCGAAGGCACATGCCACATTTACTGAGGAAGTGAGGCAGGGTGCACACAGAGAAAGAATAAGACCTTTTCTGCAATAATTCATTTTGTTTGCACAGCTACTTTATTTTCTCTGCCGAAGCACTCTGATTTAGCTGCATGGCAAGTGCCTGACGCAATGTGGGACACTGGCTGGCAGAGTTAATTTGTAATTAGTTCTGCCGCCTGAATCTGCTGAAAACCTAACCTCTAGAGCAAAGCAGTTCACTGATGACAGCACTTTTTCTGGCGCAGTTCATCTGAAGTGCATACAAAGGATAAAATTTTACTTTTCAGGTGCAGGACTTAATTCCACACTAGATAGGCTGCTTTGGCTGAGCAGTTTTCACTTGTTACAGTCCAGGTGCCATCATCTTTTAAGCTTCTCTCATCCATCCCTCAGCTCTCTCGGCAGAGCTGATTTCACATGTTCCTGACGCAGCCTCCAGCTAACTCACAGGAGTTGTGTTATTCATAACACTGCAGCCTGTGGAATGAATTATTTAGCTGATAACCTTTTGCTCAGTCTGGAAAACCCTTCCACCGACAAGCTAATCCCCCAGATGTGGTGTGAGCAAACCCTATAGATTCCAAGCCAAAATACGGACCAGAAGAAAACAACTATCTGTTCCTTTTTTTAAACTTGTATATATAAAAAGGCAATCTATGAATACAACTGCAACACACAACAGCCCTGAAAGATTTAAACACTTGGGAGGTCTGTTCTGACCTCTTCTTCACAACTGGAGAATCAGCAATCAGTTACCAAACAGCTTGTGGTTTTGTAGCAATTTTTTTATCTGATTATAATACGAACGAAAAAGACCTGAATAATGAAAAGAGAATGAAAAACTCTGATTAGATTTTTAACCCAAGTGTGTGGGTATCTTTGAGAGCTGAGAAAAGGGGAGAATATTTGTTCTTTTCATGTAAAAGCTCCCCTCCTCCCCCCTCTCTCAGCGTCAGTCAGGGAGAGCCACAGATCCCGCATCAGGTTCTTCTTTACGCCGCTTCAAAATACGGCCTGTTCTTCCCTCTTATTTTGACTAATCTACCACTTTTTCTACAGTTGATATTGTCAACCTACCAAAACCCAGATAATTCAGAAAAACTAATTAGGCAACCTGCAGTAATTAGTTCTCTCCTATTCTGGGACAAGTGTCATCAGCTGTAACCAAAGCCATTTCTCCTACACCAAGATATGCCAAGCAAAGCTCAAACAGTATCTGTGATAGTTGAATACCTCTGGGACATTGTTGAACAGAGGTTAAATATGGGTCAAATCAAGATTACAGACTTCTCTCCTGCAAATATTTGCACCTGGACCCCTCAGGTCGTATGATGGGGAGGCAGGAGAGCTACTGGGTTTCTATTCTGTATCGTTACTCTGGGCCAAACCATAATTATATTCTGGCACTTGAGTATCCAGAAATTCATAGTCTTTTTAGCTGCTATTCGTGATTGCCAAATATATTTTTTATATTTTAACCTGATAAATGCAATACATAGGCATTTATCTAGTATAATTCCAAATTCAGGTTAAAAAAAAAAGCAAAAGTTCCTCTTGAAGCACAGAGGAAAGAATATCCATCTGCTGTTTCAAATCAAAACTCCAAAGAGAACATTTGCTTTGGAATAGCAGAGAAATAATTAGAAGAGAAAAAACAGAATCAGCTTAAAGGAAAAATATGGAACTAAAACCAAGACATTGCAATGAAATAAAAACCAGATTAAATAAAAGGCATTTGTCTGAATTAAATCAAATAAAGAGGATAAAAATACCATTAATAAAAATACCAAAGGTCATTTTTTCAGCTTGATTCCACGAGTACAATCATTTTTGTCTGCAATTTGCATTTCTAAATAAAAAAGCCTAGACCTTGTACATATGTTCTAATATCTGCCTGTCTATTAACTTACCCATTACACAGGCCTACAATGGTTTATTCAGATGAAGTTACATATGCCTTTTGTCTTTGGATAAATAGTGCTGTAAATTAGCTACCATAAAACATAACGCAGCTGCATCACTTTGCACAAATAAAGCACAAGGAACAATAGGCAATGCTGGATGATAAATACAAGCAATTAGCAGGGAGCTTAAGTGTACCTTTTGCCACGGTAAAGGCTCATTTTACTAGTAAATACTGAGGCTGAGTGGGCCGCTATCATAATGCAATCATTGATTTAAAAAAAAATAAAAATCTGTGTTTAAAGAGCGGGCAGACCAATAACTCTTACAATTGTTAATATCAATACATAGCTTTACCAGAAGACATTTTGTTTTCCAAAACAACAGGGATCTATGAATTAAAAATAAAGATGGAGTGGGACTATTCACGGTAGCATTTGTATGACTAACCATTAGTTATTTACATGGACAAAGAATGCTGTAATTACCAATGGGGCCATATTAAACAACACCATTAACTAATAACATGCTACAATGAACGTGCATCTTAGTCCTTCAGAATTTGGATCAAGCTAAATTGCTTTCGGAGATGCGATGAATTTAATTTGCTGAGATACACCCATAGTCTGAACCATATTCTTGTATTTTCCTGCCACCTCTCCAGATACGCATCTTATCAGGGCTAGAAAAATCACTACATTTTCAGATCAACAGCATGTCCTTTATATCCTGTGGTCTCCAAAGCCTGAGCAGCTCCTTCTCAAAAAGGCTTGGATTATTTTTCCATCCAGGTTTGACTACTCCACCTGAGCTCTTTCTTCCCTTTCTTTAGTCTCTCACCTGCAAATAATGGGTCACAACAACTCATATAGTATTTTAATATCACGGTATGCATTAAAATGACTACAGCACGTGTTTATATAGCCCCCAAGAGTCCCCAGTGAGGGCTGGAAGACCAATACACTACACACTTACAGACACAAAGAAACCTGACAACATCTGGACCTAACGAAAAATACATCACATCTCCCAGTGCTTTCAGTGGAGACAAGAGCGAGCAGCATGCAGGCATGTTACATGTGTTGGAAAATGAGGTTTGTGGCAATGTGTACGGTGTGCTTTTACATCTTGGCAATGAAGGCTGAGTAGCTTGATGTCGAGAGGAAGGAAATAGAGATTACCATACGGTCAGAATGGTGCAGACCATTGCTGAACACCCTCCTGTCCATCTGAATACCAGTTGTCATCTGTGCCCTGCTACTCTTTGCTCATTTGCCACTTCATTTTCCATCACGTGGGAATTTCTTCCCACCCTTTCAGATGTCACCAACTGCCAGGTCCTCCTCCAGCCACCTTTCACAGAAAGAAGGGAGCTACAAATGCATTCTGAAAAAAACCCTGCTTTTCCCTTGTAAGAAAAATACAACTTCTGTTCCGTAAGTGCTCTCTTTGTTGTTGTGGCTTTGAAACACACACCCAGATGCCTTTTATGATCTTAAGCTTTGGGTGACACATTTCTGGAAACTCCAGTTTCTTAGCTCCATTCCAGCATAGCTGGGGAAAAAAAAAAAAAGATTAAGCACTAATAAGAACTGGAGTCCCAGAGAGATCAAAGCATAAAGACATAATTGTGGCTGGCAAAACAGTTGCTGGGAAGTGTACCTAGCACGACAAGTGACTCGTCTTTCCTGACACGCGCCCTGGGGGGGAGCTTTATACCACCTCTGATCCCCTCCCGATAAGGAAAGCTCCAGTGGATCCAGCTATAGAGAAAAGAAAGATGAACAGAGGCAAAAACACCAGTACAAATCCACTATGCTGGCAGCACTTTAGAAGCCACTGGATTAAACCAGGAGTTAAACTTTCCCCTGGACTTCTAAAAATTAAGGATTCAAATGAAACAGCATGTAATCTCATACGTGAAATGCCAAGTGAAGAAGACAGCTGCTATAATTGCATCTCGTGAAAGGGATGCTCCTACCAGACCCTGCAGCCAAGAGGGCAGGATTTCTGAGGTGGGAAGGAAAGCAAGTGAGGAGCCTGACTTCGTAATTCAATCCTTGTGGCACTTAGCTGGGAGGAGGGAGTCTCAATATTTTGACTATGGAGTTAGGCTCCTTCGTCCTGATGCTTAGGCAACTCTGAATGGGTCCTGCTGGACACATGCGGCTCTGCATCAGAGGGGATATTCTTTCAACTGCAAATAAAAAGGTTAGGCTAGAGATAGTGGGCTAGGGAGAAAATAGAAACAGGACTTTTAGGAGCTGGCTGGAAATTTTCTTGAGATGACAACAATTAACATTGTAATACATTCTTATTCATTGGAACAATCAAAGGAGAAATGACACATGACTTTTCCACCATTGTCAGCTGATAAATAAACAGGTTCTTGAAAAGCCAGGAGATAAAAGGAAAATGTTCAAGTCAGCTGGGAGCCGTGCCGGACCTTTGAAGGGATTAAGGAGCGCAAGCTGGAGTCCACGGCAGACGCATGCAAAACCCTCACTGGGCAAGTGCACTACTGCTCTGCTGCACAGCCCAGACTTGCATGTTGAATTTCCAGCTCTCACCTATTGAGCCTGGAAACCAGATGGCTCAAACTTCCACAGAAAGGAAACCTCCAAGGCACACACATACTACCTTTGCAAGCGTGTCTAGGAATTGCGGGTGCTGTAGGAAAGGCTCATATATCAGTCTGAAAGCTCTAGTAAGAATAACGTCTCTTCCGATAATAAAAATAAACCACATGATAGTAAGACACATTTTTGTCTCTATACAACACCCTGAAATAATCTCCCTTGTCGCACCTTTTTCGCAGAGCCACCACTAAGGTTTATGGCAATTAATGGTCAGGCTGCCCCAGACCCCCCCAAAACACTGCAGTGTATTGCAAAGAGCCCATGATGACTTCTGTTATGATGCTTGGTTTTTACATCAGGAAAACATGGCAACCTGAGTGCATTAGCTGAAATATTTTTAAATTATTTCTGTTGTCTTTAGCAGACTAAAAAAGAAAACACCAGTCAAAAGTATGCTGTTGCTTAGTGATTTTAGCTGCACCTTATGCACACTTGCAGGAGAAAAGGCAGACAGAGCAAGGCCTCACATTTTTTTTTATGTAAACTGCTGAAAAGGTAACATCCTCATTCAGGATAGGGATTCAAACAGCTCTTCGGCTTGAAGGAATTATTTTTACCTATTCTATGCTAAATAAATAGAATTCCAGATTTGTTATTGCCTAGGGAAAGGTCATAACTGTCCAAGGTCATTGTGGACTAGGGCACTTTTCGTCTTTCCCACTAAAAGTATATGTATATTCCCCTCTAAATGTGCAAATTGTGGTGGATCTGGTTGTGAATCATCTAACTCTTCCCATGTACCTGATAAATCTGACCTCCTCCATTTCCATCCCAGGACCTTGAGACCTGAAAGTGAACACCGCGGTATTTAACTGCATTTCTCACGGATCTTGCCCCTGTCGAATTCCCCAGGGTACCATTTTATTTGTCAGCTTTATAGTCACAAAGTTACGCCAAAACAGAAGCGTACATGCAGCAAAACCAGATCCCTCCCCTTGCTTCCCCCGTTTCAGGGCTAGTGTCCTGGGGCTGGTACCCCAGCAGATTTGGCCTCGGCTAGCTCAAAATCCCGAATGAGCTCTTGCCTGTGAGATCTTGGCCAAATCACTGCATTCCTCTGAGCCTCAGATTTGACACCTGCAAAGCCAGGACAACGATAACAACTTCCATGGTGAAAACTCTTCAGATCTGTTTCTGAAAATTACTGCAGGAGAGTCATATTTTATTTATTATTGTTGTTGTCATCATTATTATTATTGTTATTATTCCTATGCAGTCCCGTCATCTCTATGAGCTCCTTACACATAGATAAGTGTATTCATAGATCAGGAATGACTGGGATGTCAGTTAAATTTATTGTGCCTCATAATACCAATGACTCTTTCCCTTCTGTAGCGTCATATACTCAATCGTGATTCGAACCATCTGGATGAAGAGCAAAGCTCAGGCTGTCATCATATCCAGCTGCCCTGGTGAGCCTCAGCACACATGTGTCTCCAGCCTTGTGATTCGAATCCATCCGGTCCCCCCAAAATCTGGGAACACCTGGACATACGGTGTTGCGTTGGGCCCCTATCACTGCGGTGGGAATGGGGTTTGTGTAATTGCTCATTCATAACTCTTTTCTACATTATTTGCCTTCTGTCCTTTGATACTAAATCCCCTTTAGAGAAATGATAGAAAACATCTGTGAGAAAAGAGTTAAAAAGTAAAAAATCCTTATTCTAGAACTCAGAATCCCTATTCCTAGAACTTTGCCCATTTCCAGGATAATTTTTTTCTAGCATATACTTAGATAACACTTTTGCTGTGTTTTCACATGCCCTTGCGAGTCTGGATTTTGGTCAAGCTCAGAAATTCCTGGCCATGGAAAGCCATAAAATGAGCTGAGCTTTCCACCCCAAGACCATAAATGTTTTTGGACTGTTCTGAACTATTTTGGCAGAGAGCACACATCATTTCAAGATCCTCACTTGTCAGCTGCCTTTCCTATTAGTTACGAAGAAACGTATGTTCATTTACGCTAATGTGTTTTTCAACACAACTGTAAGAGCACACAACCAGTTAGTGCAGCCAAGTGGGGAGTGGAAGCACATCAAACCACAGGGACCAAGTTGCTGGTATTTGCCTGAAGCAGGACCGTGTCTGCCACAGGAAGCAGTATCCTAACGTGATGTTGCACATATTCAGATATCATTATGTCATAACCTGACATTTGTCAACTATAATCTAAGATTTACTCCTCCTTTGAAAAGCTTGAGCGGGACTGGTTTCTAATGATCCTGCCTTCATGACACAATCAGTATTAACTAGTCTTGAAAAAAAAAAGTCATTCTCCTCATCCAGGAGGTATATTCTGCTCTATAAGTCACCAAGTGATTTCCAGTAATATTACGTATGGAATAATTTCCAGCTTCTACTTGGGATGTTTCACTGATAACAAGACCACATTAATTTTATTTCTATTTTTTCTTTACAAATTACACAGCCTTGATATGCTGTTTTTATAAGAGGTGCAAGAAGTTGTGTACACAGAGTTATTTTGAATTATATTAATCAAAATTCCAGTCCTAAGTTTGGACTACAAGAGTTTAAAGATGTTTTGATAAAAAGTGACCTTCCTGTGTATTCACTATGGTGAATCTAATTATTCTGACCCAGCAACATGAACAGCAAATTGACATTAATAATGAAATCATGCATATTATTGCAATCATGCTGGTACTGTTATTCAAATACAAAACTCGATTCTCAGAGACATTAGTGTGACTTCAGAGGAAATGAGATCAACCAGCCTTGGTGTGAGACTAAATAGAGTTTGCTTCTCAATTCAAGCCACACTTCATTTCTGAAAAGCTAGCCTAACAGCATTTCGTATTTCGTTACTGAGTCAACATGGAGAGTAAAATGCATGACTGATTATCCAAAGCATCAAAAAGAGTACGAGGTTAAGGGAATGGAGTATGTAGCTTTTAAAATCCTTCTGACTGAAATGCAGTTAAAAGTGAACAGGTAGTCTGTTTTGCCAGGTTGTTTCTTCTCTTTTCTTAACTATACCTGCTAGTTCCTTTCAGAAAATGTCTCCTATAACACCATGCCGGTTGCATTTTTGTAGCTGTAATGGCGCATGGTTTTTATCAGACTGATACAGTTGGGCACACAGGCGCTGGTTTTCCTGACTATGCGTCGAGGATCAGTAATACCCAACTGCCGCAATGCTTCAGGAAGATCTCTTCTGCTTACATTTCCCCCTTTGATTTTGGGTGGCTCAGGTTTTGAGTGTCCAACTTGAGAAGGCTTGCAAGCGTCCGAATTTCAGGAACTACTGAGCCCCTGCCTGACACCAGGGAAGGATGGGCTATGTATCGCCGTCCTGCCTGTGGAGGTATACGCTGACACATCCGCACGGCAGCCCTACTCTTTCACTAGCTGAACTGTTCTTTCCCCAGGTGGCAAAACCTCTGCTGGCTACACCAGTCGTGGGTTCATATCCAGGGCGAAAGTGAAAGCGATCAAGTACAGCATCGTAATTATTCTTGGTAAGTGAAAAGCCCTACAGCTGGTAGTTAGGGAGGATGCTGACATTAGGAAGCCGGTCTTCCTCAGCTCCCTCCATCATCAGCAGATAAAGTGCGGTGGATGGCTCAGAGAAGGAGCTTTACTTAGACCCCCTGACTTGCCTTCTGACCTTGTCCTTCCCCTCTACTCTGGCTGATAAGCTCCTATTTTAGGCATCTGACATAAGCCTCAAATGAAATTATATGCACAGCCCCTCATGTGCATAAAGAAAGTAAAGGAGGGAAATTGCCCAAAAGGTCGTCTCCTTCCCATGCATGCTGCCAAAAGACTTGGCAACTGAGTTGTCTTTTAGGCTTAGAGACTATGTATGGCACGTTAGGTGCTGGGGGGGTGCAAGGGAGAGGAAGGAGAGGCAAGGGATGCAGAGCAATTGAATTTGATGTCAGAAGCGTGTTGCCTGCCGAGGTGGGAAAAACGAGCTCTCCTTTCCCGACCGGGAAGCAGATGACTCAGTGCAGGTGCCCTCTGTCTCCCAGGGAGATGACATTATTCTGATGGAATTAGGAGGCTGACATTCTGTCTCAATAAATAAAGGCAGCGTCACACAGGGCTTGTGATTAGCTGCCAGAGACAGGCAGGAAGGCAACCAAAGCTATTTACTCCCAAGGGCTGACAAGCCATCCCCTACCACTGAAAAAGAGATCGCTCCTCTTTCCAACACTACACAAAATTCAGATTAGATGATCTTGTGGTAACAGCTACTGCTGAGGCGCTTAGCTGACTGTTTAGCAGTACCATCTGCAGACATGAGAGAGGCTGGTGTGATTCATGCTTTTCAGAAGGCCAGGAACAGCTTCTCTGTGTCTGAACTTTCCTGTGTGGCAATCAGAGAAAGCTTTTGTCAGAAACAACTACTATTGCAACACCATCAGATGTCAAGAGCTCACCTGGATGCCCAGTATTTCAAAGGACCTTGATAATATGAGGCACCCAGCATCTCTTGATGTGCAGATTAAGGCACCTAACATTCATGGATTTCTTTAAAGCCACTTAAAGTTCTGCATAGTCAGTGCTATGATCTATACCCTGACAATGCATATTGCTATTTTGCTTGTATCTGTGCATAGACACTGCCAGTTTGGTTACTCTAGAAAACAGGAGGGGAGTTTTTACCTCTTCCTTGCACATTCAGTCAGTGCTTGGCTAACTGCCAACTAAGAAATATACTGATCACTGCAACAAGAAAGCAAGCATAGGGTCACTCTGCTGTCTCATTTCGGTCAGGGAGAGATCATGTGTCTGATTTCACAGATCCCTGTATATTTGCAACTCAGGTACTTATGGCTTAGTTGAGTGAACTGCCTGTCCCAGTGTTTCTATGTAAATCTTTAATCAAAATCCTTTATGAAAGGAGATGACATCGAAATTTGTGAGGGACAGACTCATTCCCTACGTCTGCAAATAAAGGTAAACCTATGGCCTTATTATTTGTACCACCTCTGAACAAAAGCAGGGGCTATGAACAATGAAGTCCTCTCTTCCTTTCCCTAAATTCATCTCTCAAATTGCAGTATAGGAATGAGAGTCTTCCTGCATGCTCCATATACACAGCACCTCCAACCAGCATGCCAAATGACATGTTGGTCTGCCGTAATGTGGTGTGAAAGGGTGTCATTCCTTGTTCCTGGGTGTCTAAGAGCCCGTTTTTAATAGGTGGCTGTGACAGGCAGCGCTGTCATGGAACGGCACTTTGGTGGTGTGTACATTTAGATTGGCTGCTCACTCAGGGGACCATTAAAAGAGCACTTCACTATAACTTATGATGCTTTAACTGGCTACCTATTTACCCTTTATGTGTTGTGTAGTGTTCAAAAGTGCCTCGGTATGTCTAGAGGGAGCACTCTAAACACTTAGAGGAGCACACATAATATATATTATGGGCATTAAAATAAAAATAAAGACAAATAAAAGCACAATCTAACAACTATTCCCTTAAATAAGACCCTGAATAGAGAGAAATTTTTTTGCATGAACAAATATTTATGTGTTATTACAGTCTCTCTATGCATGTGTGATTACCTCCCTAAATAGCTAAACTATCTAATGTCAAGCTCTTCCCCTCTCTGTCTCTCTTCCAGCATTTGTTCTCTGTTGGAGCCCTTACTTTCTTTTTGATATCCTGGACAACTTCAACATACTCCCTGAGACCAAAGAGCGCTTCTACGCATCCGTGATCATTCAGAACCTGCCAGCCTTGAACAGTGCCATCAATCCCCTCATCTACTGCCTCTTCAGCAATCGCCTCTGCCCCCCTTTCGAGTATCGCTCCTTTACTGTCACTCTGACTACCCCCTAAGAAGGGAGGGAACACATAAACACAGTCCCTAAAATGACTACCTGTTTTCATCTGTTTTCATTCTGACCATTCCTTATTTTCTTTAGGGAAAGAAGAACACGAAGGCTGGGGGGAACTTTCCGGGACAGGAGTGATGGAGGGCAGGAGATGCAGGTCCTGTCCAAACCAGAATACATCTAGTGCGGGCGATGCCCCGCAAAGCCACGCCAGGACCTGTAGCAAGGAAAGCGGAGGTGCTCCACAAGCCCCGAGTACCGTGAGCTGATGGACACCGACTGGAAAGAGCCCGCACCTCACCGCTGTTGAGCAGCACATGTATTTTGGATTGGCACTGCAGCTTCAGCAATCGCACACTGCCAGTGCCAAACTCAGTCCAAGGGGTTTGCATGCCACTGTTGCGAGGGCTCATCTTGGCCCTCTGTTTCGAAGCAAGCTGTAATATATATGTATTCCGAATGGCAAAAAAAATGTAAATGGTGTCTCGTCAGAGTCTTCTTTCTATTTTTCAGGCATCGCTAAAAGCCATCTACTCTACCGTATGGCTCACATAACTGATAAAGAGTATTTACAAGTAATTACAGAGCAGGAACCCTACTTAAAATGAAAACACTGGCACTTTTCCAATGAGAACACACCACTGTCACTCTGTGTAATTATATCTGAGTTTTGTACACAACCACTTATGAAGTGACACCCAGAGAAGAGGGGCCTGAAGGGCTGGGTTACTACCTCCCACCTCTCCTGGCCCCTCTCACACCAGACCTCCAAGCCTGGTAGACACTCGGGAGACACTCCCGAGTCCTTGCAGCTCGTCCTCCCCTTCCTGTGTAGTATTTCCCTGCTGTCCTACCTTGACGTGTCGGTGTCACCCCAGGGTCCCCGCAGGGCTTCCACGCGACACATCCAGACAGTCATTTATTTATGGGCTACTGTATTAACAAAGTGTCTGCCAGCCCCTCCCTCCCAGACCCCGCAGTGCATCAGCTGTGCCGATCCTCATGTGCTCCTGTGGCAAAGGCCCTGAGCGGTCTTTTGGGGACCCTGCACTCGCTCCACCTACGGGGAGCTGTCATCCAGGGCAATTCATCAGCGCAGATCATTCTTGCTGCCACACAGCAGCATTTCACTGGCTCATGCACTATGTAAATCATCCATGTCGCTTAAATCACGCAGGGAACCACACACATCTTTAGACAACCTTAGAGCCGGCAAAAGACCCAGGTGAAACCATAAAACTCAAATTACATTTAGAAAAAAATATCTGTTGATGGTCCAGTCTTGTAAACTCATTGTAGGGTCCACAGAGCACCAGCCGTCAGGCAGAGCTTTGCTGCATGGTGCCCCAAGCAGTTGGGCATCCCCTTCCCCAGCCCTTGGGGCTTCCTCCCACCACACTGTTCTCAGGTTTAAGTTTAAGAAGAAAGGGCATCCCCCCACCACGCCGTTCTCAAGTTTAAGGAGAAACGTTCTGACGCAGGTTTAGCGGGTGGGTGGATGATACTGACTTCGATGTTCATTTTACCGCAAGGCAGCCTAAAGTGTTTGTATGATAATACACTCTACCCAGCTGTATGGCAAGTGTGTTTGTTTCCTCTCGGTAAAAAAACTGCCTTCTTACTTAAGTGAAGTCAGTTTAAACTGGGTTTTTTTATTATTATGATCCTTTGCAATGAGCTTGTTCCCTGCAAAACAAGAACTGAATAAAATTTATTTGTAATTACCTATATTATAAAAATCTTTTTTCCTAAGTAGGATATACATAAAATAGTGGGGCTTTATGTTCTCAGGAAAATAAATAAGGTTTCTCTTTTTATTATTATGAAGTTCTGTTATGTCTAAATTTTGGTAACAGCTTAATTAAAACCATAAATCTACACCAGCCTTTATAGCAGCCACCTTGGATAGATTGTATATAAGAACTAGACAACATTTTTTTCTTGTGGGCATGTTATAACTTTCCCAAAAGTGGACTGCTCGGTTTAAGCCTCATAGTCATATAGATTTGGGGTTTTTAACTTTTTCATCTGATACATATACTTTTGAAAAATTAATGGAGTTCATACACTTAACACCTGGAAATCAGATAACATTTCTGAGCAGTACTTTGATTTGTAAATTTAACATGCCTCAACCCCACTAAAATTTACATATTTTTCACTGGGGTCACCACATGAATTATCCCATCTAAATTAAGCATATGCATGAGTAAATGTAGGACTCCAGCCTTAAATGAAGTAATTACCCATTTATTTTCAAAGAAACAGTCTTTTTGTTTCATTCATTATTGTATTATGCACCAGTTACATGTTGTTCATATGCTTTTTCCTCTGGACATGGTTGTGATACCCTTCCTCATATGAGGATCTTTCAGTTTAAATGGCCTCACACCACTTTTGTTTGCATCCCTTCCAAGCGCTTCATAAAGAAATAAATAATTTATCTCATTTTCTATCCTGCTTTCTTACTGTGCAAGAAATCGCATTTTACTACCTTCTCATATATTCTCCAAAACCTTTGTTGTAAAGAAACTGAGAAAAAGCTGAGTTTTTCCATTGGTCTGGAAAACGCTTGCATGGCCCTCCTTTGTCTCTTGGGAGAGTGATTTAGGGAATTTCATCTGACTCCAGGAGGTTTCTTACTCTTATTCCATGTCTGCAACTTGCTCTACATCTGTTGACTGTTTAGTTGCTTATTTGTGAAAGAGTTGTTACAAAAGACCCCAGGCCTATGAGGAGAGGTAGCAAAAGTCAGTGTCAAGGTCCGAATGCCCAGAGAGAATCTGAACACAAGAAGAAGAGGGCACCCAGCTGGTTTGTCCGTGACAGCCCGCCAGGAGCTGTGTTTTTCATTAGCTTTAACACTTCAAGATGCGTCTGTGAGATCCTTCTGACATTCCCACAGCAACCAGAAATATTTGTATGCATGACTGTTAGGACATAAAATCCTGTATGATGATAAAGTCCTTTATGATTATAGTTTCCCAGGAAGCATGAAAAATCAGATACTCATCCTTCAGAGAAGTCACATCAAACAGCGTAGGACTAGGATACTTTTCAAACTAATACATTAATTCAAGAGAATAGAAAATGTGTGCTTTCTGTGGCAGGTTCAAATAAAATCTGAATGAGAAAGCTATTTAACTTGCTCTTGGACATATTTTGATGTAATTTAAAGTTAAATTCTCTTAGTCCAGATTTCCATCTGTTGCTAAAAGTGTAAAGCAGTATTTTGTCTTTCATCTTGGTTTTCCCTTTGAAATTTCTGTCTCCTTTTTTATTTTTACTTTGGAAAAAAACTAATGCAAGACAGCAAAATTTAACATCCAAATCACTGGGTAGGTATACTCTAACAATGGAGTGCAATATTCCACATTGCAACCATGGAAGAATAGCAAAGTAAAAGCCTACCTAGAAGCATTTTGCATCCTCCTGCATGCTGCTGACCAAGTGCTTAGAGGTGCAGGCATTATCAGTTAAAAAAAAAAAGGGGTAACCATTTCTTGGCTCTTTGTAGGTCTGGGGGTTTTTTTGAAAGATATCTTTCACAGAAAAATAATTAGACCTTTTGATATGATACAGGATGGTTTGTCTTCCACAGAACAAAAAAAAAAAAAATTAATTCTTACACATCTCTAAGACTTGCAAGGCATGAATGAATGAAGGACCATACTCCACAAGTTACCTAGACATTGAAATATGAATTGTTTTAGTGGAAATCAGGCACATTAATGTCATTACAGAAGTGGACTTACACACCATGTTTTTAGAGTACTGGCTATTGCAAGCATCAGACCCCTACTGATAGCAGTCTCTAAGAAGGACACATAAGGAGGAGAAGTGAAAGCGAGTATAGTACTTATTTTAGTTCCAGCCATGGCATTTGAATACCAGAAAGCTTTGTGTCTATTAAGATTTCATATTTTCTTGACACTACAAGATGCAGGAAATCCGGAAAATCCTCTCTCAAACCACAGGCCCCTATTCAAAACATAGGACCAAATGACTCAACTAAAAAAGAACATTTTCAAAGTGACTTTGGCAGAGAATTTCTCAAGACATGAGCGCTTTGGGGTAACTCCAACCCGTGATAACTAAGAATAGTCTCTTGGCACTCTCTACAAGGAATACACTTGCTGGCAAGCTGCCTCAAGTTCTGCGTAGAAAGCCCTACCTCGCTCCTTGTGCAGTTTTGTTTCAGACAAGAACCCAGAAGGCATCACGCTACCTGCCACTTCACCTTACCCCTCAAAAGGACTGCATGTACTCTTCGGAAGTACTTGATGGAAACAGAACAACTACAAAAGAAAGAAATTGCAGAAAGCGCAGCAAAAAAGTATATATACACGCTGTGGGCGCAAGTGCCTTTTTTCAAGAGAGGAATCATTCCACAGATAAAAATAAACTAGTGCAGAAGCTATCTGTCTCTACCTTCCAACCCAGAGCCTGGTGCTTACGGGAGCAGAGATTTTAGTTTCTTCATCAACCTTGGGAAACATGATTGATTTGGGGAGTAAATGCAATTTTTAGTGAAAGGTAAAATATGTTTCATTTTCTTCAGCAAACTGTAATTTATTTTGCACAGCGTTCAATTTAGATAAGCATTATAGCTGAATGATTCATCAGATAATCTTTTATCATGTTTGATGGCATCTTATTCTGAGTATGCATAAAATATGGGGGTAGAGGGTTAGGCATACAAACACAGGCATGAATTTACGAATAGACATTGCTGATTCCTCAGACTGAGTTGGTTATAGTGGTACGTAATTAGAAGCTTAACTGTTAATTTAGACTCAAGCGAGGCAAATGAAAATGGGCTAAAATTCAGCAGCTTTAATAAATTCAATAAAAATGAACAGAGTCTGAGGCATCACGTAGAAAGAACTGGATGATCTTCAGAACCCAAATAACAGAAATGTGGTGAAATGTACCACGCTGTGTGTTAATCAATTACTTCAATTATGAGAAATTCTGTTATAAATTGGGAGCTCATCAGCTGGAAGTATCTGAAGAGAAGAAAGCCTTCAGTGTGTTCATCGGCCAGATGATGCCTGGATACTGACAACAACGTGGCCGGTGGGGTCAGGGGCTTAATATGATCCCAACATGTATCTATCTGGTGAAGCATTTGTCAGAAGAGCTAAGGCTGGGCTAGTGTCACTGTTGCCCTCTGTTGAGACAACTTTGCGCAAAATAAGAAAAAGAAAGAACATGGAAAAGAACAACCTGAGATTTCGGCTTGTTGGGGCTGGTAAAATGGAAAGCTGAAAAGGAGTATTTCTGCTGCCTGTTAATACAAGGGTGTCAATGGGAAAAGGAGGGAGAGGAGAGAACTACTTAAAATACATGATAAATCTGCAACAAACCCTGCCCCCTGGAATAAGCTCACCATGAATAAATTTGAATAAATTCAGCAGACACAACGATCAGCCTGCCCAGACCCTATTGCATGGGTCAGGAACAAGCTTTTTGGTTATAAAAGAGCCCTCCTAGTTTGTGCTATGACTGTTTATTGAGATCGAAATGCAAGGCAAGACAAGACTTTCTGTGCAAGCTGTTCAAGGGGACCAGGAACCAGTTCCTCTAATTTTGTTTCAAGCTAATGGCCATGCCTTTGCAATGGTGCAGCGAGGAGATCTAATATGAAGACTATCAGTGGGGGACATTTATTTGGAGAGATAATATCTTCTTAAGTCAAGCTGATGGAGCTGGAAAAATGAATGAACTTCCAGGCATGAGCATGCACTCCCCATCCCTGCCCTACCAACTCACATCACATGTTTCAGAAAAGTGCAAGGTAGCAGCTGGCCTTTTTGCTTGTGTTCGAGCTTTCAGGTTGAGACCAATACTGATGATAGCGGAGTTATACAAGCATTATTCTTTGAAGTATAATCCTCTCTCTTCTTTTCCCAAGACACTGTGGCTCACACTGTTTGGTCTCACATGACAACCTCATGTTGGAGCAGCAGCCTACAGCCACGTTGGTGGCTTGCAGACAACCTGGGTCCGCTCACCCGGTAGCTGGGTTGCCACTCAGCTATCTTCACACGTGCTCATGGTTTTACAAAGAAGTGACTAAGAGCCTGTAATCGGGCATACATTTATGCATGGCGTGACTGGAAAACTGCACCTCCTGGGCAGTACAGACTAATGCCAAAGGGAAATATTCTTGTAGCCGTAAATTAACAAAGTGTCCTTGACTTAACGGATTTGGGTCCCTTAAATGCATTACACAGAAAATTAAAGAGAAGTCAGGCTCCCTCGATCATGCTAAAAGCTAAAAGGTACTTTATGAAGCTACCGTAGAGTGAGAAAAGACTTTAAAGCGATCAAGTAGGAAAATATCTCTAAGTCCCATTTAGAGCCCATGGCTTAATCTCCTCATTGGGGAGAGAAGGATTACTCCAAGAGAGTTTTTAAAAACCTAGACAGGGGAATTACTGATTTGCATAGATAAAAGTTAGGTGGAAGAAGCATGCTCAGTTTTGATATGGTGCCAAAATAACGATTTAAAGGTGACTTGGCGTTGTGGTGTTTATAAAATGCCATGGGTGTAGGATAATTCATAGAGGAAAGTCAAATGCCATCACTCTTTCAGGAATACTTGGCAATTCCCTGAACATCCCCCAAAGAACGGGTTGTTAATGTGGTTATTCCCATGGGAAAGAGTGTAGCGTCATCTGGGAATATTTATTGTCGAACAAACTCCTGCAGCAAATTATTATTTTTGAGAAAACTTTGATTTTGAAGTTTTTTTGCATACAGAGAACATCTTCTGGATCAAACAGAAGAGGGAGGCACCTCACCACAACTGTGGCCATGGCCACGGGGTTAGGGAACATGCTTAAGCAAGGTCTTGATGTAGCTTCCCAGATCCAAAACCCCCAGGGCTATACAGCCAGGTACTAAACAAATATTCACTCATTCAGATGAGAACAGCTCCGACAGGAGGTGTAAGGAGAGGCTTCCTGGCAACTTCTCCCGCATGGTGCCCAGTATCCACCCTGCAGTGGTGAACCCCTCAGACTCATCTCACGACTCCCCCATTCAAGGGGGAAGACCCTCACAGAGGAGCACCATGGAGCTGCCTTTGCATTTGCACTCCTCTGTGGTTGCTCCCCTCTTTCTCAGTCTATCTTCCCTCCCACACCAAGATTTTCATGTGGTTTGGGACTTCTTCTTGAGTCTGGAAAAATGTCTGTGTTAAGAAAAAAAAAAAAAAGGAAAGAAATTTCATGCAAGTGAGCTTGAGTCAAGAGGGGTAACGTGGCTCTGCTTCAGTTTTCTAAGAGTATTGCTTGATAGGCAAGAATCATTGCAACATATCATGCTACATGACTACAGTAAACATTGAAACTTTCAATCCCAAGACGTGGGTCAGATACCTAATTAACAATGTATGGAGGCATGCTGTTGATATGGCTCACACAGGGGCTCAGTAAGATATCAGAAGGGGCCTGTTGGGAACCCAGCATTACTCATTTGAACCTGTTTAATATTCTGAGCCAGATTCTCCGTTCATGTATCTCAGCAGGGCTTTATCACCTTCTGTTGAAGATAAGATGTTTTTAGATCAGGCCTACATCCATGTATCAAGGAATATACGTGTGAGCCATTCTGAACCATGATCAATCATCAGAAAACAGGCATAATTATAATTTTATAATTATGAGAATAATTGCAAAAGATTAGTAGTCTACCCAGCTGGAGACTTTGCAAAAGCCTGAAGGCAATTAAACTGCTATATTTTGAAAGTATCTAATCAATTTAATTTCTTTTCTTAGATAAAGCAGCATGAACTTCAGTTCACATTGTCAGAGGAGGCCTGTTGGGTGATGAATAAATGTTACTGGTAGATCAGCCCAGCCCTATCACAACTCAGGAAGGTTCTTCTTGCTGGTTTCAGTAGGAGTTGATTGGGCTCTGTTCAAGGAGAACACAAGACCTGTTTAACATGTTTACATTTACTATTTTGAGCAGGACTCAACTGATTTAACTGCCACCCCAAATCAAACTGACATTTAAAAAACAGGTTGCAGAGACTTTTTTAGGTTGGCCAAGCAAAATGCTAAGAGACAATAGATAATTCTATGTCAATGCGCACTAAGAAAAACCTAAGAAATAGGATGGGAGGAATCACTTAAATGGTGACGGGGGCGGAGGGGGGGGGAAGCATGCTTCCTAGAAGCACAGGTCATGCCTATTTCTTGAAAGACTGCCCTGATACCCAGCTGAAGTTTAGTGCATTCAAATTACACTACAGACAGGAAAAATCATAGAATACCAACGGTCTTGAAACAGAGTGTCCTTGATGACACCATGGGGCACAAATGACTCCAAGAATATTGCAATAACCTCAAACATGTTCTTGGCATTTTTATGGGCTCAGCAGTGGTATAATATAATTCCTGGATCACTGAGTATGCTTAGAGTCACACCTACAGGAGCTAAAGGCAATCTAAGGGATAACGTAAGCCTTTCCCTACTCGAGATCAGAACTCTGCCAAATTTCACTCCTTCCCACCCTGAACAGGGATTAAGCAGCACAAAATCCATGTGACCTGTTTCAAAGGTCCTGATACAAAAAAAAGTCTTAAACTCAATAAAGATTTGCTACCCTGCCCTTGGAGTGTGACCAAAAGTCATAGACCTTCAAAAGCGAGTCTGGAGTATTTCACAGGTGCTGGGGTCTTCATGAAGAGTTTGGTGAGGCACTGTCATCTTCTCTTTGCACCCTGGGGAAACCCTGGTTACTGTGGGGTAACTGGTGACACGTGCTGGTGGCTGCAGCCTGAACCCCAGTCTGGAGAGAGAAGGAATCAGGCTGGAAAAAGTCCAGGAAAGATTTACTTGCCTTCAAAAGCCATGCCCAAGCCCATCATTTGAGTACCCCTCCATATGGCACCCTTGTGGACGTGTGGGGTTACAGGAACAAGCAAGAAGTCGGGGGCCACTGTACCCTGACTACTCTGCTTCGTATTCAGAGATGGTTTGGATACCTCTGCACACTCCTGCACCCAGCTGCATCCTTGGATGCTGCCTCTACATATGTGCCACCCTTAAGACAAGGCCACAGCCACACCAAGTCTGACATCTGTCTTTTTAATAAAGTAAAGGCTTTTGGGTAAGAGTCTCAGCCTGCTTGATTGCTTTGCTGTTTGTCCAAGAGACACAAGCGAAAGGTGAGCTTCAAAGTAAAAGTGCTGCCCCTGCCAAGATATGCTTTTTTAAGACTCATGATATAGCAATCTGATTTTAATATTTCTATGGTGTATAAAAGCCACCCACAACTCCATCTCTGCTTCACAAAGCTGATATAACTCAGATAATTAATTCAAGGACAAATGATTATCAAGCTACAGGACATTCACCAGTGGAGTCATTAAACCCTTTAAACGTATAACCATTGCTCTATTGACTGACAACCCTTATGTGATTAGCTGAATTCAGCTCATGATCTTTTCAATCAGTCACCAGCACAAAATGCATGACTGCAGTTTCCCAGTCCTCCTCTTCTGAATTGCTACATTAGCCTCCTCTGAAGTTTGAATCACAAGGATTTGTGAAGCTTCTGTTGCTATCTATTAAAGTGATTTATGGTTCATACTATTTCAGGTGGCATACCTGCAAGCAGAGACAGAAGTGGCTCTTCTACTCTAAATCTGCTTTTAAGTCCTTTAAAGCATTGCTGAAAAGGAGAGGGGAAAAAAAAAAAGACTTTTCTAGTAGAGCGACTCTCAGGAAAGTTTGTTTACAGCAACCCACAGCTACCATCAGAGCAGCAGCATGACATTTTGGCATATCAAACCCCCACATTTAGGGCTTTCTCCTGTCACCCCATTGCAGTACTTTAAATCCCTTACAGCACATCAGAAATCCTCCCATGACCATGGTGCAGCGTGCTGGAAACCCGGAGCACACAATATCCTAACGATGGCAGTGATCTCCTTTCCATCTAATCCTCCAGCTCCACTTGCTATGCAGACGACGGACAGGAGGAAATGTGGGGATCAGCAGGGGACAGGCAGATCTGGCAACAGGTGCCCTCTGCCAGGACAGTGCAGGCAAAAAGGGCTTTGAGTAATCACCTTCCACTGAAGGTCCTTTCACCAGGGCTCTTGCAATCACCTTGCTACCAAGCGTTATGCAGTCTGAAGCCTGCAGGCAGGCCAAAAAGAGTGTGGAGAAATATCACATTGATCTGATTCAGTACGCTCATCACTGATTTGGAAATATAAAGGAAACCACTTCTGCTAAGCTATCCAGATGGCAAACAGATAAACACGGATGAGGGCTGAGCGTTCACAAAAGCAGGACAAGAACATTCAGTAAATTAGTCCTACACGAAAGATGTACGAGTACAGTCAAACACCAAGCTATGCATCAAGGGGAAAAAAATGTCCCCGCTATCTAGAAAAAGCGGTGATGTGGCTGGAAAGCCCAAGACTAGAAAGGAACTAGAGAGAATAATAATGAATAAACAACACAGCATGAGCTCCCAGTGTGATCAGGGGATCAAAGGAGATCAGGGAAAGGAAACAAGGGGTTGTTCAATACCCTTCCACACACACAATGGGAAGGACAGATGTGGAAATGACATATTTTTCAAAAAGCTTTTACAAAACTTGGGTAGGCTGCCAGAAAAGAGCCAGAAATGAATCTGAGGATGGAAGGAAATTTCCTACCGTAAGAGACGTCAAGATCAATCTCTTTTGCTTAGAACAAGATTACCAATAACAGCACCTAAGAACTTTCACAGGGAGAAAAAGCACAGTGCCAAAAAATTAAGTTTAGCGGAGCAAGGCATTACACATCAGTGGTATAAAGGTGAAGCCTACAAATCAAGTCAGACATTAGGATCACATTTTAACAGTGAAAATGCTTAACTAGTGGAGGGAATTACCATGAGAAATACTGGATTCTTCATCTCTGATGTCTTCTAATCGAAGTTGAGGAGTTTATATTTTATAAGCACAATTCAACAGTTCAAAAACCTTTGAAAAGCAGAGTTATATTCCGCATGGCTTTGCATCGTCCCTTCTAGCAATAGTTAGCTGTATTGGGTAATGTAAGTACCAAAGGTAAAATGGTTGCCAGTCAGCTTCCAACCTGATTTTTGCATCCTTGGTTTTGGATAGAAACAAACCCAAAACATTGATTGTTTATATGTAATCAAAAGGAATAAAATGCCCACGTATCTTTTAGAACATTTTGAAGTGGCACAGGGAAACCCGCAGAAGGGACTTTCAGTCTGGGGAAAGCAGATTCCTAACCTCATCCCAGCAGGACAAAGGAAAAACAGAGCAAGGGGTGAACAAGACCACAACTGGGTAGCAGGGAGAAACTTGCAGGACTATGATGGAGATCTCCTGGCCCTACTGCAGTCAATGGAAATATCGCCTTTGACTTCAAAATTAACCTGGAGTGCACGTAAACATTGCTTAGTTTATTGGGGAAAAAGTCAGAATCTGGACAGCGTTGTGATACCATTTATGCACTGCTGGGACAGTTGCCTTAAAAGGACAGGAATAAGGTATGTAAAACAGAGATATAGAACAGACTGGACACTCCTATCTATTTTGTCCCATAACCAAAGAAGAGTGAGCATTAGATGCAATTAGAAAGGCAATCACACTTGTAAGCAATCACTGTAAATGCAATATTATAATTAGCATATCGGTATTTGGAATTCATTACTCCATGCTAACACTTAATCAGTTTAAACCTTTGTAAACTCTTCAATGCTTGACTGAAAACAACAGCACCTGCAGTCACTGTAGCTCTGAGTGGGTTTCAGATTAAAAATATCATGATTGCTATATTTCCAGGTAAAAAAATATCATAGGTGGGTTCAGAAAGAAATTCCATTCCCTGCAACATACAGCTGAGAATGAATGTCCTATCATATATTGGTTGTGAGTCTGTCTCCTTTTTCCTCTGCTGATAAACCCAGACAAGATCACTCTACTGGTAAAACAGGACATTGGGGAAGGTGGTCTCTAACCCATCTGAGGATGTCAATTCCCCCCTCTTCTAACAAACAACAGTTCTGGTTTGATGTGAATCTTTGCATGTGGTACTTTGTCTGTAGCAAGTAGGAAAAGAGTCATTTTTCATTTTCACAGTGCAGCACAACGATATTACCAATTGCAAATTTAATCTGCAATGTGGACTGCTTACAGCTCTACAGCTGAGTCACTGTGATGGCTTGGATCTGCTTTTGTAGTTTTGAGAAGGATTTAATAAAAAAGAGAAGCAGGGGGGGAAAGAAGGACTAAACTGGCAAACACCTGAGTCTTTTTCTCCTGAATGGAGGATTAGTGGGCATTAATCCTTCCTGAAGGCAGTATATTCAGCAGATTCCCATGGGGAACGTGATCCACTGTGACTATTGAGATGTTCCGCTTCAGAAGAACTTGACAACTGCCCTTGTCTAAATGCCAGGATGCCCGTAGCCAAGCAGCAATAGGCCAGGCTGCCCCTTGGGAGAACCTCAGCACGCAGGACCCCAACACCCAGGCCAGCCTCTCTTTGAAAGGGCACATACGTGCATCAGCATCTCATGCATGGGAGTGCAAGCACAGGACTTACAAACACAAGGCAGGCTGGTAAGGGTCTTCACAACAGTTAACCTATACCAATTTTTCATTCAATCTTCATTTCAGTTTTTCAAGGCCTGAAGTTGGAATCCCACAAACTAATGCCAAAGTTGTATTATCAACAAAAATACAGAATTAAGCCCGTTTTCATTTCTTCTAATTGGAACCGGAAGGTAGTATTGTGAGCATTCAGGGTTTTTTTAATAACCTCTCTGTGTTCATCTGCATCCAGGTTTAGTTTAAATATATTGCTCCCTCTTCACCTTCAAGCTCAGACGATGATATTTTTTGTTCAATAAGACAGATGTGGAAATTATTCATTACCTGATGAAATACTGGCTGCTGAGGAAATGCATTCATGAATGCTTGAGGGAATTTGTTTACATGCACTCATTCATTGTCAGTGTTAACCAGACTGAATGTCTTTGACTTTCCTTCTTTTTCCCTAAACAAGACATTTGGAGACATTTTGAAGGTTAATTTAGCATTTCTCAAATGTCACCCAAACTCTGAACGATAAAGTTTGTCTAATTTATTTTTCATCCTCCATCACAACAAACTGTTAGCAACCTACTCACTTAACAATTCTTTGGGCCATAATTTCTACAAATGGAAGGCATCTGAAAGCATGACCTGAGCTCTTGGTTGTGCTAGAATAAATCCCACTTCCTCAGGTTTCTTTGGTTTCTTCAGCTTCATTATTTCCACAGAAGATAGCAACAGGGCAGCCAGTTCCACCTACACCTCCATGCATTTACCAGGCAAGGATGCTGAGAAAGAAGGGGTGGGCATCCTGTAACATATCTTTTAGGTTGACAGCTTATTAGGTCCTTTGGGTAGCAACTCTCCATGGGGTTTGAAGCCAACGGATTTTCTCACAGCTACTGAAGCAGATCTGAATCTGAGGTGCCACAGCCACCAGGCTGGCAGAAAGATAACTATTTATTTTTGTTAGGGTTATTCCTAGCCAGATCATTTCTGAGAACCACTAAGCGTCAACATGCAGGGAGGTGGTGCAGACATGCTGTGGAGGATGGTGGGAGTCCAAACTGCAGCAGCCAAACCTGCCCCAAGATTACTGCAAAGGTGCACAAATCCATGTGCAAAATTGCTTGCACCCTGGCAAGCCCGATGAGACACCTCCACCTAACACAAAACTGGACGCACCAGGAGCAAACTGTTCGTGCTACACAAATTCCTGCCTCCCTCACACATAGGGGGTATCCTGCCAAGGTCTCAGCTCTGTAGAGACACAAAATGAACGGAGACATGGGTGCTCCAGGTAAGACCTGTCTCTGGCTAACCTGCAAAACAGAGACAGAGTCACGCCCCAATGCCACTTCACACTTCCCCAAAGTGAGCCATCTCACTTTGTGCAGTGTACCTCTGTTAGCAGACCAGTGCACAAGACATGAAATTAGCTGATGGGTTCACTGCTTTCACCTAACCAGAACTTCCCACCACGAATCCTGAAGAATGAATTCACTGCTGACAAACGACTACTGAGGATGGAGAGGTTTGGTGCAGAGATTTGTGAAACCTCTGTGCCCCACAATTCAACTGTTACCGTGCTTGCCATTTTACTCCTTTCAGTAGTCAAACAACGGCAGGTCATCACCATTACCAGAAAAAAGTCAGCCTTACCGGGTTACGCAGTGACCTTGAGCTGACTTCTTCCTCAGTCAGCACGGAGTGGGGAGAAGAGTGAAACGGAGTCACCTCCCCAACAAGTTGTCAGCATCCATCCAAGGGCGTACCCAAGTCAGCCCACCTGAAACAGATGGGGACAGTCAGTCAAACTCCAAGTTTCAGTTATTTATACATTTGCCAGAAAAACTTGATTCTGACAACCCTTCCCACAGCAAATTTCCAAACAATATTTCTCTTGTTGCTGAACGTGACTTTGTTTTATTTGGAAATACCAGCCACAATGAGTGAGCTCTGAAATACCAGAGTGAAACAATAGCAGGAGGCGGGGGGAAGGGAGGGAAGGCATTCAAAGTTACCAGAAGGAAAACTGCAATTTTCCAATCAGCTCACCAGCAAGGGTTCATTGACACTGTGACCAACTAGTGTTTCAATCAGCCTGCAAAGACATTTTTATCTAATTTGTTGATGAGCTCAGGCAAAGCCTTACTGTTCACTCAGTTCCTTGGTCTAGTGCTAACCACACGTATCGCTGTAGCTTGTGCCATCCACCCGTGTTCCCCAGGGACTCTCCACCCAAGGACAAGCGTGCAGATGATGCCTGCTCCGCTCTTGTGATAGCACAGAAAAAACCTTTTTTTAAAGTCAGCGCTAATCTAAGAAGACAAAAATATATTAACAAAAATATGATAATGACAAAACAGCCTTACCAGGATAACAGCTCTAGAGGAAAAGAGGCTGATATTGTCCCTGTAACTATAATTACTTGATAGGCATTTAAAGCAGCAACATAATTATTCAGCCCTCATTGTAACTGTGCCTTGGAATTTCACAAAATTGGTAAAAAGAAAACACCAAGGGTCATTGCAACATATGCAGTTTCCACACGACATAGTCCCTTACCATGCAAAAGACAAATAAGATGGGCCAAGAAAGACAGAGAATTTGCCATGGGGATGTCGGACCCCAGAGGACGTGGGTCTGTGCCACGACAACTCAGCCGCTCCTCTCCTGGGTGGGAAACTCTAAGTTTGAGTTTGGCAACTGAAAACTCCCACAGCCCTTGTTTAACACAGTACAAATGATGGCAGCGTGGTTTATCCCCTGCTCGCCTGCTCTCCTCAGCTGCCAGGCAAGAAGGGAGAGGAGGAAGGAGCACGAGCACACTTCCAAGAGGACCACGTTGCTTCTCACTGGCTGCATTTTTCAAAGTAAGCCAGACACTGCCCCTCCGTGCATCAGGTCGATCTCTACCACCAGCTCTACAGAGGGGTGCTTCAAAATATGACTTTATCCCACCAATTACCCTTTCTACAAAAGGTCATGCTACTGTGTCTCTCAGACCCCATCCTCCTGCACTCCCTGGGACATTTGCTTCAGGGTGATACGGTTTAAGAACAGGCATGCCAGGAAGCTACCTTGACGTGGTGGCATGCAATCAACTGAGCTGTCTATAACACCTTCGATACCAGAAACATGTTTAAGTGTGTGAATATTTGAATGGAGACAGGCTGAGTGCCAAGATACCAGTTCAGCCCATCAGTTCCAGGTACAGGACGCTGAGCCGCCTGCGCCGGGGCAGCCTCTGTTTCTCCTGCGCCCTGCCAGCCCCGCAGCTGCAGCATGCCCTGCACCAATGCAAAACAGCCCCCAGAAAGCAAGGGAAAACCCTAATCTGAGACCACGAGCATAAAAGCAAGGGGCGGGAAATGCCAGGCACCTCATTAAGAGGCTCCATGCAGGGCTGAAGGAAAAGAACGCCAACCAGATGTCTACAGAAAATATAGACTGCGATTCACATGGGATGCTCAGATTTTCCCCCTTGCCTTTCCTTGGGGCAGTGATGGATTTTCCCAGAGGCTTGTTCAGCTCACCGAGCAGCTCATACAGTCACTGGTGTTAACAAAAAGTGTACAGAAAGGGCCAGGTGCATCCTTGGTGCGCCTTAACCCACAGAGCAAGAGGGTTGGTTCCACCGCCCCGACCTCAGCTGGAAGCAAGTCCCGGGCAACACCAGCAGAAGCGTGGCTGTAAGAAGCAGATTCCTTTACTCAACTTTAAATATTAGATACCTTTCTGAAGCAATTTCTGACCTTTTAAAAATGTCATTTTTATTCATTCAAGCAATTTGCAATACTAAATTTTAAATATTATTCAGAGGAATCCTTTGTCCTTTTCAAAATGCCGTTATATTCATCCAGGTGCACATATTTTTTATTTATATGCCTCTTTTTAATTCTATTTTACTGTATTACAGAAAGCAAATTTCGTAACCTTTGACTACACTTTGAATTCCTCTTTAATTGCATCGCTACAAGACTTCACACTGCACTGGGTTTGCTGCGGGGCTCTGAGACTGTTTCTTTACCTTCTTTGAAATATACTTGTCTGGAGGCAGGAGTCAGGGCTGCCCTGCTGCCCTCACAATTCAAACGAGAGCCCCACGGTCCCACGACGTCCCCAGCCATTCTCTGGGCTGCAGGAGGTCACGGCACAGCTTAGCTGTGCCTGGGCATCTGTCTGCTCTCCAGCGCAGCGATGGTGCAATATCATGGATGCAAATACGGCTGTACAGATGCACACACGATAGCTTTTCATCTGACCAGGCAGGATCCCAAGACCACCCCAAGTTGGAGGCATATCTGCCTAAACGTTCAGGACCAGCACTGCTGCAGCTACTTTGCTTTTGTCATCTGAGCTACTGAGGTAAAGCTTTGCGCCTCTGCTTTTGCGCCAGCTACAGTCTTTAAATCCCTGTCTGCAGAGTCAATACGTTCTCAACCCTTTAACCACCCCATCCTCATTTGTACACAGGCAGCAACATCACGACAAGGACCATCACAGTGCTGCAGGTTTCAGGCTTACCCTTGAAACACCCCCTTGGCCCGAGTTGTAAGCCAGTGCTTGAGAAAAGAGAGGGTTTAAAATGAGCCTAAATCCAAAGAAAAACAAAGTAGGCTATTTCCAGAACAGTAAAATTCCATTATTTTTGCATTTCCATTTAAAGTGAGAATTCTTTTCTGGGTTATATATTAGCATCTCATTTAGTTATACAGCATACAAAGGACAGTATTTTGACATAGGAACTTTTACACTGAAATGAGCTAAGTTTCTGAAGTTACCTGAAGAAAAAACATGTAGAGAATACGAAAAGGCAAGAAAAGTTGAGCGTAGTTTTCTAGAGCTCCAGCACGCGCGATATATAGAGGTAACAGGATATCAAACATTGAATTGAAAGCAAACCCCAGCCATTTTGGATCGCGACTGACTACCCTTTGAAGCTGACAATAAGCATTCAGTCAATTCAGTATTTCCAAATTCCTCTTTGGGCTGAGATTCATTCCCGATCGATTAGCAGGTACCACACTGTGCTGCCAGACAGCGAACTGATCTCAGTTAGCATCTACACGCTCTTTCAGCCAGACCACAGTAATTCAGGATTTCTAGGTGCCAAGCGTCCTGGATGTGCAAGGCTTCTTCAGGCCCCCGCGTGACCCTCCAGCAAACAGGAGGGTACTGGATCTGGCCCACTCAATATAGGTTGCTACTGGGTACTGGGTCATGTTCAACACATCAGTCATTATTTTTTCAGCACTTCAGTGCCTGGGACAACAACTGGCAAAAGCCTACAGCTCTGGGATTGAGTTAAAACACTCTTGTCCCAGGATAGACATTGCCGACCAGTGCCAGGGAGGACAGTCTGGATCCAATACCTGCTCTTCTATGTCACAACGGTGGCACCTACCTACAGCAGTGCTTGCTACAGTAGTCCAATACAACTAGATACTGGAATCAAAAGACTTTTTCTCATACTTCCTAGCAGTTTTATCCTGAACTCTCTCCAAAACTCTGGCTGTTCGAGCTGAAGAGGAGCAAACTCAAGAAGAGAACTTTGCTCCTCTTGTATTTGGCACAGCTCAACCACTTTGCTTTTCTTTCTGGGTTTTCATTCATGCACTCTGAGGTTTTCCTTAACATATTATACAATTGTTATACTCTCTTCATACCTGAGGAAGAGTGTGGGAGGAGGCTAAATAAAACTAACAAAACTCTTACAGCACACAGGGTATCTCAGACACGATTATAGCTTCACTCTACAAAACAAGCTTATGTCATACACTTCCCTCCCCCTGTGCATGCACACGCAAAGCTGGTGACTGCTCAGGTGGTGACCTGTATTTATCGTGTACCTTATATATCATGTTTATCATGCATTTCCCCTTTCCCTCCTAATCAAAAAAACCCCGACTATAAGCTGGAACAACTGTCATGCATGTTCTTCATTTTTTAACTGCTGGCAAAAAATTTCTTCAGCTTTAATGTGGAATTTCTGATTCTGCAACAGGAGACCTCTCAGCTGCTGGTGGGGGATAGGTATTCAGCCGTGGTAGGTTCTCTACCCAGGACACATTCAGAACCTCACACTGCTTAGTCTCACAGACGCTCAAATTCCACATCAAAATCAGACCTCACTTTTCACCACAAACAAGTCTAACATTTCAGGCTTTAGGATGTGACTTTGTAATGTACAGAAAGTTTATCAGAGGGCTTGCTAAGGGTTTCCAGCATGCATGTTTCCTTCACCAACAGCTCTCAGCTGTTGGTTACATGTGCCCATTCCTATGCTTATGTTGCACAACCACTTTAAGTTAGTTTTAATTTCAGCAACATGATAAGTATTATCTCAACCAGTTCCCATATCCAGTTCCCAGTGTGAATGCACGAACACCACAGCTAACCCAAGGAGAGGATGGTGGAGAGAGAGAGCCAGCAGTCCGTGCTTTCTGTCAACAACAGCAGCTTGTGGAGCCGCTTCTGGACCCCTGATGTTGTCCTTGTACCAGAAAGCAGGCAGCCTTTCAAACAGTCAAAGCTTTCCAAAATAATTGTCTAGTTAAATGTACTCTGAGGACAAAGCACATGAGGGTATCATGGATGAAAAGTCTGAGCCAGCACTACATCTGGCAGTGACCCACTGTTCAGATACACACATGTCCTCTGACTGGACAGCACACGAATGTGACTGTATGCATGTCCAGACACCAGAAAACCCACAAGTGTGTCAAAGTTAATCCCTCCAAAACTAGCACAAGCCAAAATTAAGGTTGTGTGTGACAGTTAATTTACTCTTTTTTCCTGCATGTGGATGTAACACGATATAGAACAGAATTACTGCCACAAAGTATATTTGGTTTATATGGTATACAGAATAGACTGCCCTGATTAATTCTTTTTCATTATTTTACCTTTTCCCAAGCATTCAGTGTATGGCCTCACACCTTCGTAACTCCACACTTCTCAGATGTGCTGCCTTAGGTTTTTATTTCGTACCCATGATCGCACCATGAGCTTGCATGTGACGCATCCATGAAATTATCTCCCTGACACCCTTGTGAGGAAGTCCATCCTCCCAGTGCTACAGACACAGAAGGGAAGTTTTGCATCATCTGGTTTAAATTTATATTTTCAAACCAAACCTCCTAATGGCTTCATGGGCAGCTGCGAGTGCTCAGCACTCTTTAGAGCAGACTCCGCTTGCATCAGTGAAGGGGCCCAAGGCTGGAGAAGCCTTGTTCACCCCTTAGTTTGGTTGACTTAGTTAAACTATCAGCAGATAATAAAGGGGGTACAATACATCTCAACCACTTCTTAGGAAATAACCCACTATGTTACAGAAGCACACATCATTGTCTCCCCTGGAACTGTGGTACTCTCCAGGTCAAATGGAGACACAAATGCAGACACAGCCCCACACTTCACATCCTCACTGTCCCCCACCCAGCCCCCTTGAATCTGTGCACCACACAAGACGCACAGGAAGCCCTCAGCTCCATGGCTTGCCATTTAATCCTGCACCAAGGTCTATGGCTTGACACATGGCTGCAAACCCCACAGCCCTCTGGCAGTCCCCTCCCATTGCCTCCTGCCCCCTTGCCCGGCCTTCTCCCTCACCGTCAGCCAGCCCAGGGGAGAGCCGTCGAGTGCAGGACCTGGGACTGGACCTCCCTGCAGCCCCCTCTGGCTTTCTGCTGTGCCCTTGGAGGGAGGTCCCCGCAGCCCAGATGATGACTTGCCAGAGTTTCCACAGCTCTTCAAGTAACATTCAAACAACGTCGCTGTCTTGGACCTCCCTGCAGCAGGTTGTGAGCCCCTGCAGCAGGTGTTCATCCCACCTGTACTGACTTAGCACTGCTCAGCAAGGGGTGGGGTGTGCTCTGCAAGGGCTGCAGAAATCACCTCTGAGCCCTTGAGGCACGGTGGGTGCAGGGAGATGCATCCACTCCTCCAGCACAGCCTGTGGATATACAGCAGCAGAAGAGCTTTTTTTTCTGGAGGGGGCAGATGGGGATAATACCTCAAATTTAGGCTGGTGCAACCATCATGCCTTATGGATACCTTGTAGGCATCCTGATACTTTCCAATGAAAGGTCTCTCTCTTCCTCCTATGTGCAGAGCTGTGGGAAAAAGCTCTGAAACACAAGCACTTGCCAAAGGGAAAAACTGGTAGCCCTATGAACAGTGAAGCCTGTTTTCCTTAGCTTCTCCTCCCCTTTCCTTTACTACAATAACCCCCTTTTCCCTATATCCTCACTACATTTGCACAGGTGAGAGACAATAGCATTGCAGTTGGGACAGAGGTACTCAGGCAGCCAGGTTCTGCTGGTTTTGCAGTGGGGGAGGTAATGCTGATCTCTCTTGCCTTCCTCCTCCTGTCTACCAGTTTCATCGAAGCCTGTAAAGAATTATCTTTGAGAGGTCTACCTCCCCATCAAATTTCATTGAACTTAGGCAGGAACTCAAAGGTTTTTTGGTAGGGACTGACAGAGAGGGGCCCTCCTGAAGGTCCAGCATCATAGACACTTTCAACCAGTGTAGGATGACCCAACCACTGAAAAAAGCTAGTGTTGACTGTCTGTGTCTTCCTCCATGATGCCTTTTCTCCTTGGTTGTTCCAAGGTTTCCTGTAGCATGTGATGAATGAGATTATGTCCTCAGCTGACATAGAAAATTTATTTTGCCAGGTGAGTTTCATCTGGACCAATTCCTGATCTGGTGTACTGCAATGACTGCATGAAAGTTCATGCTAGCATGTGAGCTGGCGGGGGGAGAATGACTTCTTCAGTGGCATTCTAGTTTACACTGGTCTGCCACATACGTGGAATTACAGCGTTAGCCAGACTAAATCCTTCCACCATTTTAAAATCACTGAGCTGGGAAAACCTTTAGAAGAAGATTGTATTTAACATTCTCATAGCTGGTTTTTTCATTAGCCATTCTCTTGGAGTTAAATTAACTTTTTTTTTCCCCTTCAAATGTTCACCATTCATTTCACTTTTAATTTAATTTCTTTTTTATAAACTCAATGAAAAATAATAATTTATTAATGTTTTTCTCTAAGTGAATGTGATCGCTGTGTTTCCCCTCAGTCTTTCAATCTTTCTGTCAGAGAATAGTTCTAGGAGGTGGTATTACAGCTTGTACAAATTATGGGGTTTAGGCTTCAGTAATCCTGAGGAAGCAGAAAATCTCTACCTCAGGGAAAGTTTAGTTTATGCTCCTCTAAATTCTTCCAAAATCAAACACATGTACTAGTACATCGACAACAAAGTTTCATCCAGTGATGAGACTGAATCCAGCCACTAACGAAACAAAGCCTGAGGAAAATGGGCTCCTGGGTGCTGGAAGAGTGGACTAAAACCAAGGGCAACCTGCCCAAAAGTCACTGGAGTCACACTCAAATGGCATCTGACCTGGCAGTGATACCTGCTATAGATAAAATCTGATTGAACGCTGGCATGTCAGCTATGCAAGTCAGCATGCTCCATGGTGACAGCCCACAACATAGTACGTGAGCTTCCCAGCTCTGAGTGTGTCTTTTGGATGGACCTTACTGGTTACTCGCTGCCACCCATCTTTATCACAGTTGTGAATCAGGTAGTCATACAGGAATCAATGAAGTTCATTTACAGGGTCTGCTTCCAGCAACATCATAAGTAACGTTCAGAAGGATTTACTGCAACAGACATCAGCCACTGACTGTGCAGAAACAATAAATACAGCGAATTCATTAAGTGTGAGCCAGCAAGAGAGGTTGGCTCCTTCGCCTTTTACCTTAAAATGGTCTCGCTGCTCACTTATTCTCTGCTATCAGCTGAGATGGCAATAGCGAAGGGCGGCCTGCAGTCACGCTGTGCCATAAGGAAGAAAATACGAAAGGGTACCAAGAGACCAGAAACTGATGAAGAGTGTCTGTACCGTTCACCCTCAGTTGCATTTGCAAGTTGTGTGTGCTTCCCTCATCCTTGGTTCTTACCGAGTGCAATCTGACCCATCAAAACCAGATCACTGTGATTCTGTAACATTGTCAGAAAACATCTTTTGGCTTTTTGGTCACTTTATCAGAGGAAATTCCCTTGATTTGTGAAGCTTTCAGTAAAACTTGCATGTATATTTTCTCTATTTGCTTGTCACAGATTTGCAGGAGCCAGTTCCAGAAGGGAATGTAGACATTTACAGAGTGGTAGCAGCACCAAAAAGTACATCACTGTTGTTATCTATTTGTGAAATGTAAATTGGGGAGCACAGAGCAGATAACTTTTCATCGTAGTTGCTTGCTCTGCCCAGATGGTGTTTAAATCCCTTCAGGCTGCACAGAGTGCAGTGTTACCTATAACACAAAGGCATTGGATGAAGCACGATGGTAATAAGGTGATAAAAAAGGGGGGGGGG
>WAAD01005869.1:87849-104262 GCA_013389945.1 Fregata magnificens
CAAACAGTAATCCTGTAGAAAAACATAAAGTGGGTAGGGTACTCCTTTTGAAAAGGCCTTACATGGCACCAACAGGAGATGCACAAAATCCCTTTTTTTTTTTTTTTTTTAAACCTTGAACTCAATATAAGTCATTAGATAAACAAACATCTAAGAACGGAGATGTAATACATCTGATTTTTCTTGAATGGGTAGAATAACATATTCATTATGACAACACGTTTTTATTTGTCACTTCTTACAAAATGAGCAATACTCATAACTTCTTGTTAAATGAGCAATAAAATCTCAGTCCACTTCAGCTTGAAAGTATTTTCTTGCTATAAAGGTAACTACTTTGTTTCCAGCTAGCTGTCTGACACTTTTACTCACTTCAATAAAAGGACAGGAGCAACCACAACACATCCACTTTGAATTCTCTTCTAGCAAAATCATCATGGACCCACATACAGGAACAGTGTCATGTAAGCAAAAACCTGTTTTAATTGACTTTGCAGAAACCCTTTGTTGTAGAAATACCACACCAGTTGCTAGAACCTCCAGACTAATAGCCTGGAGTCTAACAAAGCAAGCTTTCGGCATTTTTTTTTTTCCACTTAAGACAGCTTCTATATGGACAAGTATACGTGACTAAACCATGGCTGTAGGATAGTCCCATGGCAAAGCCATGGATATTAGCAATACCTCTGCAGTCATTCATAGCAAGTTCTATAGTTACATCTCACAGTAAATGGGGAACATCACACATTATTAAATAGTTTACCTTGTCTGGTATTGACTTTTATCCACTCTAAAAGTTCCTCCTGTGGCAAATTGCTAAATTCTCCCATGATGTTCCACTGAGTTTGAAGGTTTGCTGATCCCTCTATTGCCATCAATGCTAAAATAGCAAAGACCAATGTTTTGGGCTGGATTTTACAGAAGAGCCATCCAAACAACTGAAATGCAAGAATCAATTAATTTCTAGACAACAATTCTGTAATGTTGTATGCAGCACAACCAATTTTTATTTCTCTATAAGGAACCTAACATATATTACAATATGAAACATCTCTGCCATTGCTTCTCCACTAAACTTCAGTGAGACCTCATAAGTATTCATGTTTACTGAATGTAGGGCATTATATTTATAATTCTACCAAAAAAAAAAAAAAAAAGAAAATTGACATTAAGGCAGTTGTTAAAGTTGTAGTTCAAATGTCAAATGTTGCAAGTAAAGATGATTCAATAATGCTAACTGCAGTTTTTCAGTATATTATCTCCTATTTACATCAAGAGTGTCTAGCTGTAGTATATGGATTAGAGATTGTACTGCAAACTTCCGAAAACATATCAGAAAGGCAGACTTTGGGGATATAAGGTTAATGTTGTTTTATATCCTACTTTTCCCTTTCTTGAACTGAAAAAGATGGCCCTCACATTTTTTCCTAAAGATTATTTGCTAGAAGCTCTAAGCAAATACTCGGAAAAATGTGAAATGGGTAGTTAAGAAAGAAGTACCAAATTTGCTATGTTGAAGTTCAGTTTGAGCAAGAACACGTCATCTCATCCATATCTGACCTAAACCTTAAAAAAGACAAAGTATGAATTACTTTTTTTTTTTTTTTTAAGGTGTTATTAATTAAAAGCAAGGCTTCACATTTCAAAAATGTCAAACCTGCACTAAATAAATACATTTCTTTCAGAGTACCTTTATTCTTTTTTTTAATTAAAGCATGAAATGATAAAGTTTCACAGTAAAACCTCCGACTAGGCTGACTACACCCATTAGGTAGTGTATGTTATCTTTGTTATAAACTAACCGTAAACTACTTCACATTATTAAAACTCTTAAGTCACCTCTCCAAAAATACAGTGTACTCTACTCTCATCCTCTAAGGTTTGCTAAATAGTCTAGCAAGAACAGCAATAGTATCCAGGGAAACTTAATCTACCAAATATGCCTGACCACTGTGTAGGCCTGGAAGGATGAAGGGAAATGAATTCATTTGTACGCTGCGCTACATGAGCAAACCTCCTTTTTACCAACAGTCACAAAAATGTCACTTCAAGAACATGTTAGAACTTTGGAATTCTTTATTGAGTTCCAGGGGTTTTCAAATCAAGGAAAATCACATTCCTATCATGCTTTCATAAAACCTCAGTAATGTTCAAAGTCTCTAAATTTACCACTATTTTGTTTACATTAAGAGCCTAGAATGGTTGAACATATATGCAATGCAAAAGAAGCATTTCTTTTATGGGATGCTGTTCCTCATGTGGTTTTTATATCTAATTTAAGGGTTTTTTATTTGTTTTTGTCAAATGAATACGTTAAGTTTTTCTCCAGCTATTTTTCTTTGCTTTCAAAATTTCCACTCAGGATAGTATCATTCCTCTCAACACAAAGGAGGAAATGTGTGGATGTAAACATGTAAATTTTTATTGTCCATCAGGTGCCACAAGCTGTAGCACTGAGGTAATGGGAAGTACACAGATTCATGCAATGGGCTGAAAGAACACAACATATAAAATTCCTTCTCCCTGTGCAGAATAATTCTAGTATGTCTTTTCCCTGTTTGTTCTTTTTTGGTTTGCATTACAAATGTCCATCTCAGGCTGACTGTTCCCTAATAAAAGTATATATTTTGAAAGGCAACTGATTAACAAGTTACCTACCTATAGCCTCAAAATAAATTAGTTATAGTAACATACCACTGCAGGTAAACTTTCATGGTCTGCTAGAGGAAGGGATAGTGTTGACTTCAATTACAATGACATGATTATGTAAGTTAAATTTGCTTAAATTTTTCTTGCATCTGTAAAAACAAGTTGTTGCTTATTAATTGATCCTTTATGCAAACATCTAAAACTTTACATAATGATAAATGTACCAAGTGTTAATCAATCGTTTGGTCACAAGTCCCACCTTCCCTGTCTCATCTCCCTCCATTGCAGCAATTCTTCTGAATCAATATTGCACATATGGTCAGATTTTTCAACCTCAAGATACTACTTCTGCTCAGCAGCCAGTAGGACAGAAAAAGCTCACTAAAAACCACTTGATATTTTCCTGACCCTACAAAAAAATATGGAGTTTTCTTATCCCTTTGCTTGCTTAAGTCAGGGCAGCCTTAGAAGTGGTCTGATTGATAGCAGCTCAACAGCCTTACAGGACAGTGTTTCTCTCTCAGGCAGAAGCCAGTCATGTATTATCTGGAAGACTACCAGCTGCTTCCTACTAAAGAAAGTGTACATCAGACAGACCAGAAAAAGTCTGGCTTGTCTTTTACAGGTATCAATCAGCACCAACCTCGGGAACACACCGAACAGGCAAAAGAACCTTCACTGATAACAACACAAGGGCATTAATTTTATTTTTACTTACATTGTTCACCTAAAGTTAGGTACACTTGAACACAGGTATGTATGTCTCCTAATCATAGAATCATAGAATCATTAAGGTTGGAAAAGACCTCTAAGATCATCAAGTCCAACCATCAACTAACACCACCATGACTCCTAAACTAGGCCCTGGAGTGCCACGTCTACACCTTTTTTGAACGCCTCCAGGGTTGACAACTCCACCACCTCTCTGGGCAGCCTGTTCCAAAGGCCCAAGCCAGGGCCACGATAATCACAGGCCTTGTTATATGGGGCAGCTGGTCATTTATCACCTTCTGCACAGAACAACTGTCCAAATGGCAGTAATCTAAAGCCTTACCTTCCCTATCATTCAAGACCTATTTCTTTCAGGCCAACTACGCCTCCATGATGCTGCAAAGGAGGATGAAGTCACTGGACCTGAGCCACCTGCTCCAACAGGGACAGCTCCCAGAACAGGTTATCATCTGCATTTATAGCTTCCCGAGAAGCTTACTCTCACTCTACAACCATAGGAAACAGCAGAACAACCAAAGGGCCAAAATGCAGTTGGAAGCAGCAGAAAAGAAAATATTGATAAAATACTCTGAACCTGTCCTTCTTCCAATATTTACACAGTGATAACAACATGTGGCATCCTCTAAGATCCAAAATGCAATGATTACCAAAAGCACCAGTTTTCATTAACCGGCCTAATGACCTTAGTTGCAGTACTAAAACAAAAACCACAATGACCCATGATTAATTACTGTAGTGCCATTACTCAGGTGCTTTAAAAAAGAAAAAGAAATAAAGATATCACCAGCTGAAAACTTTTACTAATTTGCCATGTAGTGGCTAACTTACTATATGGAAAAAAGCAAATGAGGCTACATATTAATAGAAACCATTCCTAGCAGCTCATCTTTCAGTCATTACCAGTTGCAAGGTGCTTTTTCCTATCTTTCACAGATTATTGCTCTCCATACAGCAAAAAAAAGCAGTTCAGATTTTATTGTTTTTTCAATTCTCAGAAGGCTGAGAGGCCTTTTCCTGTGGCATAAAACATAGAAATACTTTTAATTCTAAACATCACTAGGAAATTCTACAAAAATTTTTCAATAATGACAGGGCAGAAGAGTCCATCAATTTTCTTCTAGGAACACACAGTTAAAACAAGAAGAATTAAGAACAAATTTGGACAGAATTAATTTATATTGTAATTCTTATCTAGAAATCATATGTTAGAAGAAAATAGACTTTTATCTCTCTGCTTTTCTGACTTTTGAAAAGCAACTTCATCTCAAATTACTCAGAAACATTTCGTGAAAGTTCATTCAGAAAAATGTAACAACGGTGTTAACTGCTATTACTTAAACAACCAGACCACCTAAGAGGACACCAATACTTCAAGAACAACTAAGAGCTGGGAAACTGAACACCTGTGAACCCTACAGAATAGCAAAAGCATAGAGGAAAAGTAAATTTCTCTTAAGTCCCAATACTCAGTCACAAGGTGGCTAAATAAAGTTACTTTTTAAACGGGTTTTATAGCATTTTATATGTTCCTGTACAGATTCATTTGATGTTAGCAAACACTCAGCACTTTTACCCATGCCAAGTAACAAAACAGGCATCAAGAAAGTCATAAGCAGACATTTAAGCAGACTGATACTGTGTAGGCTGTCCTGCATTATCAAGAACTGTCCTTCCCTGAAAGAACATCCATGGAAGCATCCAGTTTTCTTGGAAACAATCATTTGTTCAGCTGCCTTAACATGGGACAACTTTCTCCTCTTTGCATAATTCTGTCTCATTCACTCACCTTCCAGTCATATGACACAGGTCTCAGATGTTCCACAGCCAGTAATTGCCTTCACCATACAACCCTAACTCACCTTTAGGACAGGCTCCAACCACAGATGTTGTGGGAAAAACTATGTGTATCGGGGACTATAGTCTGTATCATACTGCATATGCACAAGGCAGCCAGAAAAAGATTGTACATACACTGTCAGTTCTGGCACTTCAGATTGAGTACTGAACTTTGTAATGTTATTCTTGTATTTCTTCAATTTTCAAGAACAGCAAACCTTATGACTCAGGTTTCTCAGTAAAATCCTAATTTTCTTTCCCAGCCATTGCTAGTTTCCCCACTCTGTCAAAAATTTTTCTCTTTTCCTTCTTCCATATTACGTCCACAACAGTTCTTAGCACTGGATTCTTTCTCCCACTCATCCTCATGGTGACGTTCTCCATATAGACATTTTCACAAGTTCCCCATCTCATCTTCCCAATTTGTTTTCTTGTTAGTAAGTCCAGCTCACTATTAATCATAATATTTCACTCTCTCAATGTGGGATACTTACTTTGTGTGATGTAAGTAACACTTTCTACAAAATCACAGCATGGTTGACATTGGAAGGGACCTCTGAAGGTCATCTGGTCCAGCCCCTCTGCTCAAGCATGGCCACCTAGAGCCAGTTGCCCAGGACCGTGCCCAGACAGCTTTTGAATATCTCCAAGGATGGAGACTACACAGCCTTTCTGGTCAACACGTGCCAGTGCTCGGTCATCCTCACAGTAAAAGAGTGTTTCCTGATGTTCAGAGGGAACCTCCTGTATTTCAGTGTGTGACCCTGGTCCTGTCACTGGGCACCACTGAAAAGAGCCTGGCTCTGTCCTCTTTACATCCTCCCTTCAGGTATTTGTACACATTGATAAGATCCCCCTGAGCCTCTTCTTCTCCAGACTGAACAGTCCCACCTCTCTCAGCCTTTCCTCACAGGAGAGATGCTCCACAGTCCCTTAATCACCCTCGTGGCCCTTTGCTGGACTGCCTCCAGTATGTCCATGTCTGTCTTGTTCTGGGGAACCCAGAACTGGACCCAGCACTCCAGCTGTGGCCTCACCAGTGCTGAATAGAGGGAAAGGATCAACTCCCTCAACCTGCTCGCAACACTCCTCCTAACGCAGCCCAGGATACTGTTGGTCTTCTTTGCAGCAAGGGTATATTGCTGGCTCATGTTCAACTTGGTGTTCACCAGAACCCCAGGTCCTTTTCTGCAAAGAAGCTTGCCAGCTGATCAGCCCCCAGCATGTACTGGTGCCTAGGGTTGTTCCTCCCCAGGTGCAGGACTTTGGCGCTTCCCTTTGTCGAACTGCATGAGGTTTCTGTCAGCCCATTTCTCCAGACTGTTGAGGTCCCTCTGGATGGCCGGCACACCCATCTGGTGTACCAGCTACTCCTCCCAGTTTTGTACCACCAGCAAACTTGCTGAGGGTACACTGTCCCATCATCCAGACCATTAACAAAGACATTGAATAAGATTGGACCCAGTATTGACCCCTGGGGTACATTGCTGGTTACTGGCCTTCCATCAGACTTCGTACCACTGGTCACCCTTCTCTAGGCCCAGTCGTTCAGCCAGTTTTCAATCTACGTCCCTGTCTGCTTCCCAGACAAAGGACTGCTCACCCTACGTTTGCTGCAACTATAAAGCTTCTAAAACAGCTATTTAGATAAAGATTCAGTCAAGTTCACTTCTCAAAAACACAGATACTGAAACATGGAAAGCCAATTCTAAGATCTGTTATATCTGAAGAAAATCTAGTAACATTTTATGTTATAGATGATTTCAAGGTAGGAAAATTAAATCTGAGTTAGGCATATGACTTTTGATTTTTATGGCTGAAATGTTTTCAACATGCAAGACTCCAAAACTATACTTCTGGAAAGAATTAATACACAAAAAATATGCAAGGCAATAAGCTCTAAAGAGCTGTGAAAACACAGTGTAAACAAAGTCAAACACTGTTTGGATAAAATTAATAGTCAATAAAAAACTTGCGATGGTATAGAAGTGTGTAAATACAGTAAAATCCAGTGCATGTGTCTGTATGCTCAAGCTCAATACACAGCATATTAACTCATATAATAATGCAATTGGACGAGTCCCATAAAACAAGACATTTGCTTTATCTGGGGAGAGGGGAGAATGGAACTTGTGTAACCATATTTTTCGACAGGCAATATAATCTGGTTTATTTTTAACTGATACACTCAGATTCAGCAATTACACACACAGAAATTTCCTTTAGGACAAATATCTAGGTAATATTGTAAGTACTGAGACAGCTACAGGATTAAAAAAAGACCTTACCTGTTTTGAACACACTAAGGAAGCCATAACACATAGATGTGGTGTCAAAAACAGTTTTAGTCTCATGATTAAAATCGCTAGGACACTATACGCCAACAGCTGCAATGCATGGTATACCAGCTGCAAAAAAAAAAAACCCACACAAAAGCATATTTGCACACTTTTCATTTCTGTCTGAAACATAGAACTTCATTTTCAGTATAGCTTAAATTATGAGCTTGTCTGAAAAAGAGTCAAAGTCAAAACAAAGATCTTCTCATTTCAGATAGTGATAAGAACTTTCTGTCATCTTTTTTCTAAAGTGTATGTAGTATGCTAAGGTATGGAACAACAGGAAGGATAAACATTAACAATAAAACCAAAAGGAGCTGGAGAAATGGCTAGCTATACAAAAGATCCTGAAACATAAACAGGCAATAACATATGTAAAATTTCTTGTATAACCTCTTTATAGAAGTGAGGAGACCTTGCTATTTAATACCTAAAATACTTAAGTATGAAATGAAAGCAGCAAATAAGATAATCCTTGGTACTCACACAACCACAAGCAGATTGCTTTAGTATTCTCAAAAAAGGTTAAAAGCAATGATGTCACTTACCACTCCTAACATTGAACCTATGTTACTTGTGGAAGTGCTGTGGTAAATCATTGAGGCATTTTTGCAATCAGTGCTTTTACCTAACTGATTGATTATCATATTTTGAATGGCATGAGATTTCTCTCATAACACAAACCACAAATGAACTGCTGTTAAGAAAGTTTTGCACTGTCCTTGCTGACTTAATTGCAAATAAAGAAACCACATAAGAAAGCTGCCATGCAATTATATTTGTTGCATATTTTTATTAAAAGAACCATGTGTAGAATTATTGTCGTTATGGCATATTTCAAATCAGAATTTTAACATTATCTGTCACGTGAAGCCCCAGTAAAGGAACCAATCTCCTTCTCAGTCTATATGGGGAAAATGGAAGGTCCAGCATAATTTCAGTATCCTTCTGTACTGCTACACCAAAAGCCCAAAAGACTCTTCTCTTGCACTGCCACCCCACCATTACCTAGTATATTTCTTTTGTTCAACATTCCAGAGTTATTCTAGTGACGTACCGGACCCAATTTAAGATGAGGGAATAAAAGATGCAAATACTTATCTTCAAATAAATCACGTATCAGGATCAGACCATTGCAACCTGTATTTCAATACTGAGTATTCACATTAACATATGAATAAAATTGTGCAGAAAAAGAATCTTACCTCACCATGGTTAAAACGTTCCTCTCTGAATAAAAAACAGAAAATCACATTATTTGTTTATGTACTACAGAAGCACTGGTTTTACTTTGAAGTCATCTATACTGGCTCTAGACAGCTGAACTAATCCAGTAAGCATGAGTCAGCACCTGCACAGATTTTTTTCCCCTCTGTAACAAGCTTTGAAATATACTGCAAGTCAGTAACTATCTTCCTCAATCCCTATATGTACGTGGAAATCCGAAAATTAATTTTAGCAGTTTTTTAATTACTTCCATGAATTATTTCATATATAGAACAGATTATTTAGAGAATGAGACTTCAGTAACGTAAAAGAGGCAGAGCACTGGTACCAAAAAAATAAAGTCAGTCATTTACTGAGATACTACATAGATTGGTTTTGGATTCTCAGAAGGAAATACAAATGTGAAAAGAGTCAAAATCATGTATACTTTTGCTCTCCAAAAACATCTGCGAAGACAGGATGTTGAATCCTGCTCACATCTGTTGAAATTTTGATAATGGCCATTAGACTATGGAAAGCAGAGGTCACTGAAATCATTAGTGATAAACTAAAAAAAAAAAAAAAACCCAAACCAGGAAGCAGAAAGATATGGCAGGGAAATTACAACATTCAGTTGGACAAACTGACTGCTCTGGAGCACAGCATCAACAAGTGATGCCAAATGATTGTGACAGGTAGAGCATGTATTAAGAGATATGTAGCAAATAAAATTAATACAGTTGGAATCCCTTCCTAAAGATGAAACTCAGGCATCTTTATAACCTGGAAAAAAAATAATGGGGAGGAAAGAATTTGCATTCACTGTTTATAGGAGAAAAGCAAATAGGCACATAAATAAATATTGGTTTAGGAACAGAGTAGAAAAATAAATGATTAAATAGAAAATTTGGGGGTAAGAGGGTTAAGATGCCTGAAACTAAAGTCCAGCAGCTAAACTTAGCTTTAGCCATCCTATAAAAGCACCACATATAGTACATCCAAGCCATTCAGTTACTGAACTATACATAATTTACCCTTTGAAAAGGGCCAACATAATGTAGAATTCTGAATTATTTAGCATATAGCAAATCAAATAAGATTCCAGCAGAAAATTCAGTTTTATGTTAAAAAATAAGACAATATTTACCTTTCATATTGGCCTGCCTGAGATAAGGCCCACATAAGATATTTAATTGCCTGAAGAAAACAAGAGCCAACAAAAGGTATGAATAAACTTTCAAAAGCATTCTAAAGCATTTTCAACATTTGCTAAATTAAATTACACCTGGGTAATCTCATTTTGAGATAATGCTAAGATAAAGACATGCAATGTTTTAGCTAAAAATTCTTTTTGAGGATGTTTAATTAGCCAGGCAGTTAGCAGTTATCCCATCTGTTCCTGTGTAAACTGTAAGTTGTTTTTACACAAATTATACATAATCAAATTTACAAAACCAGCTATAAACCTCAGTTATAGTACTCATCAGCTAAGTGACAGAAATTTTTTTGGCGCTTAAAATGAAAGCAAGTGTTACCACTGACTCAGGACTGGACGTTTGCAAAAATCTGTGTTAAGAGGATACAGAATTTTAAGCAAATATTTTTGAAAACCTGTATTTTATCTAACTGTATTGGGTTTACGTGGCAAGGTTTTGGTAGCAGGGGGGCTGCAGGGGTGGCTTCTGTGAGAGGACCCCACGCCAGAGCAGGTGGACATGACCTGAAGGAAGCTGCAACCCATGGAGAGCCCACACAGGAGCAAGCTCCTGGCAGGAACTGCAGCTCATGGAGAGGAACCCACACAGAAGCAGGTTTTCTGGCAGAAGCTGCGACCCTGAAGGACTGTACCCCATGGAGAGAACCCATGCTGGAGCAGTTCTTAAAGAGTGTGGGAGGGTCCCACTGAGCCTGGAAAGAAGGGGGTGGGGATGAGGGGAAGGTGTTTTGAGTTTTGTTTTTGTTTCTCACAATCCTACTGGTTTTAATTGACAATAAATTAATCTTCCCCAATTCAAGTCTGTTTTGCTCATGACAGTAAATCATTGAGTGACCTCCCTGTCCTTATCTTGACCCATGAGATTTTTCACTCTTTTTTCCTCCTGTTCTGCTGAGGACAGGGAATAAGAGCACAGCTTGGTGGGTACCTGGCAGCCAGCCAAGGTTAACCCACCACACTAACTTCTTCCCATCTCAAAATAAATAGTGATCCCTTCAAAAAACCTAAAAAGTGAATTCAAGGTAAAGGTGATTCACTAAATCAATCACTTACCCTTTTGACGATTACACCAAAAACCACCAGAACAACTGGTAATAGCAGAGTCTTTGTGTATCTTACTGGAGTCTACAATGGAAATAAGCGGCATTAATTGCTTTCCATTCCTCTATAATTACTTCAATGGTCATTTCAAAGAAAACAATACAAAGAGTTCTTCCTCGAGTAAAATGTAAATTTAAGCATTCAACAAGAACAAAGCAAGCTTAAAGAAACTCAGATTTAAACTCCACCCAGCAATCACACTAGACATCATAATACTAGGATCATTAGTAAATTATTCCCCATTCTTTGGCAAGCCACCCAAAGACTAAAAGTAGATTGTATCTTATCTGAATTTGAGTACTATGGGTTGAGTAACCTATAAACATTCTAAATGCATATCTAGATACTGACGAACTAAAAAAAGTCTACTAACACCACATTAAGAAGCTTTGATGCTATTCTGTAGTCCAAATCTACCACACAAGACCTTTGCAGTTCTCAGTACATTCTCCAAATACTCAAAACCAGTTACTGACAGCCACATAAAAATCTTAAGTTTGCAGAACTGTAACCTTTTATTTATCCCTGAGCAAGCACTTTTTTCATTCAAGGAAGCACATTTCTTAGATCCAAAGTCAAAACACTGTTTTTAGTTCATTTGAAAGCAACAAAACCAGTTAAATTAAGCTTAAGTTCATTAATGTCTCTAACTTCACGAGTAAGCACTTGAACTTGTGATGGCCGTAGGAGGTCACGGTTCTCAGATGTTTTAAGTTATAAATTAAGATAAAACAAAAAGTTCCCTCTTCCATAATCATCTATTTTGATCAAATTACCTCTTTTTCCATGAAGTCAAACTCTGCAGCACAGGTATACATTAATGTATCAAAATCCTTGTAGCCAATAAATTTAGATTTTAATATATTTCCTATGTGAGCCTGGTAGCATACACAGAAAAAAAAAAGCTGTAGTAAGCAAAAACTGTCCTGTTTTCCACAACAAAGTAGTTTAAATGTATATGAGAAATATTTTTAATTAGAACAGAAGTTCATACCATTTACAATATTGTTATAATAGCACCACAAATCTATTTCTGGTATATTAAACTACACCTTTGAGTGTAACACAGATTGGACTGTATTAAATAAAAAGCAGAAAGCAGCAGAAAAAGGGTGTTACCATTGCAACTGGGTTCAACAAGAGTATAGTTTTGCGTACTCATATTTTAAGATATGAGCTTCCCATCTTTTGCCCCTTGATGCACATCTGCAGATAGGTTTTTAACAGTAGAATCTGACAATAAAGGGGCTGAAGCGAGGAGTCCTAGTTACAACAAGAATTTCAAAACTGTTTTAAAAACTAGTTTCAGAGGAAAATGAACTAAGATATTGAGTAAATAAAGAAAAGATGTAGGTAGAAGATACCCAAAATAAACACAGATCTATAAATCCACATTTAAAAACAATCACACAGAGCATTTACTCAATAGTAAAAACATTTGTCTTTTCACAAACTTTAGTAATAACACCTCAAAGTGATAATACATAATGAATGAGAAAGCGAATATGCAATCCCTCTCCCATTTCTGCAAAACAAATCTTGGAATTTCAGGAAAGTATATCAGTAAAATGCCAAAATCAAAATATTAAGAATTAAAAAATTTTGGAAAGACACCAACCAGATACTCAGACAAGAACTTACATCATCAGCTATTCCAAACGCTAAAGAAGTTAGGTATTTCAAGGTGACTGTCCCAAATAACCAGGCACATCCTTCAATTACCTTAAAAAAAAATATATTCAGAATGAAATAAACATGTCTCAACAAACTTTTAAAGAAACCTTTTCTTTTTTAAAAGGCTTATTAAATTTAGCTACTAGTTACAAACTCGCCTATGTTATCACCAATAAGTACAGTAATTTCTAACCAATTACACTTCCCAAATTTCAGTACACTGGCATGTTTTAAGTTTTTTGTATTTTCTATTACAGCTGAAATAATTTTGTGCAACTGATTGATATAACGGCTGTACCACTGCACACAACATTGTAGCAGAGGAGGTACCAAAGTTAACTTTAAACAGGGGCAGCCTAACTGTCAATTCCATCCGTTTTGCATACACCAGTGTGTAGTGATTATTTCCTACCAATAGCCTCTCCATATTGTCAGGTTGTACTACTCCGGTAAATCAAATCTTTGGAGGAATTTGCTCATTTACCGTACCTTCTCAAGATCATCTCAAGTTAGAACTTGAAGGAAATATAAAGAAAGTATGTACAACTACTACTTTTAGTTATATATAACGTTTATCCCTGTACCAGAAAGATTAAATTCTTGGCAATCTAGCTTAATCCATCTAATTCTTTATAAAACCAGATCAACTGAATAGGACAACCTGGCTCAGTATCTTGTATCTGGGACCAGCAGCAGATGCTTTCAGAGACAATATAACAACAAAATACGAACTGATCTTTACCCTAATGTAACCAGGGGTTTCATGTGACAACAGGTTGCATTCAGTCATCCCATTTAATGGCTGCAAATGAACCTAAGTAGCTAGGAGGTACCTAATCCTTTTCTGAATGCCTCTTTTTTTTTTTTTGGCTTCCACAGTATCTTTCTTCTCTCTTATAAGCTTATTGCTGCTAGCATAAGGGGCACTAAATAAACTATAATTACATCCTACTTCTATTCACAGGCTTTGTCATATTTACCTTGATTTTACAAGATGTAGAATTCTAACCTATTTTAAAATCTCAACTATTTAGTGATTCTACATTAATAATTATCTTCGTACTCTCTTTACTTAAATTTGATGGTAGTACATCTTGGTGGAAGGTATTCTATCTTTTTTTTTCCCCCCCTTTCTTTTTAGTAAGACACATTGACTGAGACTGCATGCAATATTTAGGATGTTAAGTACGAGTTTACAAAATAAAAAAAAATATTTTCTGCTTTCTCTGCAGTTCCTTCTCCATGACTTCCATTGTGTATTTTCCTTTTTGATGCCTGCTCAGTAATGAATTGATGTGTTCAGACATCTTTTCATAAGAACACCAAGATTTCTCTGCTGAGTGGCAAGGACTTATTTAGGATCAATTATTTTATACACATACTTAGGGTGGTGGTGGTCTTCTTTTGAAAACTTACCATTTAATCCCACCCTTTGTTTCTTACCTTCTAACATTCACACCTTATCCCAGGGAGCTTATTTTCTTTTATAGTTCCAGTTAGATATCTTCCCCAAAAGGTTTCTGAAATTCAAGTGCATTACATTCACCCACGCACCCTTATCTACATCCTTCAAAGAAGTCAAATATATTTGCGAGACATGACTTCCTTTCACTGAGGCTGTATCGGACCTATTTCATTGTAGTGCATGTACATACGGCCTTAACAACTTCATCACTGTTGAAGTTTTTATTCTTTTACAAAAGTTAGACAAAAGCCTGCAGTTCCACAAATACCTTGAATCTGCTTTTTAAAAACTGACATGAGATTTGCCTACACTCCCCTTTCCCCTGGTACCACAGCTAACTACATTGGCAGGTTATACATGCACTGCAGTCTGTTATAAATATAGTTTTTAATTCCTTTATAATAACTGTATGAATTCCATCCAGTTCTGCTAACAGGCTACCCTTCATTTAACAAGAATGCCTGTCTTAAGCCAGGCATAGTCTCAGTAGGCTCCCATTTCAGGTGTTTTTACAAGGTAATGTTACCTCTTAAGCAGCAAGTTGCTTCTCATGTTTTCTACAGTGTTACATTTTGTCATAGTTTTGGGGGTGTCCTCCATGTTTGGACATGACTTCTAATGTCCTCAAACCCCACGCACACACCTTACAGTGTTTTACTCCGACTTGCTTCCTTTACTTATTTAGGTAACCATAAGTTGCTTGCTGTTGTTATAAAAAATATCCTAAAAAATTATATCGGACACATTTTAGTAATATCTAATGCAGTATCTTAATCTCCACTTCTGCAAGCACTGTTAGCCTTTTACTTGCCTTTTTAAAATTGTCCTTTATTTTAGAGGGATTTTCATAGTGATCTTAGGTTTTGTAAACATGTTTAAGTTGGCAATTTAAAATTAAACGTGTTGCCATTTGAAGGCTCTTTCAATTTTCTGATATAAATGTATGTTTATGCCCCTTTTCTTCCTTCAGTAATTTAAGATTAATTTCTGTGAATATGGACAATTTACTTAAAGAGAGTAGTTCAGCTGTATTTCTTGATTTTCAACTATTAGAAAATAAACCAGAAGTTATTTCTGTATTTCATTAAAACAAAAAAAAAAGTAATAGTTCTTTTCTGAAATTCAAAATATATTAAATTCCTTACCCAGAGATAGACTTCTCTTCTGCTGCTTTTCAAGACTTTTGGACTCAATTCAAGAATTCCCTAATAATAAAATGAATGTACATTTTCAGGTAACATATAGTAACAACATGATATTCCAGTACCCTGGATGAGGAGGTTTTTTGTTTTGCTAAGTGCCTATTGTACCACGCAGCTATTTACTAAAAAACCCTCCATAATTAATACAACCTGAAATATGAATGAATGTATGATATTGTGATTTCACCCTGCAATGGCAAAACATGCCCACATAAAAACTCCTTCTACAGTTTATATACAATTAATGGAAGACTACTCTTCTCCTTAACAAGTAAGATTCTGTATTATATAGTTCTAAGCTTCTTTAAATCAAAGCCAATGGGAAGCTGAATTATGTCTGCTTCCACGAATGACAAGACACATCTGAAGCAATAAATAAATTACTGGCAGCATAATACAATTTTCAAACAAGGCAACAGATACGGGGGGTGGGAGGAGTTACTGGTATTTTTCTGTTTCACATTACGTTCCTCATTTTATGACAAAAGGAAGACTCACTTTAAGCTAATTTGATGAACAAAGTAATTAAGAACAACTAAGGATGAACTTAAAAGCTTTCAGAAACCCAGTCCATATGTGACACAAACTGAGGCCACTAAAAGCACCCAAATAACAAACAATAAATATTTTTTCCAAAGCAGAAAATAGGTAAGAAATTCAATGTACCTGTACTTACTATATAATTGCAAAAGCTGCTACAAGAAACTAGAGTGGGTTTACAACAAGCAAACTACACTACAGCAAATACCAGTAGGCAAGGCAGCTTATTCTTAGCATAAATGAGAGATTACCACTCTTTTGCTGATGGACAAAATATAAACAAAAGAAAAAAAAATCACCGAGCTCATTCCAAGCTTCTAGGCGAGGCAAAAAGAATCAGAAACTGAGATGATTTGTAGTATGCTAAACTAGATCTGTTCACACAATCTTATCTCCTATTTCCTACGTACATAATTCCCCTAAGAGAAACTGTATGAAACTGAAAGAGGGTGG
>WAAD01005872.1:5863-88041 GCA_013389945.1 Fregata magnificens
AAAAGAAAAGAAAAGAAAAGAGAAAAGAAAAAAGAAAAGAAAAGAAAAGAAAAGAAAAGAAAAGAAAAGAAAAGAAAAGAAAAGAAAAGAAAAGAAAAGAAAAGAAAAGAAAAGAAAAGAAAAGAAAAGAAAAGAAAAGAGAAAAGAAAAGAAAAGAAAAGAACTTCTACTGTGTTAAACTCAGCTGGATACAAACCTGCCATAATTTCACACACAAATCTTAACCTTTCCTCCCTCAGCTCGACCAAACTCCTGCTCCATTGTAGTTCACAAAATGTTATCACAACCGAGTTGAGCTGGCTGCACACTCACGACCCTCTGAGCACTCAGACCAGTATGAGACAAACCAGCTGTGCCAAATCCTGAACTGAAGCATTGCCATGAGGTTCATCTGGTTTAGATCAAAGGGCTATAGGGCGGCTCTCATCAGAAAGTGCTGGGAATAGGAGACCTTAAACCTTTTGATTCCCGCAGTCCCTCAACCTCCAGATAAATTAAAATATTTAATCAAAATCTAATGGCAGTGATCTTGTTTGTACAAATGCTTTATTATCCTGTGCATTTTAAGCACAATCTGCCTGGTTCCTAATGCGACCTAAAGAACCAGTCGGCATTTATTACAAATGCAAGGCAGAAAGCTTCTAGCTCAGCAATTAATCACTGACATAGAGGAATTTCTTCTCTCCAGGTGGGGAACCCATCCAAAAACTAAGAAAAATAATCGGGCTAATTAATTCTTATCTGCAAAGAGCAATTAGATAAATGACCTAAAAACAGGCCTGTCACCCCTAGCGAGGTGCTCAGCTTCTAAATAGAATAATGTCTCTTTGCCAGGCCATCTCTGTAGTGAAATGAAGATCACAGAGAGGAAGGGGAAAAGACGGCATGTGGGGAGGGAATGGACTGATAGGGGAGTAGGTTAATTAGAGCTGAGACCAGCCATTGATATAAAAAAAAAAAATTAAACCAAAGCTCTGCACTTGGGTAGATTTGATATGATCCCATCACCTTCACAGCTATGCCTTTGTGCGTCCGGAGGTACTAAAGAGAGTGAAGTCGTGTCTCCAAGCTACTTTTGAAGAGGAAAACCACTCACCAGGCTTGTCCACCATTGTGTTGCATTTCACCCCGGTGAGTGGCATCCCTGACATGGCACTCTATTAACTTTGAACCATGCGGCTCCGGCACGGAACAGTGGTGCCAAAGTGAGATGCAGAGTGCTGTGTTTCAATTAGTTTGCTCTGTCAGACTTCTTCATTTTTAGTCAGGAAATGTGCAATGCATAAAGCTTCATGAGTGAGCCAAATTAATCTAAGCAGCACAAGTGAGAAGGCAACAAGAGCATATGCACATCAGACCTTTCGTCAACTGCGTATCACCAGCAAAAGTCCTGCTGTCCTTTCAGATGTCTCATAGCCAGTCAAAAGCCAGAAGGGGTGGTCGAAAGAGGAGAGAAAGGCCTTCGGGACAGTCTAATATTCAGAATAACATTGATTTTGCGACCCTTCCTGGTTATAAGGTTTTAGTTTCGAGAGACACTGAGCAAGAATGTGAAACATCCTTCTTTGCATATGAGAAGCCATCTTCCAAGATGATGTCTTTCTCTCGTGTTAACACACATCTTCCTGGCTCTGTGTGCACAAGGTATCATTTCCCTGATCCTGCTGTTCTGCCTACTTATATCATGACACCATGCCATTTCCGATGGTAGGAGACAAAGGGAGACATTGAAGTAATTGATTCAAGCTTATCTAAGTATTTACAGAAATAAGCCTAAATGACTAGACATAAAATACTACAGCAGTCAGATTAAGACAATCCACTCGAGTTATAGTTAATCAGGGCTTTAGCCTCCAAGGAGCTGATTTGACACTAACAAAGTGTTTTCCAGCTCCCAACCCCCATGTCAATCATGTTCCTCCTGCCTTGGAGCCATTAGCACGATACCAAATACAAACGTAAATAGCAAGTCTGCAGGTAGTTCATAGATTTGCTCTGTCACTGTTTCCAAGATCCAAAGACTCTTACAGTAAAAAAAAAAAATCACTATCCTAAAAGCTGCAGATGTTGGTAAAAGACCTTTGTTTCTCTCTGAAAACGTGTGACCAAGGTTCCTATAATTTATACAAAGCAGATGCCTGCTTAAACGCTTTACTCAAAGCTGTCATGGCTCCTACATCCAAGCAGTTACCAATAAATTATAAGGACTAATGGATTAGATCAAGATGCATGAAAACACTGTATATATTCTTAAGAATGATACTTCACCTGCAAAAAAACTGTGAGTGTTTAGAGAAGAAGAGAGAGATATATTCCAGTTAAGTACTTTGCTGCTTGCATTGGCTGAAATGCAACAGCACAACAAAAGCAACCATCTGTGTTTAAACACAAAGGAAGAGACAAGCAAGTCTGTGTCAGTTTAAATTTGTATTTCTCCTTGATGATGTTACCATAAGGTTTAAGGCAGACCAGAGCCTACAGGATGCCTAAGGATCCTTCTGTAAGATGGATGCGTGTGTTGAAGATGGACAGCTCAGACCCAGGCCTGAGCTTCCACAGGGCTGGGGATGTTCCGGGGAGAAAGCTTGCTGCAGAAGTAGGGTTCGTTGCCGAATTTGTGTCTACTTTGTAAACCTTGCCAGAGTTCAGAGCGTAAAGATGAATAATTTTCAGTTTGGACTTTTTGTTGCATATATCAAAATGGACAAGGCTGTTGAGGGTGGCTAACTGGAAGATCGCTCTGATAAATATCCTCTCTTCATTTTTTGATAAGATGCAGGAAAGTTCCCCAGAATTGTATATTCAGATGAGAATGCGGTCCGGAGTGGGTACCTGCTAATAATGCTGGACCATAGAGATGCTGGGAGAATCTGAAAATAACATTGGAAAAACTGAGAAACAAACTGTGAAGTTTGTAGGCAGGCTGGTGTTTTCAGACAGCGTTTTTTCAAGAAATGCCAGTGGCACATTCTTCAAAGTTTCCAATAGAAGGATTGAATGATGCGAATCAACAATATAATGCCAAAAACAGTTTCACCAATAATTTAATTAAATTTAATAAAGAAAAAATTAAAGGCAGAAGACATTCGAACTGCAGTTTTTCTGCCAAAGTTTTTCCCTTCTATTTCTGAGCCTACTCTAACATTAGCAAAAGAGGCCAAACCAAGGCCCATTCCTATTTTATCTAAAGTACATTGACTGCAAAACGTTGGGAATATTTGTGACCACAATAAAATTGGCCATTCGGATCTACTTGGAATTGAAAATGATGGGAGCAGCTGGTATGCAATCCTCTGCAAATGTCTGCATGGGTTTAGTTTCCAATACATGCATGCTGTACAACGATTTGGAGTTAGGAGAAATAACTTTTTTTTTTTCCTTGCAAACAACTCACTTGTGTTTAATTTATACAGAAGTAGGTACAGCCTCCTTCAACACCAGAGCGTTAGGGTGTTTTTAATGAATAACTTAGAAGAAACAGTCACCTGCTAACAGGTCAGCCTCCCTTTTGTGTTTCATTCCAGTTTCATTAGTAAAGAAAAAAGGCCTTTGATTGGATTAATGGAAATAAAACCACAGGGACTAAATTATAAAGTATCCAGTGGTTATTTCTAGTAGCTCCTACTTTCAACTGGGACCATGATTTTTATCATCTCAGGCTCAAAGCTTTGCTGTATAAGTACGACTGTCTTTGACCGCAACATGGAAAAGGTTTTGCTTCAGCAGAAATCACATTTCATTTTTCTCTCTTCAGTGATGCAGCTAAACAGCCTCTGGTTTTAAGGATATCACCCCTGCTTGATCCCTGACCTGCTGACATTGCTCTCAACAGAAACTTCTGAGCAGACTCACTTTGGTTGTTTGCTTTTTTCTCCCCTCCACCTTTCTCCTCCTCATATCCCTTCACTACCACCTTCCAGTGAGGGGCTATTTTTATTTATGTATTTATTTCTTTTCATTGAAACTGCAATATCTGGAGGTGGCTACAGGCAGGACGCAGAGCCATATGCTCGGCCTAACTTATATAAACAGTGTCCTGGGTGACAGCCTTTCCTAGCCCATCTGCAGCTGCCAGGGAATCCATTATTTTTCTGGTCCCTGGGGAGAAAAAGTTCTTGAGCATCATTACTCCTAGGCAAATGTAACTGACTCTACCATGCACCCTAATTTGCTTGCCATAATTATAGGTCGCTCACCCCCCTTTGCTATTTATAAACCCTTTTTATTTATTTTTTGTACTTATCAATAATTAATGGAGGCTAGTGAATCATGGGGCTGTAATATTTGAATATTATGAAAATGCTAATAACAAGGTATCATAGGCAGCAGCACCCAGGTCTTATCAGCTGGTCAGATGCTCTATTAAGCAGCCAGTGAGGAGTTCAAGCAAATTGGTTATGTTAATGTCCTGTAGTACTTGGGGAAGATGAGGAGTTAGCAATTAATTTTTTTTTCTTCTTCTTCTTCCCAGGCTGCAAGCCGACAGGGCAAATTTATATTCTTCCTATTCTATGGGACCCCAGCTTAGAAGGGGGCAAGGTGGAAACGCAAGTGGCTACCAAGAGCGTTCTGAGATCTAATTGAATGGTGCAACTGAAAAACGGGTGGGAGGGCAAGTGGGTGAGCAAGGAATAAATAAATAAATAAACATATAAATAAGCAAGCCAGCCCCAAAACAATGGGAATGCGGTATTCTTCCCCATTCATTCAGCTGACAGTGCTTTTGCAACTTAAACCTGTTTTATTAATTATGTTTGACATTTCCTTAATTAGTTTCATTTACATCCCATCAGCCCCTACCAGACAATTGCCCCATACATCATTTCACCGGAGGACTGAGATGCCTACAGAATTACAAAAACAGCCCCCCCCCAATCCTCAATAACTCACCACTGTATATTTCAGAGATTTTGAGAATTAGTCTTTTCACCTCCTATTTTTCTTAAAAAATATACAGATATTTCATCATTTTTTTCAAATGATTATGACATTTTCAGAGGAACGTGATGCTGGACTAAATTTCTGTTTTGCTTCCGTGCACACAGTTTGCTTTGTTTTACAGCTCCTACGTATCTTGACGTTGACAAAATGAGGACTTTGCTGAAGGATCCCTTTCTACGGACCCTGTCCTTGCTCCGCTGAGTTCTGCAACTCTGCCCCAGTTCTTTCGCCAGATAGCTCTGCATAGTAGCTTTCTTTAATTTATAGGCAGGTTCCTGTTGTCCCCACAGTTGCTACGCAGTTTTCCATATATTGATTAATCTCCACAGCAGCCATATGACAGACTTTTTACAGCTTTAGTAAGAATGAAAGGATTGTTTGACTGTTTCATGCCATTGCTCTGACTTACTCTCTTGTGTGTTTGTCTTACCTCTCCCTCCATCCCTTCCACGGGCCGGTGTATGCGCTGTCACTTTGCACGTTGAGTAGTCAGAGATAGGGCTACCGTTAGAGCTAGGCATTTTAAAGTACATAATATTTTAGACTCAGCTCAATGCATTGTGCACTGCTGCAAAGAACAGTGAAATCAGGAGAGACAAAGCCCTGTGCCGCACAGGGGGCTGGTCAGCGATCTCCAGGCTAATGGAGGTTATAGTTTAGCACGAGGAGGACTGAGTGCTTTCAGTCTGGAAGATGCATAGCCAAAATCACATGGAGCTGCATCAGAAAATCGAGTCTCCTGTCAAAGCAGCCAGCCCTGCACGCCCAACCTGAGAGCCACCTGGCAGGAGGCTGGACCTGCTGCACGCTTCGGCTGTCAGATGTCTGGTGCAGAACCCAGCTCTTCTGTCCAGCACTCAGCACAAAGTGACTGACTGTTCCTGACTGGGGTAAAGTGACAACCTGTTTTTGCTAATCCCAGAACGTGCTACCAGGAGCTGTCATTTCAGAGTCATCACACTCTCTGTTGATATCAGTGAAGTTAATCATGCAGAAGGAAAAAGCTTGTATTAAAACAGATAATTATTCCCCAGTTCCTTAATAACACATGCAAGGGAAAGTGAGTCTTATTGTCTTGGCAAACTATGATATTTCAGCACATTTTCTGCTTAGTATCGATGCCCAGGCATCCTTTCTCCTTTACACTTCCTAGATCAAGGTGGTTGCACTGTGTAGCACCTGGCCATCGAGCACACGAAAAGAGAGAGGTTTCTTTACTGCAGACTGCTGTGCTTCAGAGGCAGAGCCCATACTCATTTTGTAACATTAAAAAATGGCACCGTGGGAGCTTATCAACACTAAGTAACCTGGTTGTCTTTGTTGATTTGCAAAATTCATCTAATTAAAAAGACAGCTGAGGAGAAGTTGTCTCTATCCAACCACCTACCCGTCCTTGTAAGGGCAGTCCAGGTCTGTGTAACAGCACAGTGTAGGGATCTGCCAGCTCAAGCCCTCCCAATACAAGTACCAGATGGACTTACAAGCCCCAATAAAAGAAATATTCATGCAACATATGGAAATACATTAACTAAAAGAAACACACTGAAAGAAATATTGATGTGCTTGCTTTCTCAGCGGGACTTATTTGCTAGGGCAAAGCCTGCGTCAGTGTCTCTTAACCACATTTCTCAGCTGTTTTGGCTCTGGGACCAGGTCATGCGAAGCCAGGCAGATATTTCTGTGCCTGCAACAGGATCCAGATGTTACAGATGCTCCTGGTCCTCTGTCCTCTCCAGCTCACACATGGCTGGATCTAGCCTGGGTTATAACCAACTGTCTCCTCAACTTAAGTTTGCCCAGAACTTTAAGCCTTCACTTTAATAAAATTCTCCCTGCCCTTGACCCTTGGAGGAGAGGCAGAGGTGAGAAGATGGCGGAATGCTCTCAGTTCACCTTAGAGGTTATTACATCTGCGCTTTGGGAACCCGCAGACATCGGGACTAGAGTTCCACAGTTGGACTAGACATAGAGAAAAAATCTTGCAATTTGTTCTGAAACTAGAGAGATTTCATCCTGTTTTGGAAGCCTTCCAGGTAAAAGCCATGTCTGGGACCCTATCCAGATTTTCTGCAAAGCAATGGCTGTTTCATTTCCAGATCATTTCAGTCCTCAAGATCAAAGGGAGCCTGATTTTAAAAGCAGGAATTAAGTACTGGCGAAGAAGAAGGCAGTTTTAACTTCACTGTAATCATGCACACGATTCACAGAGGAGTTTAGTCAAAAAGTTTGCAGGGTGGTGGTTTTGTTTTGTTGTTTGTCTCCTGCTTCATTCCTTTCTTTGTTCTCTCTTATCTTTGATCCAGGCATTTCCCCAAGACACTGTGAGAACACGGGTGTGAGAGGAATACGAAGCAGATTGTAGGGAAAACGTTGATAAGACGCATTCAGTAGTTGCTGGTCTTTTTCTTTTTCAAGAATGCAGCTCAGAAGCAGTTCAGAGGAAATTTGGAGAGATGAAGACAGGGGATGAAATACATATCCCTGTGGGATCACGAACAGCCCTGGGTGTTGTTCTGTGGGCTCTTGCTTCACACAGTGGTTCTTTTTGAGCTAGGTTGGCTGCTTTTTAATAATGTCCTCTTCGGTCATTGATGCTCTTTCATGGCATGTTAACCTCAAAGGGTTTAGATCATTTCCCAGCTTTCCTGTTTGGATTCCACTACAAATATATGAACACAAACCCCAAACCCTCCAGTTCAATTATGCACGTTTAAAAACCTCCACTAAAATAGTTTGGTAGAGTTATCAGATGCTGCTGGGGCTTCAGATTTATCTGAAATAGCATCAAATGGCCAAAAAAAAAATCAAAATATTTTTCTGTCACATGCTGTCATACGTTGTCAGGGAACCTTGTGCTGTAGCTGCAGTGAAGTTGAATCTGATTAAAAGATCAGCAAACAAGGCAGGTTGAGGGGAATTTGATCTCATCATTGCTATGCCTGGAAATACCTGTCATCTTCTAGGTTGTCCTGCACTGTGACACTCTTTCTTATCCAGTTTGCCAATGGACATTCATGGTGACATTCTGTGCAAGCAAAAGGGGGGAAAATAAAAAAAAAAAAGAGACCCGATCCATTCCAATTTCATTTTCAAGTCCTGTATTATTATTCCTCTGAGATCAAGCCTAAACATAAATACCAATTATCACCAGCTACAGACAAATGAATAATTTGATGTAAAACAATCCTGCTTTATTCAAATGAGAGTAGAGGTGAAATTAGAGCTACACAGGATATTATGTTAAAAAGCATACACACACACAAAAAGAAAGAAAGCAAAATGTCTAATTTTAACATAGTGTTGTTATCTGTGATTAATGATTTCCGTGGGTGTATAACTCTTATGCAAAAATGCCATGTAATCATGTACATATTTGATTAAATAGCTTAATTTGTGTTCATTTAAAAAAAATAAAATAAAGCCAAATAAGCTAGATAATGAGTGGGCGTGTTGTAGGAAAAGCAGATGGGATTTGAGGCACTAGCTGTGTTCAAAGGAAGCCACCAATTTCACTTCAAGAATATTTGCGTATGAAAGCTGATATTTTCTAGAAACATTCATGAGTAGAACACAGAGGGAAATTTTGCCAAATTCTGCTGTTTTTAATGAAGGCACACAGGGAAAAAAAAAGTTCAGCTGAGCCCGGTTCAATTCCCGCTCCTTGGGAAGACCATTTTTATTTATTTATTTTTCTATATTTACTGGGAATGTTTTCTTTCTCTGAGTCAATTATACCTAAAGCATCCTTTTGTTTATTTCTGAGCCTCTGACAACAACCTCCCCTTTCTTTGCCTTCACCTGTGGAATTAAACACTTATTTTTCATCACACAATAAAAAAGACACCTCTCCAGACTGGAAATAATGGGATTCTTTTGTGGGTAAAGCTGTGTAAATCACAGTGTCAAATGAATCGACAAAGCTTTAATGGGGCTAATAAACACATCCCTCTGTATTGAGCAGGGGGAATTTTTATGAAAATGATCAAATAAAGTAATAAAAGAGAAGGGGCTTCCCCTCTGGGTTTATGAGCTCTCTCGTTACACATCATGTATGACACACTGAATGGCAGAATATATGATGGACTGTCATACATTGCAGAACGACTTCAATTAGGATGATAAGATGACAAGTTCCCACAGTTCATATCTGGGTTGTCTGTGGTTTTTTTTCAACAGGGCTCTTACTTTGACCTCTTTCTTTCTAATGTTTGATACAAAATTTAAAGGGCCGGTTGAGGTCGTAGGAGACAAAATATGACTTATGTCAGGGGAAGGAGAGGAGGACCGTTTGTTTCTTTGTTTGCTCTTATATCCATGGGTTGGATCCTGTAATTCAGTGTCTGACTCACGATTAAAAATAATTAATGCCAACAGTTCAACCCACATGCACAACTCCAGAATAACAAACCAGCAAGTGCAGCCTGCCGCTCCTGACCAACCACAAAAATCACACAACCTACAAGCAAATATGGAGGCACATCAGGCAACACAACGCATATGCCAGCATCCACAAGTATCGTCATCAATTGCTTTAATCGGCCTAGTCCTGCACGTAGGATCACTGGGCCAGAAATACCTTTATTTCCACAAGAAAGGGGCTGACTTCAGGCCAATAAGACGTCCTTGAAGAAGCAGAATGCTGATGTAATTTCCAGTTCCAGGATTGTCCAGCTAAAATGTCTGGTTCAGCTCTCTCTGAGTATTCAGCAGCTAAAAGTTGCAAAGCCTTTGGCTGAGACAGGTAGGGAACTCTGAAGAAGGAGTTGCATCCGAGATGGATGGCAAGGTGGAGCTGTCAGCACTTTGAACCTCAGAGAAGAAAGAAAGGTACAAATTAAGAAGTACTTAGAACTTTACTGATGGCTTTGAGGGTCTGGGAGACCTCATGTGTAAAAAACCAAAAAAACCCCAAAAAACCATGTACAAGACCTTCTTTTTGCAGGATGTTAGAGTTCTTTAAATGAGTATGTTCCAATGGTCTTCAAGAGCAAATATTGCTCTTGTAGGACCTACATGTAATACTACTGGGTCAGGATCAATCTCAGACTACTTCTTCTGTGGCAGCTATAAAATAGACAGAATGAAGATGGAAAGCAATTCATCCTCTGCAGGACTAAGCGGGCTCCGTGATATTGCTGATCCCTGAGACCATCATCTGCCTGACCCCAGCGATACTCTCTCTAGCCAGACAGCATTGCCTCATCAACTTAGAATCTGACCCAGGCATTTTACATTGTTGCATGATTTGAGACAGTCCACCAACAAGGAAAAGGGAAATGTTTTCCAATGGAAGATCAGATATTTTCCAGGTGGCCTATTCTGCAGATGTAGTGTTATCGCAAAGGATTTGCCTTCAAGTAAAAAAACCGCTTGTGTACGAGTCTCAAAAGCAAATCGGTAAGTGGACGGAGCAGGATAATGGAGGCACTTATCGCTGAACAAAGTCATAGGTTTGGTTTGCATACATTCAGGTGGGAATGACTCTGACTTTGAAGAATGGCACATGCCATGGTATAGCCACAGAAAAGAATACAACTCAAACACGATGAAAAAGAAAGGCCTCACTAGGTAGAAATTGAATAGCAAAACTCACTTCACTTCTCCTTAGCTCTGGTAAGGCACAAGTATCAATAGTTACCAGGAAGAATTTCCTTGGCATCTACTTCTTGGGATAAATTGAGGTCTAAATCTACACTAAGGCACCCAGAAGCTCCTGTTTGAGGAAAAAGAGTAAGAAAAAAAAAGAAGAATAAAGGGGAAAAATTCAGCTGAGTTTAATCTGAACAGTGTATCCATCACCAAAAATGATACAAATCAGCTATTACTGGATCATGCAAAAGCAACTCCACTACCTGTGATCCTTCCTTTGCTTTCTAAACCTCTTTTCAGCCCAGCCTAATGAATTGTCAGAACTGTCAGACAGCTCCAAGGAATGACAAATGTCTATGATTTGCTGCTGCTGCTGCTACTTTGCTGAAAACACCTGATGTATATAGTCTCGAAATCCTCTGTTTTGTATTAAAGGCAAGGGTAAGCTGAAGGAATTGGTGTACATGTAGAGTTATTTTCTTTCATTTTACATATATGTAGCCTAAGTAGGAGAATATGATAAAAGAAAGTTCAGGTTGAATATTAAAGCACTCCTAAACCAGGAAATGACCCAAAGGAGGTAGAAGATGCAACCTCAGCTGTGGCCCATTTTGAACATTTTACAATCCCATATTTAGTTATATGATTTCATGTTATGTATAATAACTGTCTATGACCCAACATAAAACTTGCAATGATGTATCTCCATACTTGTATGTTGTTTTCTTAATCAAAATTATAGATAATAAACCACAAGGCATTCTAACTCCACAAAGAAGTTATCTGACAGACAATAAGATCAATCAAATAATTAATCTGACAAATATCAGAGTTTGAGTTATACAGGCTCCAAACATTTATTAACTTGCAGCCAGATTCTGTGAACATTTGTCATTGACTTAAATGGGTCTAAGATTTCACTTCTTGACGAGTGACAGGCCCTGATGGGTATTTAGTCATTTCTGCTATACCAGATTGGCACTGTACTTAATACATTTGCTAATTCTGTCATAGAACTTACTCTCTATAACATTCCCCTGCACCTTCCCTAAAGAAACCCTTGTGAAGCTGTCCCTTCAATAACACACACAGAAAAAATATAGTTTTGGAAAACAGACAGTACGACTCTTGCCTAATTAGTCACTTGTCCAGCACTGTAAAGCATTTAGAAAAGGCTGCTATTGACCGGATATTTTTTTGCTTCTTCGGTGCTTGTCGGACAATATTTTCACAACAGCTCCCAGGCAGTCAGATTGTTTCTATGACTTTATGGGAAACGACCTGCATTACGTGAGTATCATTAGAGAGGAGATAAGCACAACAATGGTACCATCGTTGAAGGTAATGGACACTGGGAACCTGATCTGAGTAAGAATAGGAGTGTCACAAACTGAGTTCCTCAGCTGCAAGACTGGAGGCAAAGAACTGATGTCCTGGAAAGCTGAACCAACTGTGTCAACGAACAAAGAACTAAGTAGAGTCGATCATTCCTCCTACTACCACAGGGTGAGGTTTACTGTCACAGACTGAGATGCCTGGGGACCTGGTCCAGATTCAAAGGGCTGCTAAAAGTAGGAACCTTAATGAGAACCATGAGGACATTTTGTCATATTTCTTGTAGACCAACTCATTTCCACCTTGGGAAAAAAAAAAATACTGTTTGTAGATCAAAAGACGCTCCCAACCGCTCTTCTCCAAGTGTGCACAGCGATCTCCATGAACGGTAGAGCCAAGGGCGATGCTTCAAAGATGGGAAATGAGGTTGAGCTAGGTCTCAATGTTTTATCAATTTCATTAACACTTCAGCCTCTCTGCAAGCCAAGAGCATCAGCAAAACTTATTTCCCAATGAATCAGGCCTAGTTGAAAAAGAAAGTACTTGCCTAGCCCTTGTGAGTCTGATTAAAGTGAAGGTTGGGAGAAACAAAAAAGAAGAAGGGCCTATAAAATTTAAATTGATTAACTGACTTACATGAAAGACTGCAAAATGGAAGGCCCCTGGGCTGGGTGTCTTACAATAAAACACCATTGACGCACAGTAGCACAGCTGCTATATTGGTGTAACATTAATGCAGACGATACTACATTGTCGTCTCTCTGGAGATCATCGCAATGAACGCATTCCTCCTCAAACCACTCCTGTGAGTCTCCCCATTTTACAGACAGGGAACTGAGGTGCAGAGAATACAGCTCAGGACCTCCAAGGCATCAGTTTGCTGGCAACTATTGAAATTGAGAGCAATCAAGCCTCTAAACAGGGGTTAAACACTGAATAACCTGGAGAATTTGATCTAAAAGGCTTTGCCCTCAGGGGTCAGTTGCAATAAACCAGGGGGTGGAAAACAGGTCCCCACATATTAAGTGATTGGCTAAGTGCTGGGATCAAGCATCATCTCCCTTATGAACAGACATGGTTTTGGGCCAAAGTGCCTGCCTGAATGAAGATACTGGTTTATCATCACCCACTATGTCATGTCAAAAGGACGTTGACGGGACTATCTGAGGATCTCACAGGGCATCTGTGCTGGTGGATAACAAAGGGGGCATGGTGCTCACTCAGCAATAAGAGCTGAACTCCCACAAACAGCCACAGTGAAGGGTGGAAGGAAGCTCTGAATTACGCTGTTGGTCCCATAGACGCACAGCAAATGAAGATGTGTGTATCGAGACAGGAGGAATAATGAGAAATAAATGCCAAAGAGATTACTGGGTTCCTCTCTTAGATTAACTCTAGTTTGACAGTGGTTCGGGTTTGGGAACTCCTCTATGATTTAAGAATAAGAATTCTTCTCTAAGTGGCCTAAAAACTCGCTGCTATATCATCACTTGCTGTTGTCAAATAAATAATCATGTGAAATCAGCTGCAGAGAAAAGTCTCCTGTAGAACAGAGTTCATGCATGACATATGATATATCTTTTCAAAGGGACAGATACATCTTTCTTACAGCCGGCATGCAGCTTCCTTCACTGCACCTTCCCTCCCATCCAAATCACCTCAAATAAATGTGAGTTCTGCTGTGTTCACAGTAATTCCTTCATTTTTAAACACATAATGGAAATGTATAACTAGTCCTCATAAAAATTTATATCTCAATTCGTCCCTTTAATTTATAACAGGCCCTCCAGGCAGTTATTATTCAAACATTAATAAAATGCCTATGGATCACCAAAAGCATCAATTTTCACATTCACCTCCTCTCCTATTTGTACATATATAAAGCCAGATTAGAGTTAATGCCACTTCTGTGTCTAACAACAATTACGCCTTTAGTAAGATAGGAACAAATGATATATTATCTTAATCATGTTAGGAATTTGAGTTCTTTTCATGAAACAAAGTTGAATTTTTTATGCCCTTCGTGACAATTGTTACTTAACAGCCTATATGTTTGGATATTGCAGTTTATGCAAATGTTCATGTTCTATAAATTTTAGATTTATCTCCATTTATCATTCCACATGTTCTAATATACAGACATTATGGTTTAACGCGTGACTCTGCACACAGTCTAAAATATGATTAGGACACCTTTCATTTATTTATACCATAGAGAAAAGGATGGAGGGGGGAAAATAGCTATTGTAGGGGCCAGATCCTCAACTTCCATAAAACCACGTACTGTGCAGTGCTATATCTCACTACACTGATATAAATCCATCAAAGAATTTGGTCTCTCCTTTGCTAACAGTTGAATTTTAAAGGATTAAAGTTTATAAGAGAACCTTTCATTCTGTGTTCTAAAAGCAGTCACCAGCTCATTGTATATCACACTGTAAAACCCTTACTCATGAGAGTAATTATTGCTAATATGAGCTCTCCCATAGAGAGACAAGGAGACGACTTGCATGCACAACGGTTTTTGGTTTGAAGCTCATTTAAGAGGAGCAATGATGATTAGGGCCATAAAGATTCGTAGGAAAGAATTCCCTGCGATTTTTCGTTTTTCAGCTGGGAAATTTAAAGCCTCTTGAATTTGAAGAAGAGAGTGGGAAAAGTAGATCTTAGGCTATATTTTGATTCTGCATAAATCACTACAGTTGTGTTGACATCAAAGAAACAACAGCAATTTATATCACCTGAGAAGCTGGCCCTTTGCCTGGCCATGAAAAAAACCCACCAAAAAACCAAACAAAAAACCCTACCTAAAGCATCTGAGGTCTAAAGGAGATTAGGTTTATTTTTGAACTTCACTCATGGGAACTAGGAGTGATGTTTCAAATGGGTGATAAGCTAAGAGGAAATTACCAGGAATGGAGATTTCACTATGGTTTCTTTACACAGATAAACACAGCATATGGGCAGGAATTCAGTTCCACCACCTTGCCTTCGTTATGGGAACAGTGTTACAACCAGGCATTAGCTGTCCAGGAAATCTGTCTCCTTTAGATAATTTGCAGCATTGATCTGGAAGATTTTCTGATGGTGTCTTCCACCCATGCCAGTGGGAAGTTCCTGCTCATTCACTAAGGTGCTCCCTACATTTTCCCCCGCAATATAGAAAGTGCTGTTGAAGACTCAGGGAGGGACCAAAACTAAAGTGAGCCCCATTAAGACAGGAGCTGCCTCCCTGCGTGTTTCATTATTAATACTGAATTCAATTACTCTGATTTCTTCTGTTGACGAATTAGTAGCACCAGAACCAAGTCCCTGGCTGATACCCACTTGTCTTTGCTTATAAGTGCTAATGTGATCCTGTTCCTTTAAAATCAAACTCCTGCTTCAGTCACTTTACGTCTTTGCAACACTAACTGTCTTTTCACTAATTGGTTCTGTGTAAATGAAACAAGCTGAAAAACGCTGTGGCACCAATAAATATTAATAAGTTATTGTTTGTTTTCTTTACCTTGCTTATGAATTCATACAAAGACAGTGCTAAGACATTAACTCCAGTCTATTAATTGCCACCTGATAATTGCCACCTGATACTTTTCTCCTGGATAATTAGGTACCCATTAGTTCTAATCAAGTAGTTACTTAATTATTGCAGTAATTAGTCTAATGGACTAGCAAATTGAAGCTTTATCACTTTTGGATACTTAATGTTCCTGACAGAGTACTTCACAAGTGTCAGGGTTCCTGATTCAGCAACCCGCCGTCGATGAACCCCCTGCTGGCATTTCCACCCCACCCGCACTGCTCCCCAGCCACTCGCAACACAACTTTGCTATCTGAAGCCAGAGGCAACATAAATTTGAGTCCCTGTTCCTTCTCGTTCCCCTTCCCACCGCTGCCTATGCCTCCCCTCCTGTGCTCTTACTGCTCGGCTCATTCCACGCCAAAAGAACTTTGTTGGGAAATTAAATAACATCTTGGCATGGAGATCACATGCATTAGGCTGTACAGCAGCGTGATTCAAAGAAAGGAGCTAATGTTGGCAGGTGTGGGAAGAAAAAAGCAACTGTGAGGGGAGAAATAATAAAGAGCGTTCATGAATACTGATATACAGCCAGGCTTGGAAAGAAAAAGGGAGAGGAGCAAAGCCGACTGGCGGGAAATGAAGGCCTGGCTCCAAGGTCTGGGACTGGTAATAGGTCGCTCTTTCATCTCTGAATCAGAGGTGCAAATCTAACAGAGATTTTTAGTGAATAAAAATCATGGAAAGTCTTTTTTCTGCCTATGGTCTCTGTACCACAGAATTGGTGGACAAGGGGCCATTGGCATTTTCCTGCCCCGTGGTTTTATGATTAATATCATACTTAATTCTGAAGGGCTGTCAATCCCACCTCTAACACTTCCACAACATTCAATTTAGAAAGGGCATGTGAAATGCCATCCTCACCCCTGTACTCTGTCCAGGTACCAGTCCATACATTGTCCTTGTGCATCGTGCTTGCTTTTGGATCCAAACATGTTTGAGGTGGATGCAACATGCATAGACATTTAGGAGTGTCACAGCATTAAATGTGGATTTATTCCTCCCCTTGATCATCTGATCCAGATTCTCTCAAGTCTCTTCATGTCAGATTTGTATCAGAATTGATCATCAAGCCCTTTGGCAAGTGTCATCTGCCCCAGGCGCTGCAATGTGTAACGTATAAGCACTCATTGTACTGGGAAAGGGAAAAAAAGATTGATCCTGACCAGAAATAAAGAGGCTAATTCCATTCAATACTGCTTGACAACTTGCTAATGGTTAAACTACTTCACATATGTGGTAAGATTATGTATTCTGAAATAGATGTATTTATCTCTCTTGATCAGATAACTCATGTTTCCATTGCTGCTAACACTGCAGCACGGTCTCGGATCTTGTCCAGAGGAACAGGCTCTGGAACATGCCTTGAGTGGGTCCTGCTGGAGGGTGCTGGGTTTCCAGACAGCCGGGTACCCAGGTTTGCTTTTTATGGATGGCAAGGTACAGGCTGGTGGCAGTGAGAAGAAATGACTGTCACGCACCTGGGTTTTGACCTACTATGGAACTGGAACAAGGCCAAGTTGTGGGTCAGAGGTCTCTTATGTGTCAAAAGCTGTATAATTTAGGTTACCACACAGAGACCAGAGTCCCCTAGTCTGCCACGTAATGCATATTCATAGAGCAAAATAAACCCCACACCCTAGTATCCTCACAAACATTGGAATTTAATTTGCCTATTGAACTAGCCTCAGTATGTTCATATTATCAGAGCTGAGAAGCCAACAGTTTTCTGAGGAAACAAATCAGTTGCTAGTAACTTCATTCCTCCTAATTCTTCTTTCTGTATGAAATGCAGAGTCCTTTTTCAGTGACTTTGCACTCTTGCCCGAAATACAACAGACCATGACAGACAGGTCACCGGCTCCTGAGTTTTCTGCCATAGCTCCACATGCATCCATCACAACTGGCTGCAAACGCTCGTTTCCCCTGAAGTTACTCTTTAGGTAACAGTTAATAAAACCTTATGCCGCTACTGAAAAATCATACCACAAAACTGCTTAAACACCTGTGTGAGGCCACTGAGCAATAACAATCCCACGCATTGAAAGCAAAATTAGGCAAAGCATACTTGGCCCATTAAGAAAACATATTGCTTGAAATTACAGTGCCTCAGGATGCCTAGATCTTGCTCTGGTGCTGGCTCCGTAGGAGAGGGCTGCCAGCCCTGTTCAGCGTGGGACCTGTATTGACCTGAATCCAAGTGTCTGAGACCACTGCCTCTGTCAAAGTCTTCCAGTGGCAGAAATCTAGTAGGGAAAGCTTTTGATGGTGAGAAACAGTTACATTCTTGTCCATCAATAGCCGTAAATTGTTACTGATAATAAAAAGTGAGCAAAGCCGCCTGAGGAAGGCAGAAACTCTTGGAAAATCGGTGGCTGCTGGATCCACCTGGTCTCCTGAGTAGTTTTGCTACTGCAGGCACCTAAGATCATACATGTGTCCCCCAGCATGCAGCTGAGAGCGGGCAAACACTGACAGCTTCATCTGATGTCCCCAAACTGCTTGGACTTCTCTGTTCCGCTGTGGGCAAATTGGGTGCAGGGCCGCTTCTCAGGGAGCACTCCCCGCACGCGTGAGCTGGCACTCGGGGGAGAGGGCAGAGGGGTAGCAGGTTGGGGGGACCCATTGGGAGGGTCCCACTCACGCTGTGCCTGCACCGAGGCTAAATAGAGACCGTCTGTCTCCAGTGCTATCGATCCAGCACAAGCACTAAATTCATTTTAAGGGTGCTGAGAGAGAGAGAGTAAACTATATGTGACAGATGTTAGTCACGTTGCTTAATGTACTACTTGAAGGTGTTCAGATGCTCTCGTGATGAGGGTGCAAATAAAACCAATGCAGAATAGAATGAAATGGGCTAAGAAAGGATTTTTAGTTTTAAGAAGCTAAAAAGGCTTTTTTAGCTTGAGGGGGAGTAAATATCATAGTATCTACATCATCGATTTTCCCTCTGGATATGACTTCGAAGCACTTGTACAATTCTTCAGAAATGACACCGCAACAAGCAAATTGGAAGACAAACCGAGAATACCTTTTATGTTGGAAATACCAGGAGAAGCTGTCCAGTGATTATTGAGAGAGAGAGACGCAGAACTCATTAAGGCAGGATTGCTTGGAAAGCTTATGATGGTGTTGCATGCCTATGATGGTGTTGCATGCAAAAGAAAAGAAAAAAACCCCGAAATGTAAAGAAGCAAAATCCTTAGCACCATTTCCCCACTTCTCTCTATGCACTTTCTAGCAATTCAGTTCACAGGCTCAGTTGCAATCAATTTTAGCTTGTAACAATTCAGCAGTTTAAGATCTCCATAATAATTTAGACCACCGCTGTTCAATGGGTTGCACAGCTTTTGGAAAAGCCTGCATGTTGTGCTGGGGAGGGGTGTAAGTGCAAAGGGAAGGAGGAATCAGGGAGGCAAGCTGCTTCCAATTTGTCTATCCAAATCTAAGATCTTTTTATGGGGTGTGGGTTATTATTGGAAAGATCTTAGTCTTCACTTCTTTGAGGAGTTCTCTGAGCGTTTCTTTTATGCTTTTCTTCATTTTCTTGCTTTTGCACACGTGGAACAAAAGACAACCCACAGGATACACGGGATAAAACAAGATCAAAGACAATCATTCAGCCTTCTGCCACTGAATAAAGCAGAGTTGTTTGCCTGTATGGGAAAGTTAGTAGCAAAGTATCTACAGGGTGACACGCAGAACACTATGTGGTTCCTCATGAGCACTTCTGGTGAACATTAAGTGCAAGATACCTTGCACAAAGATAACAGGAATTTTGCCTGAGGGAGGCCCCCTTGAAAGGTTAGCGAGGGATAGCTAATTCATGGTCAGTCTGGCCCTTGCTTCCATCTCCTGACTTCCATGAGCAGCTACATCATGGATCCTGCTCATGAGAATAGTTTGGCACCCAAGAAGTTCAGTGGCAAAACTGCACTGAAAAAGCAGAGGCTGGCAAGCAGAGTCTGAGGAAAGCAGGGTGATAGTTAGGTTGGAAAGACAGTCCAAGCCATAATTTCTTCTTTCTGGCATAACTGGACAGAGAGCTGGGAGTATGAGAGAATAGTTACAACACTCCTGACCCTCAGGAGATGTACCATTGGCCAGCAGGAGGAGGTTTGAATGGCTGGGCCACCTCCCACTGCTATATCAAGGGGAGGACTAGACCAAGCACACCAGTGCCAGCCTTCCTGGCCTTCTGTAGCTGGCCTTTGCTGAAGGTTAGGGACATGGAAGCGGGCAAAGGATGGTATCTGGCTCTAATGTCTCATTCTGGTATTCGGGTGAATCCAGGTGAAGTAAGCACCTAATGCTCAAATGCAGTTCACCCTGCTTGACCTCTGTCTTCTGTCACCCCAGTGCAGAAAAGCCTGGGCAGGTGCCCCCTGTCCTATCAGTTGCTGCAAGGGAGTTGCAGTACCTCGCTCTAGCAGCATGCACAGCAGTGATACAACCAGAACAGCCATCCCAGTCTTCACCAGCCCCCCAGAAACAGCCCTGGGAGGTTTGGATGTCCTCTCACGCATCGTCTTAAAGCAGCAAAGTAACCTATTCTCCTGCTAATACTGCTTTCTTGTCCTCATTTAGATCATCCTAGTGTAGGTCCAGTGTTGAGATGATCTCAGGGTACAAGTGAAGAGGGAGGAGGACCCATCACTCCAAAGTTTGGGTGTATGGATGGTTGAACCCCTGGATTTGGGGATCTTCGTTGTTTGCTGTGTTTCGGATTTTTTTTGCAGGTTCTTCTCAGCTGCCTGTCAGACTGGGCCACGATGAAACCCAACATCTTGCAGAGACATAAAATGGAAAACAGGCAACTCATCAGAAAAGTAGCAGCTGTTTTACACCATCACAAAACAAAATCATACACTAAAAACTAGATTTAGCAGTTTAAAAGAGCTGCTAACACAAAATTAGCTGGAGACAACAGCGTGGTTTTGTAACTGACAGTGCTTCACTCAAACGCCCTAATTCATGTAAAAACAACTTAGGAAACATTAAACGGCTGATGCTTTTGGAAAGGGGAAGAGCATTCAGACTTTCAACGGCTGCTTAGGAAGAACGTGCAGATTTATTACATCATTTTTTTTTTCCTTTACGAATTTTAAATAAGCATTGTGTCAAAACTGCCACCTCTTAAATAACAATGATGCTATAGTCCTCCTGACGGAGGGGGACACCAGCTTTTATTGGCAAGTCATTTGTATTTATTGCAGGCTGAAAGCCAGTAAAAAGGTTGTAGAAAACTTTAATGGTGAATGAGATGGAGTACGAAGGCCTTGAGCACTTTGGATCATCAAATACTTCAATAACTGGATATGGCTGTTCATACAACCATAAGTTCATACACATGGAGAGGATATAAAGACCCAATTGCCATATGAATGGGCTTTCTGTTGCCTTCTGGAAACTCATATGCATAGACGATCTGTGCTAGATACAGGTGCAATACAAGTCTTCTTTTGGCCCAGCTGTATTTCCCACTGAGGATGAAAATGTCCCTGTGCTGTAGATACATCCTGCCCATAACCAACACACCTTCTGAGGGTTAAAAATTTGTCTGGCAAGAGATTCAGCTAATCGCTTTACTACCAAAGGGTATGTGGCTTGGCCAGAGGTCTGTCACCTTGCAACCATGAAGGGGTGATTCCTGAATGCTTGGGACTAGATTTAACTTGTCCATGCAATTACTAAGAGAAGAGTTTGGTTTATTTTTTCCACGAAGCAGCTGCCCTGCTCTGGCTGAGGTGCTTCCACGTGTCCCATGGTGGCAAGTCCCTTCATCTGTGTGATCTGACTCTGCCTGTCTGAGGGGATTCTCCCACTGAGTCCCATCAAACTCCTGCCTGAGGAAGGAATCCAGGGCTGGATACAGACTACAGGAGGAAGAAAGTTTAAGCTGAAGTCTGGCTTTTTGTTCTGTGCAGACAAGTTGTGCCCCTGAAGAAATCCTTTGTCTCCTAACAAATTGTGGGAGTGGGAGCATTAAGAGTGCCCCGTTCTTCAAGGGTATTTTTATTTAGATCCTACTCTTCAAAAGACTATATATAGATGTAAGAGTCTAGTTGCAATCCAAAATTTGAAAAGTTACAGACTCTTACAGACAGTCTCTGATGGATCTGAATTTTTCGGCTAAAGAACATCTATGCTCTTGACCTGAGACCTAGATTTCACATTTCAGGAATTAAATGAGCATCATTTTCTAAAAGACATTAGACCAAGGCTGGGCTATCCAAAGGATGGCTTCAGGATTTAGATGAAGACATTGTCATGTCAAGGAGACATAAAACCTGACATATCTTGTTTCTGTTGGAAAGCCAGACCTAGTTTGTTATACCACATTGTGGCTTGTTATGTGCAGGAGGCAAAGGAAAAGTGGAGGTTGTTCTGGATTTAACATCTCTTACAGGATTGTCTGCAGTAACAGGGCATAAGGCTCAGTGACCCAGATGATCTGGCCTTGTCTTATATTACTCTGTTTCCAATTTATCCTAAGACTGTGCCAAAAACCTGCCAAAATATAAGGGAAATATTTGTGACCTCTGCCAAACTGTGAAACCTCTCGGTCTGAGATACCTCAGATGTTTTGATTAGACTGAAGGAGTTGAGCCTGAAAAAAGGGGAGTGTGAAAGGAAAGGAAGGCTATTCCCTACCTGCTGCTGCAGAGCTGGGGTGTGTGTCTGAGCACTCATCCTCCTCCCATGCAGGAATCCTGCTTTTCTCAGGAGGGTGTTCAACCTGATTTAAAAAAACCACCACCACCACCACCCCCCCCCAAAAAAAAGGGAAAATTGTGATGGGGGCAAGGAGAGGAGAGCCTTCTCCCTTGAAAGGGACATATTCAGCTTCAAGGGATTGGACCCCTCACCTTTCTGTTGCTGCAAGCATTGAAACTCAGGTTGTGTCTCACAGGTGTGTCCCAAAGCGGGGTCTTCTAGGATCTGGGCAGCCACTGCAGCCACCCAGACACGCCACTGCTGCAGCCCTGAGGAGGAGGAACAGAGAACCTTGTGGCAAGCAAGGTGCAGAGCCAGAGGAGAGATTGAGTGATCTTGTTTCAGATCAGATGGATGGCTCTAAATGACCTGTAAAGACGCTCCCTGAGCCCTGAGCCACAACAGTAAGAGCCAAGACACCACTAGCACTTCTGAGGTAGTTATTAGTGACAGAAGTAGCACTTGTCAACTGCGACTTCAGTTTCAAGTAATAGTTTAACAGCATCAACTTGAAGAAAGGTTATATCTCAGTGTGTCTGGTGTGCTGCTGACACTTAAAGGAAATAATTGGTAGACTTAGAGCAGGGGCAGACGCCAGTGGTAGAACAGGAGAGGAGGTTGGATACTCGAAACAAAACTTCGAGAATACTGTGTGAAACAAGAGCCAGGAATCCGTCCTGAGCCCTGGCATAAAAAGCATGAGGAAGCTGTAACCCAACCTGCAGAAAGAGCACGGTTCTCCCCACCATGAGCCGTGCTGCTGTGACATTTAGAGACTCATCTACAGTTGCAGTTTGCAGCCCTGTCCTAACAAGAGGACAAAAACATGTTGCCCCTTGCAATTCTTGGCCAGCTTTTTGGAAAGCATATGTAATGCAATCTCCAGCTGATTTTTGGCTTCAGGACAGCAAAGCCCAAGAGAAAGTGTATGTGTGTGTATGCATGTGTGCTGTGGAAGAGAAGACAGGAAATTGTCTGGAATGAAGTGCACAGTCTCATTTTACCTGTAGTTTCGCTGTGTGATGCTAAAATAGAGGAATTAGCATGCAAATCCAGCAGTCCCTTGGCTGTCATCACCTTCCAATTAGCTGCATTTGATTTTGGTGGGTGCTGATGGATTGTGTCAGCAGGTGAGGTAGGATGTCTGAAAGGCGCTCTGGCTGCCACGGGCAGGAGAGGGCTGTGTGTGTGCATGTTTTTCCCCTGTGCTGGTTGCTGGAATGATGCTGGCCTGCCAAAATAAAAGCACTGCAGTCACTCGCTGGCCAGAGGAACTGATTCTGATCTTGGTGATTCTACATTCCTGCAAACATTGGTATAACAGCCAGAGCAGCTGAAGTCAGGAGGGCTGATCCCCCAGTTATCAAGGTCAAAGTGTGGGTGTCTCAAACACATTGTTTGGAGCAGTGTTTCTGGTTAGTGTCCCATTCTGTTCCCCTACTGCCACTTCAAAACTCTTTTCTAATTTATATTATTTATTACCAACATTGCATGAGGCATCTCACAGTCCGCTTCACAGAGGTTAGGGAGCCGCTGTGCTTGGTGCTGTAGAAATATCAAATCTCGTTCTTCTCCCAGGAAATGCACAGGCAAAACCAAAGGAAGAGGAACTGGCAAAAGAGCAGAAGAAATAACATGGTAACCAGCACCAGCATAAAACACAGCTGCATCCAAGGAAGGGGAGCTTTGCAAACATACTTCTTGCTCTCATAAGGAGACAGTGTGTATGTTCTAGCCAGCCAGCCTGAGAGGGTGGACAGGGCTCTGGCTCTTTGGTTGCCCCTAAGACCTGCTCTTGACTGTGACCAGCAGTGTTTCAGCAGAGTGAGTCAGAAGAGTGTCTTTGAAGTGAAGAGTAGCTTGTATTTGTTGAAACAGAAGAACTGTCATGGAAAAAGATTTTCCTTCCAGGGAAAGGCAGCCAAGACAGCAACAGCTTGATCACACCAATAAGCTAGAGAAATTACATTTACAAAGCAATTTTGAAAAAAAGACATGTGATCCAATTTTTCCAGAAAAAAGGATGTTTCCACAGATAAAATGCAAGTCATTCTGAGCCTCTGTAAGAGTTTCATTTGTGTGGAGGACCAGGAAAGTCAGCATGTTTTCTGTTTGTTATAAATAAAACTCAGAAAGACATAGACACATTCTGTATGTAATAAATTAGAGGGAGCTGAGCAAGCTGAAGAAATTGCTTACATTAGAAGTCTTAGTAACTGTAAGTGTGGGCCCCAGGTCATGACAGAAAAAAGGAGAGACAAAGAGGCAGGATTTTGTGGAGTGGAAATCAGAAATTCATGGTCAGCTTAAGATGATGGCTTACCATGAGTGAGTAAATGTCAAAGGCAGTGCATGAAATTTTACTTTTGGACAAACGAAAACAAGTCTGGAGTAGACTTGTGAGTCATTGTCATAGCAGTGATACTTGAGTTTGTATATGCAGATAAGGTTGCCTAGAGAAAGGTATGGGAGCAGAAGAGGAAGAGACTAAGGATTGGTATCTGTGAAGCCAGCACAAAATTGGAGGGTGGGGAGATGATGAGGAGCCTTCAGTCAACAAAAGCAGCATCAGTAGAGGACTGAGTCACAGATGCTCAGGAGAACAGATTTCAAAAAGGAAGCAATAACGCCAAAAATTGCTGATGGGTCAAGAGGCTGGGGCTGGCATACTGCTGTCAAGATTTGCCCAAGAACTACAGAAAGGTTTTGTTGAGAGCTATTTCAGTGGGATGTAAGGTTGGGTACATAGGACAGAGCAGGTGGAGAAAGCACATTGACCAAGCCTGGATAGGAAAGGGAGCAGGGTTTCCAGAGAGGCAAACAGAGGCAAAGAGAACGCTTACAAATGGCAGGAATAAAGCATTGTATTATGAGAGCTGGAGAACAGAGAACAGTGAAAGGTTCAGTAGCATGAGAAAGGAAATGAGAGGGGAGACTAAAGATCAAGAGGTGAAATTAGACTTCTGGGTTATAAGGGTAAGAAAAGAAGAAAAATGTTTGTGACTGTGATGGGAGAGGGAAGAAGAAGGGAAAAACAACCTGATTCAATTTTCTCTTCAGAGAAATCAGCAAGAGCCTGTACACTACTGTAAATGAAGACAAAAAGGGGAAAGTTGAGGAAGAAGTAAAAAATGCGGCTGGAAGAAGATGTGAGACATGGGGACCAAGGGCTGGAGGAGAGGAAGAGAGAGCGCGTCATCAGGAGAGAGGAGGCAAATGACTCAGATGTGGAGGAGAAAGCGAAGCTGGAGTGGACCTGATAACTGTACCAATGAAGGGCCAGGATGGGACAACCCTGAGGAGGATCCAGGGAACAGAATAGATTCCAGCTCCAGCTTGACCTGCAAGAAGGTCATTGAATTTATTCTAAAAGCAAGGAACAATGAGAGAAGAATTTAAGCTACTGTTAATAACAACATACTCTTTAACTGTAACAATAATACTGATGGTACTCTGAGCTATACATCATCTGTTTCTGCTGGTTTTGATTACCTTAAAAAAGAGCATGCCAAAGAAGCTTAAAAGAGCACTGCCACCTTTGGCACCTAACCCAAATCAGGCCTGCAAATCTACTTTGTGTCTCACTCAGATTGAGAGCTTCTGTCCTTGAAATGTTAAACTCATTATCTGGTAGGTGTGGACAGTCTTGTGTCTCACAGAGCCAGGAAGAAATTTGACATGAGTATGTCACAGGGGGAGAAAAAAAAAACAACTCCTGAGAAATGTTGAGAGCGCATGTATTTTTGGCAGAGGATACCAGCCAGACATGTCAGCTGATAGCATCCATAGAGCTGGAAGACTGAAAATGAACTGCATTACAACAAACAGAGATTTCGCAACTGAAAGCGGCACACTGACATTTATATTAGCTCCGTTTGACACGACCTGACGGGCTGGGCTGGGCTGGAGCAAAGCCTGTTGCAACATCCACCCACTTCTGCCCCAGCCCACCAGCGCCTCTGCCGTGCAGCTTTCTCGCCATCCTGGGAAGGAAGGAGAACATACACATCCTGATGCTCTTTGCTGCAGTAAAACCTGTTCCTGGGCCAAATGCTCAGCCCACGAGTGGAGGCAGTGCTTTTACCTTGTCCTGATTGAGGGGACCTTGTGACAGGCCATGGCCATCAATGCAGGTCAGGAGGGCTCGACAAGCTCTGTCTAGAGAACAAACGTGGCGGGATCAGGAAAGGTTCCCCTCCTCTAGGCTATTCTGTGCTTTGACACTGAACCAGAGTGACTCCTTTGACCGTGGTGGAGTTACCCTGATTTACCTGAAGGTAGTAGGGAGCAGAGTCCAACTCAATAAATTATATCAGTTTTATGGGGTTTGCGTATGAGAGAAAGGGAAGTCCGGACCCTCGGTCCCTAGGGCTACTTTGGGGGCTGACTGTCAAGGTGTGTTTTTTATTGTGTGTACCGCTTCTCTGATGATAGGAACTAAATTGAGAAGAGTCTCATTTCTCACAGGCCACTGAGCAACCAGAATGTGCTAACTGTCATACGTAGGAAGCACTCAGGTGTCGGGATTGTCAAGAGAGAAAGTGCAGCGCTTTTTATTAACTGCAAGAGCAATCAGCTCTGTCTGGGTCTGCTCAGTCTTGTGGAAACACATAGTTCACACTGGGCAATGCTCAGCGGCTTAACACAGGTATCAACACTGTGCCTCTGGTAATAACTTCACATTAGAGCTGTTACATTACGGACTGTTGCATAGTCACAACTATACCTGCGGTGCTTGGTAGTCTGATCTCTTGAAGGCATTTGCTAAGTCGGAATAGGTCTAATATTGCATGATCCAATAGCATACTTAAGCTGTTTTTTTTCTGAGGTTTTGTATGGTTTATGCAAAGGCCTTTTGCCTGGCATGGTGCCTTGCTCAGAGGCTGGGTGTGCTGGTTCAGGTCTACGCAAATGTGGCTGCTTCAGGGTTTAGGACCAGAGGGAAATAGGCAAGCAGTGTGGTGCACGGCAGAGGGATCCTAAAAAGAAAGGGGGTGATGAAGAAGAATTCAAGATACCAGTAGCCTCTTCCTCAAGTTAAGGACGGGTCCACTGAGTCCTTCCCTGAAGGTTATGAAGACACCTCCAAATTTTTTTTTTTTTTTTTTGGGGGGGGGGGATNGGGGTGGGTAAATCTTATTTTTATTTGAATTTGATTAACTTGTTTGAAACTAAATTTGGCTTAAATTCAATCACAATTTATAAAAAATAAACAAATCGCACTTTTGAAAACTGGTTCTAGCAGCAACAATGTTCCCTTTTGCTGGTGGTAAAAAGGTCAAATGCAGTCCAGGTTTCATTTGCATTCTGACACTGTGTCACCACTGGACTCTGCAAGAGGAGCTCAGGGGCTTTCTCTTCTCAGCTGGGAGATCTCCAAACACCACAACCCAAAGCCACCACAAGTAGATCCCTGCAGCATGCATAGGAAAGAGGCCAAATACGCCTCGAATCTCTAAATTGCTTCCTCGCTGCCTAGAGGTTATCAGAAATGGTATAAAAGGTTCAACCTCTGTCAAGGAGTCAGTACCTAGGTGAGAGCTGCTGCATCTCAAAAAGCACCAGATGTGGGGGAAATCTCTAACCTGTTGCCTCAGCTGGGAGTTTTCTGCCTGAAGTGATTGTTCTATTACATTTCCCTAGCATAAAATCAGCACACAATTAAATATATATGTATGGGTAAAATTCCAATCTGTTTACTTCACCACTTTACCCAGGGAAAGCCCTGAGAATAGCATTAAAGCAAGAGGCCAGCTGGGCCAACAGAAATGTTCACGGCTGGCTGCAGTGCAGCACTTAGTTGCAAACAGGGAAAATAGCCCACTACATCAGAAAGAGAAAAATGAAATACATGAAGCACACTGGCCACTGCAGAGGCTGAGTCTCTCCCTTTTCACATGGTCAGGAATGCTGAACATCCCCCTCTGATTACTCCAGAGTGAAGTGCTGCCTTGTGGTGCCATATGAAACGCAGAGCCTCAGAGCCATGCATGCGATTCTCCGGTTTATCGGGGCAGGCAGAACATTTTGAGGACAAGCGAAGTGACACATCCTGTCTTCAGAGAAGGGTCGGTCAGCTGTACAGCGGTGTGTGCCCTTAGCAGGTGCTTCAATGTCAAAGGTATTAAAGCTGGTTATTTTCAGCGCTGTGCCAAGTGCCGTACAGGCTTGTTCCTCCCCTACCCCCATTCTAATTAAATTTATAGGCAGCGACTATGAGCTGGGCTAAGAGTTGAGCTGTCACGTTAAGAGAGAAGCACCAGCAGCGCAAAACCCTCCAGCTGGAAAGACGGAGTTTCTGATGGTGGCTGTACTTTCTGCAAATTATCTCTCCAATCTCATCTCTCATATGTTTCCCGATATATCTCATCTTTCTCTCTGTCTCTCACATACCCAGGTGCACACACGCACACACACACGCACACAGAGAGGCATGTGCCTACTCTGTGAGTTATGTGCTATAGTGCCTTGTTTTGGTGGATTGCCCCTGTCTATACAGGAATATATATAATATAGCTAAGGGGTCTATTCTTCTGTTAGCTACATCAGTGTAACGCAGACTTCTCCAGCAGTGAATATGTCTCAGATGATTTAACCCTAGATGCAAGCTGTTCTGATTTTCAGTGGAGTTGGTAAGAACAGCAGGTTTTGCAGCTCTCAACTGATGGTCCTATGACTGTATGGTGCAAAGCTGTGCCAGAGTTTGCACCTCATCCACCACCAGAAGACTTGTTAGAACAGTGCTATGGGCAGGTCCCTGATAAATTGGGATGATCTTGATCACCGCTCCAAGACTAATTTCCTGCAGCGTTCAACTTTACCTTAGACCGTCCCTCCAGGCCTCAGTATCCCAAAGGACATCTCTAAGACTGGCTGAGTAGTGCCTCCAGAGACAGCAGCACCTCAAGGGATGAGGCAGCCCCAGGACCTACAGGATGTTCTTTTTCCCCTCTTGAATTGTCCTTCAGGAATTCACCTGGACTACCCCTGCCCTAGACTGGGAGATGTGATAAGATTACAGCTGGCAGTAAAGTGGCAGCATGCCAAACATATATTTTCTACAGCCCTTCCAAGGATCATGTTAGCAAAACAACTTCAAGCTACAGTGTGTTGTTGCCTGCACACCCTGTGGAGAGCATTGGCTGGTCACTGTGTGGCACAACAGAGCACTCATGCAGTTCATTTCCCTCTGGCCAGACTGAAGGAGGATAACGACTCCGATAAAGCTATCCCATCCAGAGGCTGCTCATGAAATCACCAGGGAAGGGGGTTTGGTGGAGGTTTCCAGTGTGCTGTTGTACACATTCCAGTTGGCTTTGAAGCAAGTTAAACAAACTGGAGGATGATGTGATTCTGATTTCTACATCTCCTGGATGAGACGTTGCATTGCAAAGCCCAAACCTGATCCCCAGAGTTTTCAGAAGAAAAACTCCCTCGACCATCCCACTACCACTGTGATTCCTAAGGCAGTTTTCCAAAACTGTGAAGAATCAGATAAGGATGAGTGGAAGGACATACAGGGACCGAGGGATAAAAGTTTCTTTTTGGTAGAGCAGGAAACCTGCAAGAGGTGCTGAGTGTCCACAAAGGATGGGGTTGCTGAGGGAAGATGGAGTTCTTTCAAAGTCAGGCATCAGGTTTTCCTTGTTACTATTTATTCTGCTTTTGAGAAAAAAAAAAAAAAAAAAACCAAACCCACAAAAACCCATGAAACTGCATGGCTGACAATGTTAGAAAATCTTTCTTTAGGTGCCAGTGGTAGGTGATGCAGAGAAGCAAGTACATGTGATGCATTGGTACCCTCTCTGGTAAAACCAAAAGACTGGGGATCAGGGCAGTTCAGGTCTCCTAGTGAATCGTTAAGGTTTAAGATGCTCTGAGACATAATCTGGACAATTTGTCATCCCTTTCCTCCCCACAGAGAGGATAATTAACACTGTGAAATGCAGTAGGCTCCATGTACCCCTTTCTGATGTCAGGGGCCCATTTTAAGGTCAATGATTGAAATGCTCTGATGGTGTCAGCTGAGCTTTTACGTCTGTTGCTAGGATTTTTCTCACCAAGGACTCTTAAGACAATGTATGTTCATTAGTTTACAAGAAGATATAATTACCCATCCAAACTGTACCATGTTTCATTTGCTACTAACCTTCTGATTCACCTAGGTAGGTGGCAATGAGTGCATTTGCTAACTGGTGATTACCAAATTAGTTGCATGATAAACCTTTTTCAACATACCTTTTAGGAAAAAAAGTAAAATGAATAATGAGTTGATCTTTTCTTTCAACATGTTGTAATTTTTATTAATTTAACTTGAGCCAATTTATTAGAAGGGGGGGAGAAAGAGAGGGAGAGAGCTTGTATTCCTTTGAACTCATATTGCAAAAGAGGCAAATAACAGGAAAATTTCCAAATGTAGTTATATTTTTAAATCCACATTAATTATAAATCCACTTATTCTTTGTAAAGGCAGGGGCTGCAGCCTGGTTGGGGGAGGGAATAGGGGGTCTTGTATAAATTGTCTCCCAAGGACCCCACTGAAATTTCCATAGCATTCACCATATGACACTGATGTGTGAAAATTGACATGAAGATTTGAAAATTGGGACCGAGGGAGACCAAGCATAAAATAACTTCAATTTTGCGCTCTCTCTGTCTCTCAGAGGAATAGTGCAGTGGACTGACCAACACAACACAAACAAGCGAAGGGGAGAGAAAAAAATATTCAGGGAGAAGGATAGGAGTTATTAAAGAGAAAACACACTCCTCACTCACAGAGAGAAAGGATGATCAATGGATTTAGTCACAGAGAAATTCAAGCAGAAAATTGCTGCTGTTTTTTATCTGAGAGGCAGAAAGTTTAACCAAACCAGAATTCTCTCAACTCACTCCGAGGCAAACAGTGAAGAAAACCACTGTATTTTGAAACAGTGGGAGAAGTGTGTGTGTGTGTGTATAAATTTTTGTGTGTGATTTTACAATGTTATGATGCCAAATGTATTGTAAGGTAGAGTCCTCATCGCCAGAAGTCCTCAATATGGAAGATTTTATTCTAGCTCTTTTCTTTCTGTGGAACCCCAGACTGTACACCATCCTCAGGGGAAAGACTTACTTTTCAGCTATCTGTTTTCCCATATTCAAAAGTCATACATCAGAGTGGCCATAACTACGAGGAAGCTGTCAGCTTGCTGTTTATAATCTGCCATGAGTTTTGAAACCCCACCAAAATTAGAAAGCCAACATCTTCTACTGTGAATGGCTATCGGGCTGTAGATAGATGGAGCCACCAGACTCAGCTGTTAAAAGGGAAGTTCTGTTCCTTCTTCAAAATGAGGGTAAAAGCTTAAAAGCAGTAAAAATGGATCAGGAAAAGAACAAACCAACCAAAATTAAATGTTTCTGGTCTGTCTCCTGTAACCTAAGTCTTAAGGGGTTAATCGTTATGCTCTGGACAGATTGGCACAATTTTTAAAAGCTGTATAAATTTTCTCAGTTGCTGTTCTTTGGGATGATTTTATGACTCTGAATGTGGTGTTTTCGAATGAAGTTTTGGTATTCTGGACCCTCTTGCTAACACTTTTCTGCGTCCATAAAATCAGCCCAGCGTTGGGACTGGCCTTTACCCCTTCCAATAAATAGATCACTATGCAAAGGCAGGAGGTATCAAAGCATCACCAAGCTGTGGAAATAACAGCAAAGTTCATCTCCTGGAGTATAACAGCTGTTCCGGAAATAGATATCCATAATTTTCTTAGCACTGGTTAGGTAGGTGTTCAATAGTTCACATCCTTGGATTTTTGATCAAAATGCCTACTGGGGTTAGAAGTTCACTTTAGGCTCTCAGCAGGACCAGCCAGCCCTGCTGCGCTGTGGTGCAGACAGACACAAACCCTAGCTGCAAGCCCATGGGGGTTTTCAAAACCCAGATCTGCTATAACCTTGGTCTTAAAATTCCACGTCTGCTCTGGTCTGCTCTAGGTAGACACTCAACACTCACCATCATCACGAGCGTTGAACAAGAGTCCTGTTGTTAGTGCTGCTATTTCCTTTTTGGATCACAAGTTGTGCTGATCTCTGTTATCCCAAAGACATCTGCAAGACAATGGAAATGCAAGTCTATACATATCTGCTATCTATGTATAGAGATAGTGATGAGATAGAGATGCAGACAATGGCTTTAGCTTTAAAACTGATTGTTTTCTGGTTACTGTAAGTCCTAAGGTCATTCTCAGTCTGAGGAGATGCACTATACAGTCCTGAACACTCTGCTGTCTCACCAGGCTATTTTTCTCAGGCTTACTTACTTTATTTTATTTAGCTTTGTGGCACATAAGGTTCCTTGTGCTTGCTGATATGATGATCTACAAGACCAGTGTTCACATGCTATGGATCTCATTTATTACGAAGTGAAGTATATAATAATGAAAAATAGCTACAGCTATTCCTTCTCTCTCCAGGGTATCTCAGCACCCTTATGGATGACCGCACACATAGTCAGCACCAGAGAAACAAATGGAGGGGAAATGGCAGTGCACTGTTCAAAGCTGGAGGACTGAGTGCCTTTGGTCTAGAAGCATACTTGATCCATAGCTTCTGTTGAAGGCATATTACAGAGGGTACTGAAAAAAATATATTTATATTTTTTGAAACAACATGCCTAGATGTGGAGCAGATGGGCCTTGTAGGAACTGGGGAGCAGGCAGAAAGGAGAGTTGTCTATTATAAGGGCCTGTAGGAAGCACTTGTCAATAAACACCTTGAGGATTTTCAATAGCATCCAAAGGAAAATGCCCCACAATTCATAAACTAACACAAGAGCTGCCCGTCATTGACTCTTAATGCTCTACTGAGCATGAAAACAACAGCATGGAAACAATATGAAAAGGCCTTGCAGGTAACTTCACAGGGTAACAAGGAATGCCAGGCTTATCGTAATTACTGGCGCTGGGGACAACGGACTTAGTTTAAATTAAATGCTGGGATCTTGAGGGTAGCTTCCATGTTTCACATACCGACTGGTTTTTTTGTAAATTTTGTACTTTGACTCATCTGATATAGTCATGTAAAATTAGATGGTTTGAGTTGCGCTCAAAATATGGTTTTGAACTTCTTTGTACAACGAGGAAAATTAGGAAGTTGCATTTAGAAAAAAAAAAATTTGAAATTTTCCTGATGATGACCTGATTCCAGCAGCTGAGGCTGTAAGGAATATCATGAGAAAACTACAAGACTTCACAACACTAGAACAATAACAATGATGATGCTATTAACAAGGGTTTAATATTATGTAAACAGAAAATAGAATGCAAGGCCACAGTATCTAATTATTGCATTGCTTTCTTTTACCAGTCTGTTGCAATTCACTGGCCATGAGCCAGCATTGCCTTGAAATATAGTTCTGTAATGTGTGTGTCACAGAAGCTGCCTTTTATTTAAATACTTAAATCTCTTTGTACTGTGCCTGAACATGACAAGGTTGATGCCATCTCCCTTTTAATGAACTCACATTGTCAAGTTGTTTTTAATTTACAAAATTGTGGGATCAGAATTTGGCCCAATACTTTCATTAGCGCTTTTAAATTACTCAAGAAAACATTCTAAGAATTAATTCTTAATTCTAATAATAAAACTGATTCTTATGTTTATATTTCCCTGTTTATATTTCAAATACTCTTTAAAGTACTTGAATTTCTCACCTTAGATCTCTCTTGGTTTGTGTATAATCTTTATGGTCTTCTTCCGCTAAAAGGCCTGCTCATTCCAATAAAGACGTGATTTTAAAAAGAATTTCTTTATTTATACACAATCACAGTACAGATTGCATCAAATACTTTAGAACATACATATAAAGCACTCCTGGCTGGTTTCATGCAGTTGGGAGATAGTCGTCTCCCTGTGAAGTTTGAGATGAAATATTCAAATAATAAGAAAACAAAAGGATAACACCTACCTTAAAAAGGTCTTCAGAAACCTGCTGGGGAGAGTTTGAGGAGGAAAGATGGGAATGATATGCCGCCATTTTTGAGAAAGGATGGAAGAATCACCTCGATTACTACTACGGAGAAGTGTTTTCAAGGTTACTTTCAACTCCAGAGCAAGAGTAACAAATAGTTTGCAAGCTATCCTGAAGATTTTAGCTAGAAAAGTGATATTCACGGAAGGAAAAAAGACAGTTATAGGCCATCAGGTGCAGCATAATTGGCACTCAGCCCCAGCCACAGGGGTTGGAACTACTTTCAAGCTTTCTCTGAGTTTTACACAGGGCATATATTGAAGTTGGAGGCAGTTTAGTGAAAGCTCATTTTCTTGGAGCATACATTTCTGTCAAAATGCAAGTGCTTCACAAACAGCTTCAGAAGTAAAGGTGGAAGAATAAAGTTCCCACAATTCTGAAATGTCCACTTTTAATAGTTTGGAAATAGAGTAGCTTGATGTTTCTTTTTAGTTTTTATATAAGCATGTTTTAAATAGTTTGTATATATATATAAAAACATAGGGGGGTTTATATATATATAGGGTTTTATATATATAGTTATATATATATGTATGTGTGTGTGTGTGTGTAGAATTTTTCCTTTCTTAGAATTTTGCTACTGGAATTTTCCTGTATTGGAATATTTCCTTTATTTAAAATTATTTTCAAAGCCAAAAAGCAAAATAAAACACTGTTTGAAGAATGGATAATCTTAAACTTCAAATATCTCAGAAGGGTAAGCAGATTAACCTCAAATTATTTTCCCAAGTGTTGATCTGCAACAGATTAATCACTTTTGCATTTGGAAGCAGAAAGTGAAGGAACAAAATATCTGACTAATCTTAATGTAGATGCAATGGGTAAAATCAGCAAAGTTTATAGAAGAAACAGCCCTTCTGGTTTGTAGGCATCACATTTTTTACAGACAGACAAGGCTTCTTAAGGATATTCTTGATATCTTAATACCTCAATCTTGTTCAGTGTCAGTTCTGAATGAGACCATTGTTGAGGCAACAGTGAGTTGCACAGCTCCATCAACCTTCTTTAATTTGCTTGGAGATTATGGGAAAACCTCTATAAATCAGTTTTATGACCTCATGAAAAACTTACAGTTGTATGGCATCACTTGCATGAATTATGAGATAGCCACAAAAAGGACCAAAGATGTCAAGGACATGTACCCTGGGACATAGCATTGCATTTCGCAAATCTACAGTTGGTAGAAATACCAAAGGCAGACATGGAAGCTAAACTTCTCTGTGTCTCCTAAACACGAGGCAGTGATTTGGAAAGGCTGGGAAGGAATTGTTAAAATAGGCTTGATGAGGGTCATTAGTCTGAAGATGTAGCAATTTAATTCTTCATTAGCATTATAAAAAAAGCAGAATGTACACAGAAAAAATATATATACTTAATGACAAAATGAGTACAGGTCAAATGTTCCTATTTTTTTCAAACCAACTTTTTTTTTTTTAATTTACATCATATCTTTTGCTAGGAGAGTTCATAGAGCTGCAGTGGCAGCCATATATTTGGTATTTTCACAAAACAGATCTCAAGTTGCTCTTTCCTGGAATTCCTTCTGCTTTAACATTACATCTCAATGTTTTGCTCATGTTTGACAAAGCCTAATCCAAGCGTTGCTGAACTTTATGATGTTTCATGGTACAGTAAACCTAAAGCAAATCCTGAATTTTGCAAATTTAGATGATAACCTTAGAAGCGAACACCTGGAGGTCAGGTTCTTTGGTGAGTTAGGGGTAGAAATAGACATACGTATCCTGACTATTGGCTAGGTGGTTCCATCAACATTGACACAGTTCATAACATCAAACTGATTTTGCCAGTACTTCTTTTTGGAGGAAAACTGGAAGAAAGATTCTGACTGTGCTAAAGAACCCATGCCAACTTTTTAAGGGGACACAACAATATCTGGCTTTACATTTTAATTTTCTATCATATACTAGAGAATTATTAAAAAAAAAACCAACAACAACAACAACAAAAAAAACCCCAGAAAAAAACCCAGAAAAACCCAAGCAAAATATTATGGCTTTGTCAAAATATTTTTTTTCTTTTATTGACACCAAATGAATCTTATGATGTTTCCTGGCATGAGTGCTGAATGTTTCCATTGTCACTCCCGTTCAGATTGGAGCCAGGCTCCCAAATCTCAACCTCCCTATGCTGCATAAAATGTTTATCCTCCAATGGCAGTAACGCTCAGCTCAGGCAGCCTAAACATAACCCCGCTGTGTGTTCCCAGACTAGAAGAGGCAGAAGGTCCCAGGCTCAGCCTGAGTGAGCCTCGGCCAGACCAATGTCCCCTCACCTCCCCTCTCTCCTCCATAGTCTAATGTGCAGGGAGAGGGCACAAATGCAGCTCTGTAGCACCTATGGAAGGAGGATGTTATTGATGGTGTGTTGGCTGTGCTACATCAAAGTGTCCTGCAGCCACGGAAGGTAGGGTCAGACGCTGTCTGCTCTCCCCCTGTTCCCTCCTTCCTGCCCTCACTGCAGATATCCCTGGGACTCCTCTTACACCTTAGAGCCGAGCAGACTTTTAGATCAGGAGAGAAGCAGCCACTGGATACAATATATCTGGGCCCCATTTTGTAATTTAAACGAGCCCATTTGCTATTCTAACAGGTCTCGGAGTCTTTCTTCGGCACAGAGAGCTGAGACGGATAGATATACTTTCTGCCTTTCTCCCCTGCTGAGGTCTGCTCAGCTTGTTCTTTCCACTAATCCTCTCACTCAGGCCCTGCTGTTCGAGTCTCTTGTCTCTTTTTTTTTTCCCCTGCCATTATTCCAGGTGGTTACCCATCCCATTTCACTTACCCCAAAGTGTCACCAGGTGGCTGCCAAAAGCCCTTCTGTTTTCTCTCCTGTTGTGTTCACTCTTTCTCTTTTTTAACTTTTAATCTCAGCCCTAGGTGAGGTGTGCTGAACAGTCATGATGAAGCTTTCAGGATGTTAGAAAGTAAACTGCTGGAAGAGGTCAGCGAGAGCAGAAACCAATAAAGCACAAGAAGGAAGTTTGATACGTACCAACAAAGCAATTGGTAATGATGTGAAATAGTTGGGTCAAACAAGGGCTGTGCACAAATGAAAAGATTCACCGCCAAACACCTGAAAAGTTTACCTAACCTGCTTTTCCTTGACAGGAGCTAGTCTGTTGCCGTGAACCACCGCTAACAGCTTTACACCCTGTTTTATTTGCACATCTCCAGACACACATGAGCATCAGGCCATCAGCAGCGGGGTGAATTCTTCTTTCAAAAGAAACTCCTTAAACCCTATAAGCCTCCTGCTTCCTTTTCTCTTCCATTCATTGCTGCTTATTACCTGAAAGGTGTGATTTAAGACTAAGTTTCCAATATCGCCTCTCAGCACCAGTAAAGCCGTTGAATTCAAAGGGATGGCCTCTGATGTATGGGATTGTTCAGTGTAAAGGTGGCCTTGTCGAGCTCCTACTTAGTCAGAGAGCAATCAGAGAATGCAACTCCCATTAGGGAGGGCAAAATTCCCAATTTGCAGGCAGGGGAGGTTTGCTTACAAAAGGAAGATGCTTTTTTTTTAGATGGATTTCACATCTGGATCCCCCAAACTTACCCAGGAAAAAAAAAAAAAGAAAAAGGAAAAAAAAGAAGAATTAACTATTGGTTCAGATTAACCCATTTTCATGCTTAGCGAAGATTAAGGTTTTTTAAAATAGATGGTGAAAACCAATAGCAATAGCAAGACATTTTGGACACAGTATTTTAGTGACTGTCTCCTCTCCTTTCCTCCCTTCTGAGGTGGTGGCAGTGCAAGAGGGGACGTATTTTCCCTCCTTTGCCACTTGCAAGCTAAGGCCCTCCTCTGGCTCTGGTCTTGGTACAGCTCTGGGGGATACTGGGCAAATATTTTCATGAAATTTCCTTAGAAAGTAGAGAACTCCCTGTCAGGCCCTGCTGCCTCGGTGTCATCGCTGACGTCCTCTAACGAAGTGTTCTGATATTTCCACAATGGCTGGAGTATATTGACCTGAAGGGAACAAAATTCCTAGAGCCTTGCTCAGGTGGCCAATTCGACACGACTTTTCCCTTCTCTGGGAAGGCAGCCAGCCTGCCAGCTGCAGCCCAGGCCACCCCTTGGTGGACCTGGAGGGCACTTTCCTAGACCTCAATGAGGGCAGCCTTTATTAAAAGGAGAAAAACAATATTAATAGGAAAATTATGGTTTTGGTAATGACAAAGAACTCAATTTCTTCATACTTGGAAGCAGCTATATAGCCAACTATGCCAATCTCAATATTATCTCAGATGGGTACTTGCTCCCTGGAGGCCCTTAGGGGAATGACCTTATGTCCCTCTACCTTTGATAAAGTACTGCCTGCATGCATATAAATCAATTAACATCATCAGCTTATGCTAATTTTGAATTTAGATGGCATGCTGGAAATAAACAGGGGTGTTTATGCCTGTCTAGAAAACACAGTGACAAGCTTCCCTCCTCCCCACCGTACACACACAAATATACCCGTGCCGGTACGCACACACACATCGGGATCTGGCAAGCCCCCGCCCTGCAAGGAGCCTTCATTTAGCTGCTTGTGCTTTCTGTGTTTTCTAGGGGGATTTGGACAAGCAGAGCAGCCAAAGTAACACAGTACATGTATAAACATCCCTTGTCAGCCATTTGCTCTCTATTTTGCTACTGTGTCATTCACATTGCCGGTTTTGTTGTTGTTCTGGTATTGCTTTCTTTAATTTAGGATACTCTGAGGGTTGTGGAGTTACCAGGCTGGCATGGAAAAAAACATTTAGAAGTGGAAAGGATTACTCTATTCATGAAGACCACTTCCTTATATCATAGCCTGACTATGCACAAGAAATATCACATCATATCCTACCCCCACCCCTCTGGAGAGCACGACTTACTGCAAGCATGGTCAAGAGCCATGCTGAAGCGTCGGGTCCAGACAACAGCAGGGAACGCAGCTGTGAACACATCAAGGAGGGAGACCAAGCCTTAAGCCACAGAGGAAGATCGAAGGAGCCCCAGCAGCCTTTGTGATCAGACCCGGTGAAAATTTCCTTCCTGACCTCTTCCTTGGCAATGAGGTGAATGGTTCATATGCGGCCAAGGCACAGCAAGCAGACACCCAAGGAGCTTTGAGGCCCTACAGGCTCATCAGCAGAAGCTCCCTGTGTTTCATCCTGGAGGACTTCCCCTTGCCCAGGCTCTGTGTGTGTCTGGGCATGAGCTGGATAATGAGTAGAGTATGAGGGTGTTATGTGGAGAACAAAACACTTCAGTATGTGACATGTTTTAGCGTAAGAAAGACATGCAGAACTGTATGCTGAGAAGCTATTCTCTGCCATTGACATATCTTCATGATAAACATATTCATGAACTAGGGATAATTTTTATCTCTGATTAAAGCTGTAAGCAGGCACAACTCTTTCCCAGTTGACAGCTCTGGGCAAGGAATGGATATGGCAGAATTGTCTAAAATACAAGTCAAGTTAATTTCCTTGGATCCTGCAATTCTCATCAACATGGGCATTTTCTGACGATCTGATTTACTTACCAGCAGTGCCCAGCCTTCTATGCCAAGGCAAAGAAAAACAGAGGACATATGCTGAAAAATTTGTAACATGGTCCCTAATCAAGTGCTGGCTCCGTCCTGTATCCTGTTATAAATTGTAATCTACATTGTGTCTACTGTACACATGTCATTATTCTTTCCTCTGATATCTGAGGCAGCTCTGCCTGATTGCATTTAAATACTTTTTTGAAGTCATTACTGGTTCTCCTCTTATTTGTACATTGCTTGGCTTGGTGGTTATCTCCTTTTCTTATTAGCAGAGGGACCCAAGGTTACTTTTATTCTTCATATCTGAGGAGCCAATTAACTTCCAGCATCCCCCAATGCCATCCCAATAAACAGAGGCTGCTCTAGCCATATTTTGTTCCACAGGGAGACCAGGATGTTCAGCCAATTCTGAATCCACTCTTAGCACTACTTCATGGTTGAGATATTCAAAGGATGGTCTCAGCTGAAACACTGACCGTTTGCCTGATTACTATGTGTGCTGCTTTCCTTGTCGCTTTTCTATTGCGCTCAGAGTATCTGTGTATCCCTTTCACTCCCAGCCCAAAGGGACCCCATTTCTGAGCAATATGAGGATGAGAATATCTCTTGTTGGAGGGGAAAAGCCAAGAGGGTTTTTTATTTTTAGTTTTGATGATAGCATACTCTCTGCTTTTTTTTCTTCCTGCAGCCTCCCTGTTTCCTCCTTACAAATCTGCAAAATACCGTTAAAATTATTCATCTTCCATTTAAAACTGCTGGGGGCTAGACTAGTCTGAAGCTAGGAATTAAAACACCATAGCAGCTTTCATGGGAACAGCTGTCCTAAAAAGAGAGTGAGGCACAGGCACACCCTGGGCACAGCCCCTCCATAAATAACGTGGTTCCAGCCCTCTTAAATATCCCCAGTAATTCTCACTGGGGGTTGTGGGGAGCCATTATATTCATTCAAGACTGTACAGTCCAGCAGCATAAAGCTTCCTTGCTGCCTGGGGGCAGAGGAGCAGTGCCAGCACCAGGCATACGCAGTCAGGCGGTCGGTTAGGGTGGCAAACTGGTGGAGAAGCAGCATTTATGGTGGTCTCCGCCTTTATGCGTGGCTGTGCTCTGTGCTTTATCCTCCCTTCCTAAACCTTCATCCTTCAGTGTGGGGGAAGGCAAAACTGTGCAGGTGGTCGCGTTCCCCGGGACAGGGAGAATTATGTGACTGAAAGTTGGCTGAGTCCTGCCGTTGCTTTACACCATCCCAGCTGGTAGCACTACATCATCCCTGCAGAGCCGGGCAGGTGCCTTGGCGCTGGCAGAGGGGGAGGGCAGGGATCAAGCATGAGTCAAGGTCGGGAACACAAGGAGCGATGCAAGGGGAGCGTGCATCGCAGGCAGCAGGGAGCCGGCTCTGTGTTGAGCCCGGGAGCAGTTCAGAGAGGATGCTGTGAATGTGGGACTACCCAGCTACCGCCCTGCAACTGGACTTTCCTCCCCTTGAGAAAGCTGGGGGAAATGAGCCATCCTTCAGACACGAAAGCGTGATTCTGGTTAGACTGCTAAAGAGGGCATGCTGAACTGGAAGGCAAAAAGGTTCGAGATGGGTGGCTGCGACAAACATATAAAGAAGGATAGAGTACGAAATCTTGCTGGCCAATGGCAAGAAAATCCTCCATTTGTGAATCTAATAGGCACGTGACACACACGTGGTGGTAGTAGTTGAGCTTTCCCATCTGGCACTTCTGATTAATCAAGAGCCTCTAAACCAAGGAAACCTCCAAAAATATCCATCGACAAGAGCTCAGAGAGTGAGAGAAAGTAAGGCAAATCCAACTGTGTCTGCAAAGGCTGTGCTTGATGCTAACAGGTGGTGATGAACATTGCATGATTTAGAGCTCAGAGGGGAACAGGAATCTGAAAGATCAAATATCATTCCAAAACACAGTCAGACTTTGGGACCTGAACTTTTGGGCTCTGAGTCTTCCAGGACAGAGCTGAACGTGAAAACAGGGAGAGGAAATGGAGAAATCAGCTCCAGCTCAGCATTTCTTGCCTTCAAGGCCTTCATTACAAATGGTTAAAAAAGAATTTATTAGTTCACCTGACAAGCCAACCTTCTTTAGAAAGCAGAAAAATACAAAGCAGAGTCTGCTTTTGTTTAGATCTTAGACCAGTATTCAAAACCCACTTCTGTCTATCAATACTACCTTGCATTCTTCACACATTAAATTGCAATGACACCCATACCCATACCATATACAAACGTTGATTGGCAGGATGAAGACTGGCAGAAGTAAGATCTACAAGTGATTTATGAATGCAATTCAGTGGCTCTTGTCAATATGCTTTATAAACAGCCTGGTTTGTTGAATTGCTGTACGCATCATTTCTGCAAAGATACATGCAGGTCTCAGGTGCTCTGCACTCAGCAAGAACTCTGCAAGGCACCAAGGAAGTGAAGGAGAAAGGGTGGAATAAATGAGGCAGAAGCTCTGGAGAAGAGAAAATTCATTTCCCCAAAGTCTCAGGACTGAAGTTCAGCAATGGAAGAAGCTCACCGGGTTGGCAAGCCTGGATTTTGGGCTTTGGGACTCCCTTACCACTGTGCCCAAAATCCTTAGCAGTTAACACACCCTGTTCTTCTCCTCAAGCAGAGAACTACCTTGAAAATAGCTTATCCATCTCACAGTCAATATTAAGCAGTAACACTAACCAGCACAGGCTCTCCTATCAAACCCAAGGTAAATGTGATCTGAATTGGTGCTGATGAAGATCGGGTGGGGAGACTGTAGAGTGGAGAAGAATTCGTTTGCTTTTTCTATTGTGTCAGAATGAACCCTCTGAAAAGAGGACGGTGCAGCTTTAATAATAAAAAAAAAAATGAAAGAAGGAAAGAAAGAAAAAAAGAAAGAAAGGTGCCTCAGTTGTCTCGGCAGCTGATCAACAAAGGAGCAGTCGTGAGCTGTAACCTCTTGGAGCTGCAGTCTGGAACATGACACATGTCAGGCTATGATAAATGGTGCGGAGTGTGTGCAATTTCAAGCGCAATGCCCTTGAGATGCTCAGGACCCCGATCGCAAATGTTATTGTTAAATTAAACCTTAAAGGAAGGATTGGAAAGGGGAGGGGTGGGTTTGTGCGTGCATGTGCGTATGCGCGTGCGTGTGTGTGTATTTATTTATATATATATATATACATGGATAAATGAAACACACAGAAGAGAAGGGAAAAATAACAAGGTGAAGAAAGAAAAACTTTGTGTTTCTTTTAATGGAATTGTGCATCTTCTAGGTCTGGCTGAGCTATGGGAGAACTTCAGGCAGGATTTTCTATCCTACGGGCATTTTCTTACTTTTGCTCCATCACAATTTGAAAGCTAGAGATCAGCTAAAGTAGGCAGGTGTGAGATTGGAAAATAAATAAATAAGTAAGTACATGCCACAGATGTGCAGTTTCTCTAGCTCAAGTGTTCTGCATCCAGGTACCTTTGAATCCAAACGAGTGAAGTTTCAGCGAGTACTGAGTGCTGATTTTGGGAGCTGCCGGTCTCTGAGGGCTTGTTTGTTAGTTAGGTTGTTTGATGGTGTGTGTTTGTTCTTTCTGAGGCAAATACTCATGCTTAAAAGCTGCTCTGAGAAAGAGGCGGTGTTCACAACCATAACACACCGTGGGGAGCGCAGAGATTGAACTTTGCAAGTCCTCCAGGCAGATTTCATCCCCAGCCCACAAGAACGGCCCCAACGTGTGCAGCATGCCATTTCTGTGGTGTCAGCGTCCTACTTTTTTCTGTGGTTTAAGAATTGGAGTGGGGGCAGAGGCAGTGAAGACATGTTTTAGACAAGCAATTGCAATAGTATGAGTGCTCAAGGGGATTGGAGTAGAGAAGGAAACAGACTGACTGAGAAAAAAAATAACCACTCCCATATGCTGAATAACCTTTTACCAGGAGAGGTGGCAAGGAGGGCTCCATAAGCCTTACCCTCTGACTTTTGCATCAGGTGGGTGGAGTGGAGAGCAGGGACTGGGCCTCCTGAGCTCCCATCTCTGCAGCTTCCAGGTCCCTCCTTGCTCCCTCCAAAGAGATGAGAACCAACATGCCCCCACGCTGAGGTTGTCTCCGGTCGCCCTGGACCTGGACTTTAATCTGTTCTTCTCTCCCCTTCCTTCTGTTGCCTATTTTATGTCTTCCATCTTTCACATGTGCAGAGGAGTCTCCAGTTTTAACTCACCCAGATTCCTTAGAAAGTCCTTTCTTTACCTTCTCCCTTTCCATACTCCCTCCCCCATCGCATCCATGCTAAGTGCAATCAGTGTGGGCAGTGCAGGAAACACAGCGGAGAATGGAGCTGTGTAAACGAGGGGGAGGACATGGAGGGAGTGAGGTATGGGGTGGGGGGAGCTGGAAAGTGTTCAAGGGGAAATGCTTGCATGACTCGCATAATTGAAGGGAAGAAAGAAGCAAATGAGCAACATAAACCCTTCACTGGAAAAGGAGATGGGAAAAGCCTTTAAATCATAATGAAAAGAAAATTCAAACAAGCAGTAAAAGGTAACAAAGGACGAGCAATGACTCATTAAGTAAGATATATTGTTTGTTCTAATTTTTACCAGATACAGGATAAACCCACTGGTCAGGAATGACCAGCATAAGAGACCTCCATGACCTATTTAAAACACTTAGGACAAGGAAAACAGGTAGCAGAGATCTGGCTCCACCAGCAGTAATCCATCAGCTTATTGCTCCTGGTTCCCTCCACAGTAACTCGTTATCCATTTAGAGTGACATGACAGCATTATAACCAGGGCTCAGATTTGGGAAATATAACGAATGCAAAAAGCACATTAGATACCAACGTACTAAAATTATTATTTTTAGAAGGCATTTTACGAACATCCTACAGCTTGTTTTGTACTTTTTGGCTACTGTTGCCTAGCGTCCAGGAAAAGTCAAGTCCTTTTTCGGTTCTTTGGAACATTTTCCCCATGTTTCTTGTTATTAAAGAAAATAAACATTAGACAAAAGCGGGCTTTATTGTATCTATAAATAATTCAATGCAGATGGATTCATGGAAAATACCAGCAGGCAGATTTTCAGAGAGAAAGAAAGAGAGGAATGCGCTAAGGTTAGATGGTGAGGAAAACAGAACGGGTGAAGCAGCAAGGAACTGCAAGATGTATTGAGAAGAATAGACACCAACAAGAAGGTCGCTAATGAGAGGTAACTGAAAATAAAGGTAACTTGGAAAGACAACCCAGTCTCTTTGACAAGTTCAATCTTTAGTTATGAGCATGGGTGCTTCCTGCCACCAAGGAAAAGACGACCTTTACTATGTGTCTTGGGAGGGTACCAGAGAGTTGCATTTAATCGTGTCTCATACTGATATGTTACCTCTTCTAACTTGGTAGTTGCTGATAATGTTGAGTATTTATTTAACAACATATCCCTCCATCTTACAATTGTTTTACATGACAACCCTGACTCAGGTACGCAGCCAAGCTCCTTTCTGAGTGCAGCCCCCGCCCCACACAGGAGGGCAGCCCTCCGTTATGACCTTGTTCACAGAATCCTGTGGCCTCAGAAGCCCGTGTGGTTCACGTGGATAGATAATACACGGACAGATGCCTGGAAAATAAGATCTATCAGTTGATAAAACTTGTGGATGTTCAATGCTCTGCCTCATCCTAGGAAAATGCCCTTTGCATTATATTATAATTCTTACTATTGGCCTTTTTGGGGGGCGGGGAACAATGACTAGCACCTTGTTGGGAGATGTCCGTATGGATGTGACTAGCCAAATCTAGGTGCATAAAATCTGCAAGTATTCCTGTACCTGCTGCTCTTGGAACAAATGACTTTTTCATTATTTGAACCACGGCAGGGTGGAACTCGTTCTAGTTCTTAAAATTCCAGAGATCTGGGCATCCACTCCAACAACAGAGCTTGTATGACATGCTATCAGTTCTGGATCATATGTTTGTAATCATGAGACATTTTTAAAACTACCTGGAGAAGAATAAGCTAGCAGTATTTGTATATGAATGAGTATTTTACAGCGTTCAGTGTGAATTTGAAGAAAAGAAAGTTCTCTGATGGTCACATTCCATTAGTATGGGAGTGAAGACCAAAGGTTTTTAAGGACCAAACAATTCCCCTTCCCCCGTTCTTGTCCGCTATTGCCTGTCCTCCCACTTACAACTCCCACTATTGTTCCCAGAGTTCCTCAACCCGTTTATTTTCTCTCCATTGCTTCTCTACCTGAAGCAACATCAATACACGGCCACTGCAAGTCACAAGGAGCATAAACATACTCAGGAACTCTGAGAATGTAGAGAAGTAAACTGATGTCAGAGAAAAATGAACATGAGAAAAGCTTGTCCCATAGTTAGGAGGAGCTGGTGAGGAAATGAGTGGTGAGAAGGAAGAAGGACATTCATAGGAGGAATGGAGCAGCTTTGCTTGATTGCAAACCACCATTTCAAAGCCACCAGTTTTGCTAATGTTGCACAAGAAAAGTGCAAGGCTTCCTTGAGGTATTGCTTCTGCAATAAAAGCCAGTTAGGAACTTCGCTGGAATCACCAAAGCCAGCATAAAGCAAAAAAACATGGAATACGTAATACCTCCATGCACCATATAAGACGTACAAGGCCTGTTTGTGCATTCATTATTTGGAAAGGGATTGTATTTTTGTGATGTATTTTGGCTCCTTTTTCTGTGCATAACCAAAAGGCAATGGATACTGAAGTGGAAGGCAGAAGAGCTGTAAAGCAGGTACGTGAAGACAGCTGAATCTGCCTCTCCTTCTCAAGACTGCTTTTGGAAAAGGTGCTGCAGTAGTGAGCTATCTTCTGTGAACACAAGGCATCAGGAGAGGGAGGCAAGAAGGTTTCCAGGGAAGAGAACCACCCACCTGGAGGTGGAAAGAAAGGTTTACTTCGGACCTGTAAACCTCTGAGAAACAAAAGTAGAAGCACAGGGAGAAATCATCTTCTTGCCGTTCTGCCACATTGCCACACGCTGGGGGAACAGCACATTGTTCTCCAGCTGAACAATGCCCCGTTCCCACCACGTGCAACGGGAAAAGAATGCGAGCTTTACTTTGCTTTATTATCTACTCTGTGCAGTGCAGCGATAACTGCACAGACTGGTTGGTCCCTGAAAAGCAAAAACGAATTTTGATCAAAATTGGATTAAGGGGTGTTTCATTACTACTTAAGAATGGTTCTGAACTGATTTCCCATTTACTCAATATGCAAAAAATTAACAACATAAAAATTGTCAAGACTGAATAATGCTGCTGAAAAGAAAAATAAAGCCCAAAAAATTGCGGAAAAATAATTGGACTGAAACAGCTCCAAGTCAGATTAGCTTTAAATCTTCTTAAGAATGATGAAGGCTCTTGCAACCAAAGGCAAGTTATTTCATTAGGCGGATTCTGCATATTTAATTCTCAGCCTGCCAACTTAATGCAATATTTTTTGGTTATCAGGGGCAGTTTTTTCTTGATATATAATAATGACATTTCATTTGGTTTAAAAGTAGATGTCCACAATCAAGGCAATCACAGACTATTAAGTGCTTAGTCAAGTCCCAATCAAACTGTGTTCAAATGGGTTAAAGGGAGATGGTCAGAGCTGCCAATCCCAAAATACAACCCAGCCCTTCAGCCCATCCTGCAGCCAAAGGAATAGTACTCTTTTGACTTTAGCAGACTCTGTGATGGAAAATATTTCTGTCCAAAACAAAATTGGCCTGTAATCTGGGTAAGCTATTCAGAGCAAACAGTGGCAAATTTAGCCTTTTCTCCTGTTTGCGAATCATCCATGTACGGACTTTGTTTTTTTAATGCTTTTGAATGTATTCGTCTGACAAATACTATATATAGAAATATTTCAGAAGCCTGGCGACATTGATTACGTCTTGTGTTATCTACGATAGATTGTGGTATATGACTGGTCCTCTAGGTTACGATGCAATTTAGCCATAGAGCAAATATGCTAAAATACCAGTGTAAAATGTACTGCATCAGATCCTTATGAATTTTAAAGCCTAAGTCTGAAGCTCTTCCTCAATCTGTTTACCAAATCAGTGCGGCTGCTCCCAAATTAAAGTGCTGTGCCCCATAAGCAAGAAGATCAGACTTATGAGCCATCAAAATCCTACTTGCACTTGTAAATTGTAGCTGATTCAGCTGTAAACTGAAAGCAGCTTTTGGGACCGCGGTGTTAACATTTCCAAAAGTTTCCCACCATTGTCAGCCTTCTAGCCTTCAAAATAGCCCAGGATGCCAGGCTATGGGTCCTGAGCTGAGCAAAGTGTCTGTCCTATGCCTATTGAAATGCAACAGAAATATCCCCTTTGTTTTAAAATGTTTGTTTTATAACAATACGTTTATAATGTGTGTGTTTGTGAGGGGATCTAATTGAAAATAATGTGATAATATTTAAAAGAGGAGAATCTACGTTTTTGCCAGACGCTGTAGAAATCCTGCATGTTAATGTCAGATAGGGAGGCAAATTCCATTTGAAGGCTCGAGGGCTCAGTGTGATGGCACAGAAACCTTTGAAGTTTGCTACCCTGAGCCTAATTTATTCAAAAATTGCCACTCAGGGACCTCAGGCTTCATCCCTCCATGGAGGAGGCAACGTACATCTGCCTTACGGATCAACGGAAAAACCTCATCTCCCATTCACCCAAGCGCCTCTTTATACCCACACCAGATCACTCCCCTTTCTGTTGGTGCCAAAAGGGCAGAGCCAGGGTTGTACACATCTCCCAGGGAGAGGACAGAAGGCTACCCTATAACCCGTAGTAGATACCCATGCAGATGACTGAAGGATATCCATACATTCATTATGCCCTGCATGGACATTCAGGCAAGAGGATAGTTGTTCTATAATATAAAAGAAACTATTTATTACCTGTGAGATAGCTGATCCTCGTGTATGTGTCAGGGAAAGGAAAGTATTGCATGGGTCATGTTGACTCCTCTTGTCTTGATGTTTGCTTGTATTTCTCCCCAGGAAGAAAACTTTTCTTGCTGATGTGCCAGTCTCTTGAANTATTGTCTTTTCTCTAGTAATAAATGATAATAATTAAAGGCAAATACACAATAATTAGTCACACTAGGTTTATCCATCTGGCATACCTGTATCTCATCACTGTGTCTTTGAAACAGATGACAAGCACCATATTGCACAACATCCTGCTAATGGGTCTGAGCAGGGAAAAAGAAGGTAAAAGGGTTACCACAAAAANAGTGGTGGCTGACTGTCAAGTTATAAACCACTTACTGGCAGAGGTGCTTTCAAGTGGGGGCTGGGAAAACATGGAAATGTGCAGCACACTGCTTAAACTACCTCCTGTTTAAAATACTTGTACCTCACGTACCTAGCGTTGAAATAAGGATCATTTCCTTGAAGATTTTAGCTGGGCATGCAGACATATGGGGAAAATAAGCTATTTTAAGAGTTTTGCCTGGCTACCTGAAAAGTTTGGGTTTCATTCCGAGGATAACAGTTTATGGACCAAGTAATCAGCTATTTTGGTCCCTCTTCCCTAGGTTGATTGATGCACACCAGGAGTGTCTCCATCCCTATCAGGGCTGCTTGAGAGAAGGCAGAGTAAAATTAATACAGCAAAGAATTTTTGACAAATATTTACTCCTTTAAAAAATGATCATACAAGGCTGGCATTTGATTTCTGGGAATTTGTGAGAAGCAGAGATTTACTTGTATAAATAATCACAGACAGCCAATTTCAGTCACATGTATTCAGATTTCGATTAAACCTCCACAAGTGCTTCAGCTCTCTTTCAAACAAACAGCAGAAACTTGCATGCACTGAGAGCTGATATTCTGGTTATAATGATTCTCTGGTTGCAGTGCTGTCATGCCCAAGACAACAGCCATGGAGCTGGGCCCAGCTATGTTACCTAGCTGCATAAAAAAAAAAAAAAAGGCAAACAAAAGCAGTGCCTGACCAAAAGCCTCTACAACCTTGATATAAGATGACCATCAAGTGATTTTGTGCTTCCCTAGGTCTAACCTGCCTGAGCCTTGCATAGTTGGCAGTCTCTAAAGCGATAAAATGTTTAAAAAATAATAAAATAATAATTTTTTAAAAATAATCCATAATATATTATGAAGTAAAAAAGTAGACCATTAGTAATTTATACTCACTACTCATCCGGGCTTCAAGGCAAAATCATGCTTCAGAAACGTCAAGCTGATCATCAGACTGCTCTGTTACCTGCATTCCCTGAAGACTCGTATCTGGCTGGGGTTTAGGAAACATCTCAGCTCTGTCTTTGCAATGAAGGTACCTGTTCTGTAGGTGTTATTGAGCTCAAACTCGTCACAAGTCATAGGGTGGCTGATGTGACACCCAGCAGCTGAAATGCCTTTGTTGGACATCCCAGACCCAGGAAAAGAATAACAATGAACTTGGCCAAGCTTACCTGTGCTCAAGCAATGCATCCAGGCGTTTGCAGAAAAGTTAACGGCAAATTTGTTCGTTTTCATGCAGTACTTCCAGTGCCTTAGGAACTCTGACCATACAGGAAGATAAAGAAAATAATGGGAAATATATTTTGAGTGAAGGGAAGTTTTACAGGTGGTGCTCTCCTAGCATCTCCTCCTGAACTCCGTACCTGACCATGTTAACGGAAGGAACTCATCATGATCTTTGTTGGAAGAACCGGTTTTTTCCTTATAGACCTGGAGTTTGTCTTGCACAAGAGTTTCCAGCCCAGAAGCAACTGCATTTCAGCCTAGCTAAGCCCACTGGTGTACATCACACACAATACATTGCGATGCTCTTGCAATTAGTCTGCAAACGAACTGTGTCTCCCTCAGTCTGGTAAGCACCATGAGACTCTGGGATATGGAGCTTATATAAAAACAGAGCAAAAGACTGGAGTTCGTTATTAATTCTTCCTAGGTAAATTAACTGGGAACAGCTTTGCAAAATACTTCCTGTACATATTTTCTATACAAAGAGACCTTCTCTTGTTTGTTTCTCTCTTCCTCTGGACAGTCCCTAGTGATGATTTTCACAGCTCTTATGGAAGCAGCTCATTGTTCTGCAGAGACTTAATTAAAGTGTACTTCCATGTGAAATTAGGCTATTGTATTTATTTAATCTTTATGGTAATTGCTATACAAGGGCTGTGACTGTGTGCATCCTACTCCACACACCCACATCTCTTCCCACCCCACAGCCACCACTCCCCGAAGGAAATGGCCGGTCATTCTGCCCTGGTTGAACTCCTCATCTACTCAAGTGATGCATTTGAACTTTAACCCGTGTACGGCAATATTTGCTCGCCATGCCAGCATCTTTCATGGATGAAAGGTATGCTGGAACAGCTCTGGAGAGAGAAACATGCGTTGCTTGTGGTTTCCTTCTCCCAAGCGTAGGTGATGCTGGTTTGAGTTCTTACAGAGCTCATGCGGTATTTCACACTTTCTGTGCCAGTCCATAGGTCTTTCCTAGGCTGGTTTTCGTCTTGAGCCTGAGCACTCTATTGCCGTGGGAAAGTTTTTTCTTAAAATTAAAAATTAAATGTCTATGAGCTCCAGCTGAATCACCTGCAATGTTAAAGATATAATTTCAATGAAAGCACAATTGCCAGGTGTCATTAATGTCCAAATATTATCCAAGCAAAGCATGAAATAAAGCTCTGGCACTTGATTATTCTTGGAGGGGAGGAGGAATGGCTGCAATTTGTTTTCAGAACATTTCCACAGTGAGATGAGTCTGTTTTTCACAGAGATGTTAGTAAATTGAAAACTACATCAGGTTTCATTGACTCCACTGTGCCTGGAAATGGCTGAGTAGAGTTGCAGTGAGGAATAAAAATCAAATAAATGTAATTAAAGCCTCCAAATGGTCTGATGGCAATGTGATTGGCATTTATTATTTTGTCCTCAAAGAAAAAGCTCCCAAAAAGAGTTTGTCCTGAGCTGCACCAGCAGACAGGCGATTTGCCGCTCTCTGAGACTATACCTAAAGTTCAAATCTGACTCGAGAGAGCTCAGTCACACTGCAGGAAGAGGAAAGTTGAGATTTCTGGCCCATTGCTGTAAGGATGGAATTGCATTTTCTGTCACACTCTAACATCCTGTTTAAATTAATGTTGCTGCAATCCTCTCACAGAGAGAGGCTTCATATTTAACCTAGTTTTTCAGATTGGTTGATTAAAACACAAGAGTCCAGCAGTTCATAAATCAGTTGTCTGAAGCACAGATTATAATCCAAGGCCTTTCCAGAAACTATCTTGTCTGTTTTCTGCCAGGTCTGTATTTTATGCAATTGATAACCTACACTTTCTTTCCATATGAACTGATTATTCTCTTTCATACTGTCCCACAGGGCTCTGTGCTGGCCCTTGTGCTTGTGAAACTCTGAATTGGCTGCTTCTTCTAAATCAGCATGAGGAGTGAATTATTATTGCAACATCATATCACTATCGCTCAGATTTGCTTTGATTTATCTGCAGGCTGATCCCAATAGCCCAGCTCTGCTTTCTTGCTGGGTGGATGTGTTGATGCAGCTATTGTTTCAAATCTGGTGGTAGACAGACCATAGCTGTGCTCTTTCTTTGCAGTTTGCCTTTCTGGATGATGGGCTGCGTAGCTCCATACTGACATAAGGGGCACGTCCACCACTTTGGAAGAAGATATGAGAAACTCCTCACTAGGCAAAAGTGGAATAATTCATCCCCACTGCAAAAGCTTTAACCTAATCCTTTGGGCACAGAGAGCAGCTTCAACTTGAGATTTTATAGCCATTCAAAACTTTTTTAGTGTTAACTCTGACTATTCCTCTTCTCTGCATAACTATCTGATGGCTGTATAGATCTCACTAAAGTCTGACTCTGGCAAAATCTTCCAGCAAAAATTAACTTTTCTGACACTCTAATACCTGATTTAGTATTTCTTGTTCTGTTTCATTTTTTGTTGCAACCACAAGGTAAAAAACCATGTTGCAAAACTTCTGCAGAGGCATAATGTTCAAAGGACAACATCTAGAGGCTCTAGATGGAGTTTGATGTCAACCTTTTTACACGCTACATTTGCACACCAAAGGAGATGTGTTCCAGTCTGAGAGGGCTTCCCATCTTAGGGAAATAGAAGATTTAGTAGGTACCTGGAATAAACAGAGATGTTAGAAAAATGAGTAACCTGTTCTTTTGCTTGTTTTTCTCTGGACTAGGCTCAGTTTCTAGGTAGAAGATAATTTGGGGGATCGTTTGTGTGACTTCAATTTGACTTGGTTTTGCTCAATAGCTGTAGACTCAGCTATCTGCAATCTGTTCTTACACATGCCTTCTTGTGCAGGTCTAGGAAACTAGGGCATGAGCTCAGCATCTCAAATAAGCTTCCAGTTCCACCTGCAACCCCTCCTAGGTATATCTCCTTAGACCCCCACCCCATTTTGGATTTCTTCATTAGTACAATGCCTCCTCTCCCCAGACAACAGCTGCTTTATTGAGCTTATTTTTGGACTCGAAAGGTGCTGCCAGGTAAGGCAGAGATGACAGTTCCCTTCTTTGTTGCAAATGTGATAATATGACTGCATTTGCTGGTGTCTTGTACCTACAGTAGTGTAGGGAATGCATCTGAGATGATATGACTAGCTCTTATGATCCGCTTTTTTATATGGTTTAACATAAACCCTATGTGTGTCCAGGCAGTGCTACATCAAGGACTGATCTCAAAAAGAGTATGACAGTGTTTTAAACTGGCCAGTGTTATCCTTCAGCCCCTGAAAAATGCATGGGGCCACACCTTACAGGGCCTAAAGAAAAGAAATAAGGAAAAACAAAACAAAAAGCCCAGCGACTACAAGAACGGGCAGAAACTTCAGTTCCATTATCACTCCCCTTCATCTGCTCAAAACCCCTCGCTGCAGGGGTTGTCATGGTGATGCAGGTTTGACCTCTCACTTTTTACTCTTCCAGGAGCTAAAAAGGTAAAAATGAGCCATTCTGTCTCGAATGAAAATCAACCTCCCTCAGTCAAAGGATGCCGAATCGCTTTTCCCTTTGTCAAACCCGAATGTTTCCATAGGCGATACAGAAATTAATAAATAACCAGTACTGGGCACTGAGGAGCATCCGTGGGTTCAGCGGGATGCGGTAGCGGCCGTGGTGGAGGGGGCTCAGCAGGAGCAGTCCATGTCCAAGTTTCCTAGAAGTCACAAGGCACCACGTCCCGCATTTCCACTTCTCGGTCTCCGGCTGTCTTTGCGGCCAGCTGCTTGCTCAGCTGGTTTAGCGTGGAGTTTGTGTTTGTGGCAGCTCTAGGGCAGAAAAATCAAACTATTGATTGAACTGTGTAGCAGCTTCATAAGGCATTACTAGCAGCCTGCTATAAGCAAGACCAGAAAGGGTAAATTTTTTAATTTTTATTAATATTCTTGAGAGTTGGGCTTTAGCAAACCTGCTGTTTGGCTGGGTTGGCAGCAAAGTGATGGCATCGTCTCCTTGTCCCTGGATGAACCTGGTAAAGCACATGGAGATGCTTCTGTTTGTATGAGGGGGTAGCCTAATTTATTGAGATAGAGCCCTTGTCTGGACTATGAGCCGAAGTAATCTCCTTCTGTCGATTACTTTTGAGTCTAAGTCCTCTGCTTTGATAACCAAATCCTTCCCTACTTGCTTGTTCCCCCCCTCCAGTCTCTCTTCCCACCACTTTCACGCAGTGCCAGGGTAGCTTGACGTGTGAAACCAGCATGACTTCAAATCAAATATTCAGGTTAACGACAAGCTGGCCTTGAATGAAACATTTGAAGAAGTTCTGATGCAAATTCCCCAATGCTTACTATGGCTCCATCGAACCTCTTCCTGAAAGAAAGTCTCCCCAAGTTCTAGTTTAAGAGCGAGCTACTGAATTTATTTGATGGAATAAAAAAACCCTAGGCATATATATAAATACACACACACACACATATATATTTTTTATGTATCCATGTATTTATATATGCCTTATATATATAAAGCGCCAGTCTTAAAATCCTACTAAACTGCAAATGAAGTCTGGAGTCACCTAAAGTTTAAATGTTTCCCATGATTTTGGTATTAAAGTTTCTGAGAACTAGTGTTTCTGGACCTGTGTACCGCTGTAGAAGGTCCTCACAGCACCAGACAACAGGACTTCAGCTCATCTCCAAACACTGTGATCCTCAGACCAGGGATCATCTCTCTGGAGACCCTTCATTCACACATCCCTGCTTCTACTTTTGTCTCCTTACAGATGAGTCTTTAGTGGAACAGATTCAACAGATGGGGTCTGGTGGTCCTTTCCCCCACCCCGTACGCACTCACCAGCCTCCAGACACATTGTGGTGTCTGGGCCATCTCCCTCAAAGGTTTTGTGCATGAACCCCTGAGCTGTTTCAGTAGAACGAAGGCACTGCTGCCTCCCGCGTGCATCAGAAGCATGGCTGTGCTGAACGCTGAATTGCTCCGGGCCCAAGACTATCTCTCAGTCCCAGCCACAGGACCACACTGACCTTCTAGACCTTCACTTTTGCTCCTTTGCAAATCAGCAATACTCACTGAGGCACTAGATGCCACTACTTGTCTACCATTTCAATTAGTAACTTCTAGTTTTTTGAGAGTGGAAGAATATGGGCAAACCCCTGCCATGACCTACCTTTCTCCTTCGCCGACCTCCCTGGTGTGTGCAGACCTTCCTCTCCCCATCACACACAGCAGCAGTCTGGGATTTCCTCACAATAGGTCTCGTGCTGCACCCTCTTGCTTGTTTCTGGAAATAACTGCAGATTTTTCCCTTCGAAGCCAAAACATCCTCCAACTCCAGCAGCGACCATTACTACAAAAGTCACCTCGACCTCTTAATTCATTCAGCGGAGTCACGTCATGAAGGGACACAGTAGATTGCTTCTTGATCTTAGCTAGTAGGCCACTGATGCCCTGAGTTATGAAGACAGATGGCATTAGTGCCAATACTTCAAGAGTATCTTGTGGAAGGGCATTCCACAGGTTAATTACATCTGTAAAGCTTTTTCCTTTACAACATTAGAGCCCAGTGAGTCTGGTTTGCCTCTGTAAAAGATGGTTGTCATACTACGTGCAAGCCATTTCTCTAGCACAGACAGGCATTTTCTAAGATTAAGCTTTACAGGGGGAAAAAAAATTCTCAGACCCACCCCTTTGTCTTAATTTCAGCTACACCAGAAGCAAATCCAGCTCTATTTAGACTTACTTTGGGGATCGGGAGTGAGAGGGATTGAAGTATATAGTGCCCTAATCCCATTGTTTTCATATTGTAATGCTCTGGAAATAAGACAGCGGAGGGATGTTATGAAGGTGCTAACTTCTGTATATTTATGATCCTAGGTTCAGCCCCGAAATACAAATTAAAAAGAACTTCACCACCACCACCACTTTCTCGCCCTCTCTCTGTTATCCTGCATTTTCCACAGCCTGAAAGATGTAAGTCATTAGATAAATGACTGCCAGTGGAATGCTATAGCTGCAATGTAAACTATGAAGACTAAATCCATTAAAAAAAAAACAACCAAACATCCCCCAGAGAAAAGTTCTGCTTTTCACATTTAAATGTACTAGTTATCAGCTATTCCTGTTCACAGGGCATTAAAATACATGCTGTTTCCTAAGCCCTGATGCAGCTCTAACTGGACTCAAGCTTGGAGCTAAAATAGAACATATTTTACAAAGTGGTGTAATGTAAAACTGTCGTCTAAACATCTCTCCTCCTTACTAGGTCTCTCTAGGGCTTTCTCCAGAGAATCCTGCTTCTTCTTTATAGCGCCATCATTTATATCTTTGTTTATTAGTGGAATGAACTTGTCAGTAATTGTCTTCCCACTAGCCAACCCTTGCCCCAGCTCCCTACACGTTCATCTCTCCAGCTTGGGTCGGACACAATGGGGAGTGCTCCTGCCAAAGTAATTTCAACATCAGCCGTTTAGCATGCTGTAGGGCAAGGAGGTCACTCCTGGAGCCTCTTCGGCAGCCTCCCAATCCCAGAGGTCACTGTCGGAACCAGGGAACAGTGACCAGGGTTGTGGCGGTTGTGTCCAGTGGCTCTGCTCTCCAGAAGTGGCACTGCCGAGATGGAAGGAAATTTAGCAAGCACATTACCATGCAGGAAGGGTGCCCTGCACACGCACTCGTCGACCCGACCCAGCCGTGGGGCTGGAGGAGGTGTCTGATGGCATTCCCAGGACAGACGGATGCTGTGTGGCTTTGCAGAGCAAACTCCTGCAGGTTTGCTGGGCTGGGCTGCAAAGTGCTGCCACAATGCTGGAAGCAGCTTTAACGCCAAACCCCCTGAGATATTAGGGTGGTTCTCAAATGCAAAGACTCACCTTCTGATTCCACCACTCTAATTCACCAGTTTAACCCATACACTGCCTGGACACCTCCTACAGGTGCTCCGTCCTTCAAAAAGGACAAAGTTTATTTCCTCCTGATATTTTGCTTTTAACTCACAGCTTCTGCTTTCAAGGCTGCAAGGATACTCGAGTCTGACTTTGAGTTCTGCGGGAGATTTCCTTCTATGATTTTTAGGTAAGCCACTTAGGATCTGGCCAGCTGGGGAAATTAGTGACTAATAAACTCCTGCATAAAGTTGCAGGGGATTAGCTACTCAGCACAGCGTCCCATGAATCTGCTCCTCTCCTCCAAGGGGATTTGCTGTGCGAATGACTTGCTGCAGGTTAAGAAGTTGCTGCATGTCAGCTGATCCATGGTAACTGTCTGTCCATGGCAAATGTGAGATAATTTAAGGGAGTTTAATCCTTTTTCTTTGCCAGTCCACATGATGAGTTCGTGCAGGGTGGTTAGTACACAGTAAATTCACACCGTAATTTACTGTGTACTAATTTCCCCAAGCTTTTAATTTCACAGTGTCTCAGTTTCCTCATCTGTAAATGAGAGATAATAAATACTTTCCTTTCTGGCAGCAGTGCTTGAGATCCTTCAGCAGTAAACATAAAAGCAAGCATTTTAAAATAGTTACTTACCGAAACTTAATTTTCAGTGTAAGCAGTTATTTGTGCCTGATCTTATACTACAGCAGCGATGGGAAGCAAATAAAATTTGAAAAGTAACTAACCTTACTAATGTGAAAAATAACTAGGATGCTGACCATAATAATATTTACTTGCAACTGCAATTGCAAACATTTTAAAAGCTTTCTCTTTCAATCCACCTGTGATTCCTTTTAAAGGGAATGAAACTAAAATGATGTATTTGTAGTAAAGACGGACTGGACTGTTTTCTTTAAAAAGAAACAACACGTGTCAGGAAGGCCTAAACCTTGTATTTCTTGCAAGGCCCTAAACTTTTTTTTTGACCAAGCCGTGCATGATCAGACCCAGAAAACAGTGTGGTTTTTATTTCAGATTTTTCTAGACTGTAATAGCCCAAGGGTACGTGCCATAAACTGGAGGAGTTGGAGGAGACCCGTTTTTAAGAGGAACATGGTTAGGTTTCTGTTTCTGATTGGAATGTTTGTTTTAAACTTTTCAAAACTAGTCACAGTTTCAATGATGGCTATATTTACATTGCAATCCCAGTCCCTGAGAATTGTCTTATCCTTTCTGGTACAGCTGAGACATCAAGAAAAGAAGATTTGCCTTTAAAAATTATTCTTCATGCTGAAATTATGAGTATAGCATTAAAACCTAAAGACTGTTGAGGTCAGAAAGCAAAAGGAAAATCAGGAACTTTTTTCATTAGCATCCATATACTGGAAATTCTGATTAACATATAAAAAGGAAACACTTGAAACTTGTGTATATGGATATAAGACTTTTTTCCCTCAACTCTTGAAGAAACTTTTAGATCCGCTCCTGCTCTACTAACAAAGCAGTTTAAATTGAAAAACTTTCCATTTCTTCCTTTTTTTAATTCTTCAGGTATTTCTAAGTGATATTTCACAGAGGCAAAGAACAGTTAATTTCAATCATCGGTTGCCTCCTTGAGAGTGTTACACCGCGGTGCAATTTGGCTTCGCTCTGTATCGTGGTACTTAACTGCCCTCCACTGGACGCGAGAGGCAAAGGCAGGGTTTCCTTTCAACTATAAAAATCACGGCAAAAATAAAAAGAAAGTATGAACTTGGGGTGTACTTTGCTTATTTTGTCTGTTCTCTTGCGTGTCTCTAACAGAGTCCCCGAGGTTAGCACGACTGAAGTTAATAATTCTGAGAAAATACAACCGCCAAGAAAATAATTTTCACTGTGTCTTGGCCAAGTGACTGTAATAATGGCTATCCTTTAGCCACAGCCTTTAAATCCAATAATTCTTAATAGCAATATGAAGAGAAAGAAAGAGGGAAAGAGGGAAAGGAGAGAAGGAAAACCATGGTTTTGCGATAAGTAGCATGGTTTAATCCAGTTTAGGACAAGTTATGATCATCAGAGCATGGGCTTTTACACTAGAAAGCACACAGGAATCTCCTTTAATATGCTTATGTAAAGGCTAATTTCTCAAAAGCTCACTGATTTAAAAAAAAAAAAAAAAATTTTAAAAAGTCTCTAAGTGTTGACTGCAATAGCCCTAACAGCAGCGGAAAATAGGCTGGCTCCAGCCAGAGATCTTGTCCATCTGCCCAACATTTTGATGCCTCAGCTGACTTGAATTAGGAGAGAATAACTTGGAAGATTTTTCAGTCCATCCAGCCCCAAGTTAAGAGAGTCCTCTCAAGCAGTGACTTATATTGCTTAAGCCCACGCAGGGAGCTCCTGGTTATGCTCTTGATGGCTTTATTAGAAACACAGTGGTGGATCTGTGCGATATAAAAGCCATCCAGGGGAGAACCGCAACACCTGACCTCATTTTGCAAGTAACAGAAATATTTGGGTGAGAGGGGGAAAAAAAAAAGATAGCTGAGCGCGCTTCACCATTCCTCGTACTTCACGTCACCATGCCCTTTCCCCCCCCAAAGACGCACACCTCCCATGCAACACATGTTGGAGCGAACTTTTGCTCCTTGGAAAATGGGATGACACGCTTCCCGTGCAGGCAGGTGAGGATGTTTCCCTCCGATTCCTGAGGCTCGGAGCTGAAGGCTGCCACGTTCGATAAGGTTTAAGATCTCCAGTACCTTGAGATTAAGCTTTTCGTTTCTGGTGAGGCCCTTGACGGCTGAGACGTACGGCTCTCGTTTGATTGTCGCTCTCCATCACACTCAGGGAAAGCAGGGCTGGAAAGTTGGGTAGAAATATCTTTCAGTGCCTTCCCTTCTGTGGGAGCCTGACTTCTGCTTTCCTAGTTTTCTGCAAACACCGCAGTCCTTGCGTAGACAAACCCCTACCAACTTGGAGGTTTAGTTTGCCTGGCTAAAGACTGCAGGATTTGACCTCTGGAAGCTCATGCTAAGTCCTTGCAGTTCTGATTTTGAGTTTAAGCTTTGGCCTGGAATAACAATGACTGTGAGGGAAGCAGTAGGTTATGAGCTGGGTGAAATGATACCTGCTTCTTGCCAGAAAGACTAACTGTATTCAAGCAACTTCTGTCCTCATTTTCCTTTAAATAAATATATAAAGATGTTCAAACTTCCCATCTGAGCTGCAATAATGAAAATAATGTGCACATTAATTTGTATGGGGGTCAGTGAGTCTCCCCAGCTCAACGGTTTTCAAACAGAGTGCGTAGTAAGCCCATAAAACATTTATTTTTCATAATTTATGAAGCATTACATATTGTGAGTCCACAATGCCAGCTGACGTAATATGCAATAAATTTGAAATAACAAAACATTTCTTATGTGTTTTCCTCCTGATGTGACAATGTGGGACATAAATTTAAAAGAAAGTTGCCTTAGAAGACAAAAGCAAGGCAAAAGAAAAGAATGCCCTTAAATCAATAAATATTTATATTCCACCAATCATTTATTGAGCCATTCCCCCACTCATGGCTGCAGCTCTCATCTTTTTGAAGCCTCTTGCTACCCCTGCTTCAAAGCCGGAACGAAAGGCTGCTAGGGTGGGTCACTCGTGCCCCTCCACGAGTCGCGGGGCTGGCAGCGGCAACAATGCCGGCAGCAGCAACAATGCCGGCAGCTGCCGGTGCGAGAGCCCTGCCTGCTGCCTGTCCCTCCGCAGCCGGCCAAGAGCCGCACAGTGTGGTGTGCTGGCAGAGCTGCTCGTTGTCCTGCACTGGGAAAAACCTACTGAGTAATGACAGGCAGTGGGGCAAAAAAATTAATACTGTGTAAAGGTAATTCTCCTCTGTAACTATTATCATTCCCGTATTCCCAGGAAGAGTAGCAGTGACAGCCTTTGCACTTTTGAAGATAACTTTCTCGTGCTAATTTAGTAGGCATGCAAATATATAATTGTAGGATTATAATACAGAGCACAGAGCATTGTAGAAAACACTGAAAACTCACCTACACGGCTATCAAAGCCAGCTGACAAATTCTCATATTACAGAAGACACCTTATGGGCTGAAGGTTGAGACTCTCAGCATCTGTAAAATTACCAAGTGACTTCTACCAAGCAGCGAGGACCCAGTGCTCAGCACTATTTGGTTTCATTTGGTCTTGTTTTGTTCAATTCCGTGCACCAAAGCAACGCCTGCTTCAAGAAAATGCTGCAATCCAAGGAAGGCAAAAAATGTGGAAGTTATTTGAATGCATGATGCAGAACGGGAGTGAAGGGCAAAACAGGGTAAAGCAGTTCAGGGTTTTTGTCTAGTGTCAGTACTCTGGTTGCCGTGTGGTTTATAAATAAACAAAAAATATTTATAGATAGTGGAAAGGGTGCTTTGCAATGAAAGAATGAACCTTCTTTTCAATTTCAGTTTCTGTATTTGTGGGACTTGATTAAACTTTACACCAGAAGCCCAAATGGGAGAAAAAAAAAAAAATCTATATGAACAATTCCCATCAGGAACGATGTGAAGTTCAGTGTGTTGGAAGTCAGTTTTCCCAGGGAAGACACAGCATGTCCACTGCAGCCGTGCGTGCAGGGACATCTACCGGCAGAACAGCCGGAGCTGGCCCTTCCCCTTGCTGAGTGCAAGAAGTCTGGCTTTGCACAAAACCCCATCGGTTTCAGTGACAGCAGAAGGTTTTGGCTGATCTAGTAAGAGAAATGTGTATGGAAAAGGGAGAAAAAGACACTGGCTTGTCCCAAAGGTAAAATTAAGCTTCTACACAACACATCCCAGGGTGGGGTGTCCTTAGCTGAGCAACCCTGGCTGCAAAACCATTCCAGGCGTGTGGGGACTATTGCCTCTGGAGGCAATGGTGCGGGATGCTGGGCACATTATGAAGCTCCCCCTTTCCAACACTATTCCTGCACCACTCTCCTGCTGATTTGGCCCTGTGCACGGAGGAAGAAAGCCTCGGGTGCGGACCCAGCCTCACCGCAAGGTTCTTAAGCATTAGCCTTGGGTACGGCAATGAGATTTAACTGTTCTTCCCTCCCTCTCCCCCAGCACTAGATACCTCAGGCAACCAGACAAAACGTTGTCAGAAGTAAAAGGCTCCTTGCCTCCTCTCTGCCCTTTAATAAAACCACAGGAGACAAGACATATTTAATTCCTACTGGAAAGATATGTACACCAAACTGATTAGATGGAGCAGGAGCCAGCCTGACCCTAACATCTGAAACACTGTCTACCCTTCTCAAGAGGATCACAAGCTAGGCAGTCTTACTGCGAAAAGCTACTCAGAAGTGTTTGTTTTTCTCATCTCCAAATCAAGACAAATTTCTCAACTCCTTGTAGGAGTCCTGGTTCTATAACTCATAAATGGAAATAAGTGAGTGTCTTTCCCCCCACCCCCACCCATGTTGACTTCTCCACATACTGTTTTCTGCCTTCAGGGTATCTGTTCTATACTTCCAAAAAATCCATCTGGTTATTTTACTGTAACACACTTACCAGAACTGTAAGATCATAGAAAAAACATTTGAAAAGGACCTCTGGAGGTTTCTAGGCCAACCTCCTGCTTCTTGAAGCTGCATTAACATCAACACAAGATCAGATTGGGGATGGTCTTGTGTAGATGATCCCTGAAAGTCACCAAGGAGAAAAATCCCACCGCTTCCCTGAATGACATGTCCTGGTGTTGTACTGCACTCCAGGTAAAGAAGTTTAGTTCTAGTTTTAAACACAAGACATGAAAGTAGTCTTGAAGTGAAACAGTCAGCCTTAGTAGCTGAACATGGTACAGCAACAGACTTGGAGAAATGGTCCGGCAGGTCTTTTATATCTTGCTATGCTGCTAACGATACGTGTTGGACACTAAGTCTCAGCCAGGACAGACATTGCTCCACAGACTGATCTTCAGGGCATTTTAATGTAAAGGTCCTCAAAGGCTTCCTTTGTGAGCAGTGCTTTGGTAATTGAATTTCTACTTGAAGACATATAAAAATAAATTATTATCATTTGAAAGTCAACTCGGATTTTATAGGACATATATGAGACAAATCCCCTCCCAACCTGTCCATTTTGTCAACTAGAGACGCTACTTAAGTTAAAAACAGCTGGCAAAGCTGGGGTAGAATAAGTTGGACCTCCCTCAGAAGAAGCTATCTGCCCTGAGCAGTGACTAACCAGGGCTTTCTGTTTGAATAGTCAAGTTGCTGGGAGAATAGAAATGGGACTAAGCAGCAATATTCAAAGTCCAGTTTGTACCTGGATTTCAAAACCATCCATTGGATTACTTACATTTGAGCTTCAGTTCAAACCATCTTTTCCTCCAGCACTCCCCCACAGAAAGGCCGCAACTGGGTTAAATCCAGACTTCTAGCACACCTCTACCAAGCAATGGGGGAGTAAAAAGGTTGAGAGGGGATGACAGATCGGGCAGCAGAGTTGGGAAGCAAGGGAACGTAGTGATGTTTTGATGGATACGTTGACAGTGAGATATAGTCCTAAGACGGGACTCCTATAAAGACCATGGACATATGTTATCTTTAAGTCCCATTTCAGTGTCATCCACCGTAAATATACTCACCTTCCCTCTGATTACACACGGGCTTCAGCATTTTTGCAGGCTCTTCCCAAAGGCAGCTGCTGAAATCCAGGCAAGTGATTCTTTAGAATTAAGGCACCTCCAAAGTCTTTCATTCAGCCGACACTATGAAGATCATAAAATGATACATATGAACGTATTCCTTACAGTTCTATACCTCATTTAAAACATTTCACCTGCTTCCATTTTTTCCTTTCTTTTTTTCCCAGTCATTACAAAACATCTGAAAGATAAAAGAGGGAAATCATTTTGTTACTTTAAATACTTATCTCAAGCTCTCATTTTGACTACATCAAATACATGTACTGTGCTAAAAAATGCACATGGGAAAAAATCCCAAGGATATAGATAAGAGATTGTGAGAAGAAAAAACAGAAAACAACAACAGCAGATCATAGAAGAAGAAATGTCTAAAAAATGAGAAACAACAAAAAAAAGGACAGAGCTATAGCATGCTAGAAGAAAAAATAAATATACCACATAATTTATTGCAGGGAGAGTTCTGAAGAAAATGTCTTGTGAAATAAATATAATGCTCATGAGGACAAGAGATCTCATTCATATCCAATCTGTCTTGTGTAAAGAACTAGGCAATAATGTTCAAGTAAGTGAGTCACTGCAAGATCTCCCAGTTCGGCCGAAGATTGCTCAATAGAAATAATAACAAGCCACAGAAAAAAGGCAGTGTAAGTACAGGTGGGAAAGGGATACAAACTCAGAGCAATAAGTACATACAAAATACCGAGATTGCTGTACAAAGGAAAGGCATGAAATGTGTCCTTCTTTATCTTACAGACTACTTTTCCTTCCATGCCGCTTTGTGACAATGAAGATCTGCTGGAGAGCCCAGGCTGACAGCCTCCCTCTGTCTGCGCTCGAGATGGCACAGACATAGACAAGGTGGATAATGGGTGACTTATTTATGGATCCAGACTGAGGGCTTTCTCAGTGAAGGACCTTCGCCTCCATAATCTGTTCCTCATAGTGAGCCATGAAGGTCTGAGTCCCAAGAAACACCAGGTGCCCTTCGATGCTACCACCAACCTGCTGGCAGAGGAGCAGAGGATCTGATGCCAAGCACATCAAGGGGGTGGTAGCTCAGTACTAAGGTGCTTAGGTAAATGAGAATGATATATATTTGCCATGCAGTAGCTCCTCCTAACTTGGGGGATAATCTTTAGTGTGCGTCCACATGGTCTTCCATAGACAGGCTGAGGGAGTTTAAAGTTGTGGCCAAACAGGGCTGGGGCAACCCTTGCAGTGCAAAGGGCTGTTAGCCAAATTAGGAGAGCTCTCCATCCAGACTGATGCATCCTTGGGAGAGGCTAGCTTGGGCAGCGCAGGAACAGCCTTGCACAGAACCGAGGCTGTCCAAGCACGGCATGCTCGTACAGGGACCTGAGGTTTCCTGCCAAAGACGGTGCAGACCTGCCCTTGGCGAGAACCGAGGGCACAGCAATACCATCCGCTTGCAAACCGGCACCAACTGCCTGGCGGCGGGGCCGGATTCAGCCTGCCTACACGCTGGGGCTCTCGCGCAGTGCCTACAGAAGGTGTTTGGGCACCTTGTGCAGTCAGAGGAGAAAAACAGACATCTTCAGTGAGTGATTCATCGCGCTCTAAAATCTGAGCCTTGTGGGAACATTTCAAAACACACAAGTTCATTTCCTCCCAAAATGCAGCAAAACTTGCTTTTATTTATTTTTTTTGTTAACTGCTTCCCTCCTTGCAGGTCCCTCAAAAATATTTGAAGGAAAAAAAGAGGAAGGAATTTAATATTTTTGGTGTAAAGCTGCTCTAGCCATGGGTTTCCAGCTTTGGCAGGGGTGAGGTGGGAAAGGAGAGGGGATTAACAGGATGGCAGAAGGATCCGCTGATGACTGCATCTGAACAGAGCTCTTTCCAGTCCAGGATTACAGGTCTAGAGCAGCAATCTCCTTGTGACTGCTGGTTTTAGCTGCTACAAATGTTTGCATAGCCAGGCTAAAATGCAGTAGGAAGATTGTTTTGCCTCTTCTTGCTTCCTCCTCTTCCTCAGTTGCTGGAGGTGAGGCAGCAACGAGACAGCAGCAGAAGTAATGCGAAAACCAGCTGTGGGGAGAGGACAGGGAGGATGTAGGGGATGGGACAGGATCAAGAGGGACAGGGCATCAGCCTGCAGCTATCTGACATCTGCAATGAAACCATCCTCACCCCTGGCAAAGCAAAAATACTGCTGAAGTATGTCTCCCAGCTCTGGCTGCGGCGTGGTCCAGCATGTCCAGGAGCTCCCAGCAGGAGACTGAGTTGTAAACTTAAAGACTAAGAATTTCTGATAACCCAAATTGTTTTGAGAGAAAAAGGCAATCGAGTCACATTTGAAAAAAAATGTCCTCTTGTCTACACAGCTCTGCATTTTTCAATCTAATTTTGGAGTTTTGGCTACTGTGATTTTTTCAGGGTATGAGATGTGGGTGGGTATGTTTGTACAGGATAATGTATATCTAAAATGATACAGATTGTTGCTAGAGCTAGAAAGATGTTACAATGTCAGAATTGTGAGGAGAACAAAATATGCATTTTAGAGACTGAGAAATAGAGAACACCACCACCACCTAAGTGACCTGACCAAGGTTAGAGCATGAGTCAGTCATGGAGGGAGGCAGGGAACTTGCTTCTGTGCTCCAAGTCACGACGTCTGTGCCTTGGATTTCACTAGCTGCAAAAAACCTCACCAAAAAGGATCCGGGGTGGGGGTGGGGGGGAAGCAACAAGTGTTCCCTTTTCATGAACAACATTTATTGAAGCGGTTCAAACTGCTATTATGGAAAATTTTACCATGGACTTTAGGTGCGAACAGTATGGTGTATGATAAAAAACAGGCAAAGAAAATGTTGCCTGTAGGTGTGGCTGTGGCTGTTTTAATTGCTGGGATGCTCTTTAGTGGGACTCCCATGGCCAGCTGAAGGAGTCAGCTTGGGGCTGTGCCTGCACAGTGGCACAGGCTGCTGTGGCCAGGGTGAGTACAGCAAGTAAATGTGGTGATGGCGATTAAACGGACACATCAATGTCTCTGAAGCGCCTGCTAGCAAAGGAATGTATTCACAGCTGTGCATCGGCACACACAAAACTACCTAAGCACTGGACTTTTAAAATGCAATTAATAGATCATTTTTCATTTCATAACTCTGTAAGATCTCCCATCCCGTTCTTCAGCCATTACAAATGTTTCCCTGGCAGGGGATACATTGCTGTGCTCTGTACACAAACTTTGGCTGGTCTTATTCTTTTAAATTCCAAATATTAGGGGACGTTGGGGTATATTGTAACATATCAGCTGAAGTCAATGGAACTATGAAAGCCTACACATTAATTAAGGAATTACCTCAAGACATTAAACTTATCAGCCTGACTCCTGGTATCATAGAATTAAATGAGAGAGAGAGAAGCACTTGTGAGGTCTTGTTATAAAAGAGGTGTTTCTGTCTTCTGACTTCTACTCATACCAAAAAAGCCAACACCATCTTACACAAGTGACGTGAACGCAGACTGAAGAACCAAAAAACACAGCAGAAAAGGAAAAAAAATAACATTCATTTTTAACATCCTGATTTTTTCAGACTGACTTCATGCTTTTAGAGAGCTCTGTGATGACAATACAAACAGTAGCTCATTTCTCAATCAAATTCCACCCACATCAGTGTGTCACACTTGTGCCTGATGAGCAGGAAAGGGGTGGTGATGGGGTGTTATATACCCAGGGGCATGTAGAAACACAAAAACACAGGTACTGCAAACTCCTTTTCAAGCTTGTCTCTGCTCTTGCCCTGGATATAGAGCTGGACCAGCAGAAAAGCAGGTTACCAAGTTCTTTGTACCAATACCACAATCTTTTGAAACTTCGGATGCAAAGATTTATACCGTTACGTATTTAATTATACTTTCTGATATGTCTCTGAAATAAATCCAGTAACTGTGATGATTTCTGTCTTGACGGTAGGCAAACTGAGGCTGACTGACCTGATCTGCCCCCAGCCACCCAGTGCGACTGCTGGGACTGAGCTCCGAGTCCCTCTCCCCTTGCACAGCCACTGCACTGCTCTTTTTCAGAGCATAATTACCACATCAGTAATGATGAGAAGATTTTATTTGACTGAGAGACTGCTCTAAGTGCCCAGCTTGCAGGTTACATCTCACCTGCAGGAACTTAGAGGCTATACGGACATTTGATTTCATGATTCATTTAAAGCGATACGAAACGCTGTTTTCAAGCCTGCCCCTTCCCGCTTCACATCCGATGACTGCACAGTGAGTGGAATTATACTCAGCATGTCACACTCCAGTGGACAGAGATGGTTTGTAAAAGCTGATAAGCCTTGTTAGGGTTTGCAACTTTGTATGAACTTCAGGGATAAATACTGCGTTCGTGAAATGCCAAATACTGCTGGAATGTTGGCGTGAGCACGACAGAGCTTACAGCTAATGTGGGAGCGCGTAGGTACATTGTGCAGTAAATTACAGTCATGATATGCATCCACTTTCTGTGAAAAATGTTGGGTTTTGAGCCAAGGGTATTTCCTATAGCACAGTACGCAGGGATCTAATAGAGCTAATGACTTGGATTTAAATTAATGAAGCAAGAATGATGTGATGAGGATCCTGCATGACTATGGAGGGAAGTGACTGTCAATATTTGTTCGTGGCTCTTACTCACACTTTACCTGCTCTGGTGAGGATGTGTGTTTATGGACACACCCAGCCAATGGCTAATGACTAGAGAGACTCCTTTTCCCTTGATTTTAACAAAGAGATGACAACGCCAGTCACTAGCGAACTTTCAAATTGTCTTCCTTTCTTTTTTTCCTAATTGATCAAAAGGAATTTCAGAATGATGTCCTGCATGCAGATGAAAGGAAAGTTTGATGTTGTGAAGTGCTAAACTTCTCCGCTTTGACCTGCACGATTGAGATGAAGGAGAATTTTGTCTTTAGTAATTAACATGACAAATAACTGTGAATGGGAACTCGCTGTTCTGAATGACAGCATTGTCTTCTGCTTCAGGGTGAGAAACCCAGGGCCAGGATCCTGGGGATCTATCCCTTGCTTCGGTCTGACTTTTAACAGGTTCGAAAAGCTCTGTCTCTCACCTGATGGAGACGAGAATGGAGGCTGGTCTCTTGCAAGAGCACAGCACCTTTGGATGCGTGCTTGCTACATCCTGTAAGATACTGCGGGGCGGGGGGAAGAGTTGATTGCCCACAAAAAGAATAATCACCGGTGGCTAGATTAAAGGTATTTCATGAGCACTGCCTTTCATGCTGACAGTTCTGCTATAATCATTCCCAGCATACTACTCTGCCTCTGTCAGTATTCATCTGTTGCCAATTGCCTTGTAGTTACTTTGTGAGCATGTTAGTTGGGGACTCTTCTTTTGTTCTTTGTTTTTACAGCCCTCAAACACAAGGGATCCTATGACTGGGATTCTGAATGCTTTGAGACACCTAATAAATAATTGTTAGCATTCCAATACCCAAACTATGCTTTGCAGTATCAGGAAGACTGCACAGCAAGAAGGTAACTGATATTAGCTAATTGCTATTGAGTGGCTTTTATGCAATAGACCATGGAGGGTTTGCTTTGTTTTCTTGTGGGTTGTTTTTTGGCGTTTTTTGTTAATTACAGAATGGAAATGCATTTCATTTAATCACCAACTTGATACTAGATGGCTCCAGCAGAGAGTCCTAAAACTTACCAAGCCATAGAAATAGACTGAATTGGGTTAAGCTGTATTATCAGTGCACAGGGGAACTTGTACTGCTGTCTATGCTACATCCATTCTGTGCAAGGCATTTGTATCTTCAGACATATCATTTTGGCTTTGCTTAGCAGATCAGTGTCACCTACAGGAGGTACTCCGCATGAATGCGGCAGTCCCCACCTCGTTCATCTTCCCTTTCTCCTGGCTCGTGCCTGGTGGAAAGTGAGTAGGTCCTGAAATCCTGTCCCGAGTTGCTGCTAGCAGCAGCATCTGTATAGCTGTGTGGGACGAGAGCAGAATCCTCCTTGCCCTTCCCCAATTAAAACTTCATCACCAATACCAAGATAACAATGCAATAGAAAAACACTGAAAGCTGTTCTCACTGGTAACCGACGTGACCTCTGAGCTCAAAAAACCCAGCGCCCTGTTCTTGTCCCACTATTCCCCTATAGCCTCACCCACGGCACCCATCAAACAATCAGTCACAAACCCCATCTGTCAACACGGGGTCTGCAGTTCATGGAATCTGCCTGACTGTGGTGTTGTATTACTGAGACTCTCTGTAAACAGAGGTACTTTGAATGACTTGTTGTTTCTTACAAATTGCACAGGAAGAATGAAGGCTACACGACTGAGTGACATAATTGTAAGACAAAAATTACAAAGGCTCTTCTTTCACTTACCTTGGCAGTCTTAGAACTAAGCTAGATTTTCACACGCAGTGCCAGGGCCGATCAAAGCTGCCTTGTAAAGTTTTTTTCTTGCTTATTTGCTAGGCATCCTTGATGCTAATCAAATTTACGTCAGGGTTGCTTTATGCATCACAGTCCTGTATACTGTGATGTCCAAGTATTCCCCCTCCAATGGCAGTTACCAATCTTGAAATTTAGTGTGAAGCCTGACAAAATACAAACCCTTAACATTGTATTTTCTGGTTTGCTTTTGGTTCGTCTTGTTTTTATATCCTCTTGCTTACATGTCCTCCAGCCCTTTCTTCATCCCACTCTTTAAACAAAATTAACAGTACCTTGTGGTCCGCATGTCTGAAGATCTTGGGGAAAATCTCCCCTCTCACTTTCAGTCTAGCCAGTCGCATTCTCTTGAAGTAGCTCTTCTGTATCTCAGTCCTGTCCCTGGGAAGCAAAGGTCACTGTTAGACTAAGTGTCCAGATGTCACAATAAAGGGACCACATTTGTTTAATGGAGTATGGAGTCCAGAGAGATATTTGGGATCTAGTGATACTTCCAATGGGTCATATGTTCCATGTATTTGTCATGTTTTCCATCTAAACAACATAGAGTCTAGCTAGATGCCACTGTGATGGCTGGCTGATAGCTGTGTGTAACAAATAATAAAGGAAAGCAGAACACAGTAACGTTACCAAGAAATTACGTTGGCTTCAGTGGTGCTTTTTGTGTAATGCCCTAACAACTTTTTTTGCTCATGTGAAAAAGATACGAGACTTTTGTAAAGTAGAAGTCAGCACCACCAAGGGCTTAATTATATAATGAAACATTCTCGAAGCCCTCACATTAGCTCACTGATGCTTAGTGGAAAAGGCATTACCTAGCAACAGTCACTAACAAATCATAGGAAAAATAATAGAGATTATATGCTACATCACTCTACAGAGTCAAAATTGGTAGCAGGATGTGCTTGCCCTTTGATTTCATGCAGAAAAATCCATTGTTTACAGGTGTAAGGGGTGCATTTTGGGGAAAAATAGGCCCATTGATCTTTCATTAAAAAGTAGCCTTTAAAAGAAGCCCAAAGGTAGAGTGAGACGTGTTAATCTGGCCAGACATAGCAGACTACAGTGCAGGCATGAGAAAAACGACCTTCCCCCCCGCCCCCCAAAGAATCATAGAATCATAGAATCATAGAATCATTGGGTTGGAAAAGACCTCTAAGATCATCAAGTCCAACCATCAACTAACACCACCATGACTCCTAAACTAGGCCCTGGAGTGCCACGTCTACACCTTTTTTGAACGCCTCCAGGGTAGACGACTCCACCACCTCTCTGGGCAGCCTGTTCCAATGCCTAACCACTCTTTCAGTAAAGAAATTCTTCCTGATGTCCAATCTAAACCTCCCCTGACGCAACTTGAAGCCATTTCCTCTCGTCCTATCGCTAGTTTCGTGGGAGAAGAGTCCAGCACCCGCTTCCCTACAACCTCCCTTCAGGTAGTTGTAGAGAGCGATAAGGTCTCCCCTCAGCCTCCTCTTCTCCAGACTAAACAACCCCAGTTCTCTCAGCCGCTCCTCATAAGACTTGTTTTCTTCTCATATGGTATTCATTCTTAAAAAGTGCTTCGTTAGTAGGATGAACCCAGTTTTTAAGCGCTGACTGAGAGCCCTGGCTTGAGTTCCCCAAAACCAACGTCCTGCGTGTGACTCGGGCAAGTTACTCACATCAAGGTGTTCAGCAGTATCTTGAGCACCAACCTTTGGTGGACATTGCCTCTGTATTTTGTTTCCATTCTAGTTCTGTGCATTACAATGGCAAACACTCTTAGAAACTGCAGTAGAAAGGACCGCATCAGTGTTTAAGAGAGAGGGTTATTAGAACCAGCCCCATATTGCAAATGCAGCTAGCAAAGAGAGAGCTGGGTTTTATTCCGAATTATGCTTTGTTAACAAGTTGTTAACTAAGTTCTCACTCCAGAATATTTAGAGCCAGCTAAATAATATGTGTCAAATCATTGATCTGACAAGTTTCACAACTTTTTTTTTTCCACTTTAAATTTCAAGTATCTATTCAAAAAATAGCATGTTCAGTTTTTTCGCTCAGTTTTAATTACTTGCGACAGCAGAGGAGGGAGAAAGAACAAAGCTGAATGCACAGATCCCAGAGGGACTTTGCCATCTCTGACCATTAGAGGAAAAGAGAAAAAACCAGCATCTTTTCACTTGGAAACTGAGCCCACTTAGCATGGAGGTCCTGGAAAGAGAGGAAATATGGAGCCCTCCCAGTGGAGGAGTCCTCCTTTGCCCTCGCTTCGCTGATCACACCTGTAACTGGCTGCTGTGGCAGAAAACCTTGTACAACAGGACTGTCAGACTGAGGCAGGAGTTCTGCAAGGGTGCAATGTTTGTTGGGTTGGGCATAATATGGCTGGTACTGGGGACAAAGGGAAAAGCTGCAGCATAGAGCTCTGCTCTTTATACAGAAAACTGTTCAGAGACAGGTGGCTTAAATGTACAGGATTGTGATTTTGAGGGATGAGACTTTGACTTTTGCATGTGTGTGTGTACATATACAGACACACATGCACACATCTATCAAGAGCTGTATTAAAAAGTAATTAAAGTGTTTCTGGTTTCCCTGTGCAATATTCAAGCAGTCAGCTGTAGCTCAGAGCTGGCGTGTGCAAAGAGATTCCCCCTGTCTCCCCCATCTCTACTCATCTCACTCATCAGCTCCAGACTCTGATGATGTTGTTAAAAGCCACATCCATGAGACTGCACCTAAAACTGTGCTTTGAGAGTCCTCCCATATCACAGAGGGAGTAGCAGGATTTCTATGTGGAGCTGAGAAATAAAGGTGTATTTTCTTATTGAAATACCTTAATCTAGCTTGCTTAATGCAGCTGAAAACCCCAAGGTAGGCATAGACCTTTAGCAGGTCCAGTTATAGTGAAGTTTAGGTAAGGACATATCCAGCTATTAGTCAAGATTTGGGCTCTGTGGCAATCTTCTTTCCCTCTTTCAGGGATCTCAGACCGAACAGGGCTGCCGTGAATACGATGCTGCTCAGTGCGTGTTCAAGTAGCACAACTGGATTCCTACCGGTTCCCTGGTAATTATCAGGTATAGACGAAAGAGCCAATCAAGCACCCAAAAGGACAGGCTGCCCTCTGCTCCCCCCGGGTGCAGCTGGCTCCTTATTTCAAGCACAATCTTAAATTACAAGGAAAAAGGATTTGCTGCAGAAGCAATGTTGTTTGGTATTAAAAAAGATTCCTCCTTCCTTCTACCACCTCCCCCATCTGCTTTTCATGTTTTATACAAAACTTGCTGCTCTGAACACTCCTGGATTTTCTCCCCTTCTAATAATAAAGAAGCGAATCTGATGTCTCCCACTGATGGCTTTCTAACCTTCAAAAGCATGTGTTTATCATGAGTTTCAGCTATCCAAAATAGTTTTGACCTGAGGTTACAATGCAGGCTCAGACTGCTTCGAAGCGGGTTAAATGGATGATAAGCAAACATTTCATTACAGACCCTCAGTTGTTGTAAGGATGTGCAAATCCCTGAGAAAGATTTTCAGCATATCCTCCAGAGCAGCATGGTGCTTTGGACCTGGGAGGTTCACTCAATCAGAGCCCTGCTGTCACTTTGCAAATATCTCCGCTGACTGTGCCCTGCATCATCACTTTGTGAGGCTCTGGGGAAGCTGCCGGACTGGGGAGAGATTCCTCCCACCTGATGCACCATGAGGGCTGAGATTTTTAAGTCTTAACTGAAAACACTCACCTTTTTGCTGCCCTGCCCCTTCTCTGGTTTCTGCCTGAGCGGAGGAGTGTGGAGAGGTGCTGATGGAGAGTTGGGTGGCCCTGGGGGAGATCAGTTCTCCTGCAAGCCCCAGTCCGCTGCATTGCAAGTGGCTCGGAGCCATATGCATCCAGCAGTTTCAAGCCTCCTGCCAGCTACACCCTAAAATTAGTTTGAGCAGCACCATGCCAAGTCCACTGATTTATTGCTGGGCTACCTGTGTCTCAAGTGTGAACGGTCCAGTGTGGACTATCACACAGCCTCGCCCCACCAATGTGTGAGGCAAACAGGCACTGCTGTGAAAGTAATGATCATTTTGCATCTTGCTTACAATAAAAAGACAAAGAGATGACAGTCCTAGTGGCTACATACACCCCCATCCCAATAGGCACATATACAAAGCACCAGGTACTTCGTCTGTCTCTCTCAGCTCAGTATCTCCTTCCTAATTTAATCCAAACAGCAGTGGCACCTTGTAGACCACCACTCACATTAATCCTGACCAGGATGCCCAGACCCAGCTGTCCAGCCAAGGACCGTGCCCCATTTTCTTCATTCCCACTTCTCTTCTACACCCACCCAGCAGAAATGTTCTCAGGGCAAGGACCTGAGCTAATTAATGATAGAGAAAGGTCAAGCCTGAGAATTTGCAGTGTAAGTCTGAGATGGGCACCTCCCGTGACTCCGGTTCCAGCAGCGCAGGGGATGGGTGAGTGCAGACCACTGTGTGCTCAGTCCCTGCAGTTGCTGAGACACCTGCCAGCTGCATCCCATCTCCAGTCAAGTCAGGAGGTAGGTGCTGGCCCAATGCAGCATCAATGCAGTTGTGCGGGATCAGCTGCATGTGGCCAGTTTGATGTTCAGGCAGACATATAGACTGGGTCTTTCCTTCCCTTGGTGACGTTACAGTTGCTGCCTGAAAACGTTAGCATCCCCTCTGGAATAGAGAGAACAGCATGAAGATTTTCTCTCCTTCTCCAAGTCAGCTGGCAATTTAAGGACCTTTAGTTTTAGCTTCCAGGTTTGTTATTCAGCCCATGGATAGTTGTTCTAAGACAAGTCTCAGATAAATGCATGAAGAATATTGCACTGCTGTCAGTGAAGTTTCCCAAATCCCTCATTCCAGCCTAAGTGGACCAAGGCAATCAGTACCTCTGCTCTGCAACTGCATGAATGACATGCTGATACAGCTGTGTCATCTTGCTTACTGTTATCTGTCCTCAACAATTACTGGCCTCCACAATCCTTCTTCTTCTTCAGCCCAAATGACTCCTGGCATAGGGCTATACATAGCAGTGTCGAGTACAGCCCTTTATTTCTATGGTATCACTGGGATTAGCATGGATTTACCTATTTTTCAAAAGAGAAGTGTGCAGGAATATGTCTAATTATGCTTTGCTAAGTATGAAATGTCCTTCTATTTAGCAGATGCTTGGGCCCTACTTTGACCTAACACTGAGTGTTTCAAGTAAACTGCCAGCAGCCCCGTCAAACTGTTGTGGGTAATTTGGAGTATGAAATGTGTTAAATTATTCAAAGAGCTGAATAAGCATAAACAGGCAGTACAACAGGAGAGATATGCATACCCAGCGATGCCGGTGTGACATTTAATACATCATATTAGCACTCCTGTTAGTACAAAGAGCTGGATGCCTAGCACAGCAGCCTGGAAATTCACAGGCAGAACACAATGTAACAGCATTTTGCCCCCCAAATAGCCTTCCTCCAACTGTTTCTCTTTGCAAAGCTAGCTACGGCTTGCCTATAACCAAAGGTGAAAGTTGGGAAGCAAAATTTGATTCCTCTCTGAAATGCAAAGTGCATGAGGTCAGCCTCACCCACCTTTGCTTCACGCTGGCATCAATCATCCTGCTGATAGCAACTGTCTGATTTAGAGCAGTGGTGGAAAGCAAATCAGAATCAGGCTCAAAGCTGCCTGATGCTGGAAAGTGGACCCCTAGACAGGCAGACTCAGCTTAGTAATAGAGCTACCGCGGCAGAGAACACACGCAGGATCATAACACATGTCTAGTTCAGAAATACATATAAGCCCCCATGTCCTAGTAAAAGCTGACACTAATTCAAGACAAACCCCTGCATTTTACCTACAGTGGAAACAGGCCATTATTTCTTATCCTTCAAAACAAAGAGTGTTTTCAGGTTATGGAGTATTTCTGAGATCTCAAGGGATTACACTTCAGGGGATGAATGAGACGCTTCTGTAGTCAGGGTTTCGTGATGGTGAGCAGCAAGGGGGAGGTGATACTCTCTATTTTGAAAGCTTTTTCCCATTCTCAGAAAAAAACCCAAAACCAACCTGTACTGTGGAGAAGTTTGGGCCTGGCAGCCCAATATTTATTGCTTGGTTTGTCAATGAAAATAAAAATAAAACTTACAAAAAAATCCATACAGCCAACTCATAACAAATAAATGGAATGATCCCTCCTGAGAGCAGATGGAAGCCCTAGCGATGGAGCTAAAGTAGCCTGGACAAAGCACTCATGGATGTGAAAATACTGTCAGCAGCATGCCTGGATCAGCAAGGGATGGACTAGCTGACCTAAAAGGCTTTTCCTTGTCTTTTTATTTTTCCCCTTTCTCTTTTTTCTCTTTTTTTTTTTTTTTTCCTCCCTACAGTTTTAAGTAAGGGGGGGTGGGGTTGTACGATTACTTTGTGCTGGGGAGAAGTGTGATTTTAAATGGCCCTGAAGCTAGTTTCCTGGCTGCTATACTACCTTATCTTAGAGTTACCATTTTCTTTCTGTAGTTTTGCCCTGTTTCATTTAGCTAACAAAATTATTTTCTTCTAAAATTCTCTTAGAAGGCTAGAAGAGACGTTGGTACATTTTGCCCATTCCTTTGGGACAAATACATTGCGGTGTGTCTCTTAGCTCTCCTTTTGCTTGCTTCTGAATTCCATTAAACTTTAACATGGGATTGATGAGTCTAACTCCATGAAAAATGTTTACTAGCTTTGTTATCATGAGTGCTTAGTGACAGCGTAAGAACCAAAAAGTAGATAACTTGGTTTTCAAATGGTGAATGGGAACTTGTAATGTAGGCACTTGGAAAATCTCCATTTGGATTTGCAATCTGAGACAATTTTTGTTCCTTTTGGAGTGAACTATAGAAAAAATATTAAATGTCAACTTGCCAAAAACATAACCCCTGCCTATAAACACAATGGAGACAGACAAATATTGTGCAGGGAAATGTCAATTCAAATTTAAATCTTAATACAAATATGGGGTTTGCAAATATTTTAAGACATACATTTTCTCAGGGAAATAGCCAACTTGTATCAATTATTTAGGAGTGTTTGTGGGAAGCTGGCTTAAATTCATAACGAGAATATCAGTTCAAGAAGTGTGAATCTAAACATCGGGTCCATTTAGTCAGGGAACAAAAACAAACCACGTGACCTCTCGATCCAAATTAAACCAGATAGGCAACATCCAGAACCGCCTACAGAAATTATGTGATAACCATTTGAAATTAGGAGTTGATACAAAGAAGGTTTTGCCTTCTCATACACGTCTCAAAAACTGAAAGGGATAAAAGCCTCTATTCTCCATTTCCCATGCTGCTTACACCAGTCTTTCTGATTTAGGGAGGATCACTTCTCTGAGCCAGCTCCTCTTCCTCATAAGGCAGCTGGCAAGAGGGAAATGTAGGCTGTGTCTGTATTTGCATGTGTGTTTGGATTAGAAATGTGCTTTTATCTCCCAATCACCCCCACAGTCTGCACTGTGGTGCACATTACACATGGTCAGATAAAAATAACAAAACTTGTGCCCAAACTGTTAACAGAAATTCATTTTGTGGGACCATAGTAAAGGAAGTCAAAAGCAAATCCTCCCCCAAATATGCATAGCATAGAAATCAGGCCTACAGCATCAACTACTGCCCTCCATGGAGTAGCTCATAAAGTGCTACACTGCTTATTGATATAGATGCAGTCACGCTGTAGGCAAAGATGTCTAGGGAAAGATTGGGAAAGGCAGAGAGACCATTGAGGACAAGCTGACATAGCTTGGAAGCCAAAGTGAACTCAAAGGTCCATCCACTTCCCAGCACCTCAGCGATAAAAATAAATCCTATTAACTTCCATCACAATTGAATTCTCATTCAACTCTGCCACAGTAGCCAACTCTTATTAGAGAGAGGGCACATCAAAAGCGTACGCTTGATCTCTACTCCAAACTTTACATGACATCACTCAACATGCTCAGGTAGCGAGAGACTCAACAGGCTTGTGAGATCCTGGAAATTAGTTCAAAAAGATTGGAGAACACTTCTATGAATCTAGCTGGCTGCACACAGAAGCTGAGTCCCTTTTCCTTGCTGACTTTATGTGCAACAAATACATTGTATAAAATGCAATGGATTTATTAAAAAATAAATAGGTGCAGATTAGTCCCTTTTCAACATTCTAAACTACCAGCTAAACCAGATCAACTAATAAAAGCTAAAGCTGACAAACTTGCAAAACTTCTTCAACAGAGAAAAATAACTTTAACGATCACTGCTATGGTTTAAAGCAGAAGAACTGAGAGGGTGAGGAGAGATTGCTTTGAAGTGCCTTTGTCCTCCAAGGAATGTGACTACTGCCACATGGTTTTACTGATGCTCATTCTCACAGGCACAACTCTTTTGTAAGTCACCAGGAACTGGTTTCAAATGATAAATATTACAATGGAGAAGCCTTCTTGCATCTAGCCTCGCTGCAGCTCCGTCTTAGTTCTCCTTAGTGGGTTCTACAGGTCTGCAGGACTTTGTTTTGGGTTGGGTCTTTTCTTCTTTTTTGTTTTGGGGGGGGGGGGTGTGTGTATTATTTTTTAAACAAGTTCTTAGTTTTTCTTGCAAAGCACCCCCCAATGCAAAAGCCCTCACCNTGTGGCATTCTTGGGCATGCTACATGAAAAAAAGAGCAAAGAGAAGTCCCACAGCTAAAAAAAAATCATTAACTTTCTCTTTTCTTCCTGCTTTACTTATGTAGTAGATTTTGCACGGTTAGTTTCTCTGCAATAACCAAGCTGCACTTACTGTTTTCTTTAATTTACCAAGAGTTGATCTCAGTAATGCCTATATACACACTTCATCTTCACTAGAAGAGTGCAAGAAGAGCCAAAGCTGGACAAAAATTATTGAAAGCTTTCATAACAGCTTTTATTGAGCAAGTTTCAAAGAGGGCTCCTTTTGCACTTTTCTTGTATTTAACAAAGACAATTTCAAAGTTGATTTGTCCTCAAGCACTTTTGGTTTTGTTTTCTTCTTCTCACTCTCCTTTCTTTTTCCCCATCAGTGAGTGGATACAATAGCAGTAGGAAGCCAAAACACTCAATCATTGTGCCCTTTCAATGGACTGTAATGATACTGAAGGCTGCACGCAATATTAGGCAATACAATGTAAATAAACCTCTCCTTTTATATAAAAATCTAGATTTTATGGGTGATTCCTGGGGAAACCGTACACGTCTGTGCAAGTTTTCCATAGGAGCATACAAGTTGTTATCATTTGGCAGAACTTTCTCATTTTAGTCCTAGAACTGTCGTTGTCAAACAAATCCTATGTTTCTTATTGACTGAGAAGTAGTATGAATCCATACTGAAAGCTCTCCAGGGGCTTTAAAAGGTTTTTGTGTCTGTAACAGCACATCTATCTAATCTGCAATGGTCTGCTCACCTAAGAACACTAACTGGTAGAGATAAGTACAGGTTTCCAGTTTCTTACCTGGAGGGCAGCGGTTAGGCGGTTTATAGGCAAGATGACCTCAGGTTGTTGCCAAATTCATCCTCTTATTCTGGGTGCTCGCATAAATGTCTGAAGTTGTACATGTCATATTAGCAGCCACTTGAAACGCTGGACATGTTATCCGTTTGCCTCCTTCACGGGAATGGGGTGGACAGCAATGGGAATGTATTCAGTGCTTTCAGCAAGTGCCAAGGGGAATGAGGAGAACAAGGTGAGCAACGCACAGTAACTTCATTAATAGATCTTAGTGCACAAGTTCAGTTTGCTCTCGAGAATCAAGAATAGGAAATTTGAGTCCATGAGTATCTTGCAGAAAAAGACAGAATCCGGCTCAACTAAAGGATTTCCTGATCATTTTAAAGATATTTCATATAGCCTATTTAGATTAAGAGTTTTCATCAAAGGAAATGAACTGCCATACCTGACACGTGGGGTCTCCAGATTCTTCAATGTTCCTTTGCCCATCAGGCCCATCTGCTGTGGTACTGTGGCTGGCTCAGATCGCTTATACAGCCAACGGAAAGTTGCTGGATGCGGGTATGGAAAAAAATAAACTAGCAGGATAATCGAGGTAAACTGGGACCCCTGAATTCAGCAGCCAGAGGACTCTGCATTGCTGTCAAACCCAGGGACCAGTTACATTTTTCTCAGTAAGAATCTGGCCTGGGTCACACCAGGCTCTGATGACATTTCAGGAGCATCACACCATAAACGGGTGAGACGGTTTCATGCCTGGGTGCGAGGAACAGAGTGCATCTGACCATCAGGTGCAGATTTTGTGGTTTTGACTCCAGACACTTTGATCAACCCCTGCTCCATTAGTAAATGAAAGTTCACCTACAACAAAGCATACCCTGAAATCAGCTTAGGATACCAAGCCTCTGCTTTGCTAAACAAAAAAAATAAAGCACTTGTGGTTAGTTTGGAAAAGTAACAGTAGGCAGGTGAATATGGCATATGCTTGACATTTTTCCCATTCCTTCTCCATCACCTGATGAAGACTCTCCGTACTAGTAAAGGAAGGTATTGTAAATTAAATATCCAAATTTTCCACCATGCCAGCAATTGTTTTAAGCCTGCTTCTTGTGCCTTTTATCTCTCTTACAAATCTTGAAGGGAATAGGATTCATCAGTACACAAATGGCCTTTATTTCTGGCTGTTAAAAACCTGATGATGAGCAACATTTCCAAGGAAGAAAAAGCAGTCAATTTCCGAAGCATGTGCAGAGTTAATGTCTGCAGTAATTGCGACTAAGTACGGTAGAGCAGAGATGCACTGCCAGCTGGAGCCAGGGATTAAAAAGGAAACATCTGTGCTGAGATTATAGGAACAGAGGAAGCTGTGGGAAGGAAGGAAGCGAGAATGCCCATGTAGGTCCACCTACCTCATTTGAACTTCTCCTTTTCCCCATGGTTTTGTTTTCCTCTAGCTAAATTCTATGTACTTACCACCCTGAGGGCAAATAAAAGCCTGTCTGATTTCTCTGCTGATTGACCTTTCCCTTAGACTAACCTCATGACCACACATCTTACCAAAATGAATTCTAAGTGGTGGGATTTGGGCACATGCTTCAAACTGAGCAGGCTTTTAAGTGGTGTGCTGAGCAAGGATACCTTCGAGTGTAATGACTTGAGATGAAACTTTGGGCCTCAACCAACAAGCTACTTACAGTGAGTCTAACTTTAGGCAGACAAGAAATTCCCTTATTCTCAATGGGACTATAGGCAAACTTAATTTACACGTGTTTAATTATTCAGTTAGACTAGGGGCTAAACAAACAGTAAGATTGCAGTCCGATAGCATAGCATTGCCCATTATATCAGAACCTCAACTCATTATTATAGCTATTGAACGCAGACTGTATTCTTTATTCTGCATTCAATAAAATGTGCTGAATCTAACGAAAATTGTATTTTTTTTCAAGTATCAGAATCTTAAAATCTGTCCTTCTTTTAGGAATTTGTTTCCCTTCATTCCTACTGAAATAATAAAAGCAAGCTACAGGAGATGCATTCTAGTAAAATAATAAAAACTCTGGTGGCTAAGTAACATATTAAGGAAGATGAGACACACTCAAAACAACTTTAAAAACATAGCTAGCAAAAATTTATATACTCGCACACACACACATTTAGCTAGTCAGCTTAAATTCTAATGAAACATCGTGTGTTGCTTTTATCCCTCCCAGTCTCCCAGTACTGAAGATTTACAAGTTTGTGTTAGATTTGCAGAAATTGCCTGTTGTACAGGACAGGTCAAAAAGAGATTAGAGAGCTCTTTGCATTTGCAATTTTTTTTTTTTTCTACTCCAATTGCCTTTGAACTCCTGTTCCTCAGGAGCTCTGGTGAGGTGAAAACGCAGGGATGAAGGAATTGAAGGTGGGGAGAAGGAGGGAGGAGAGGAGAGGGAAAAGCTAGAAGGGAATTACTCCTTTCAAAAATAAATCAATCAATAGAAAAAGCACAGAAGTATTACTTTAAAAAAAAATTCCCAG
>WAAD01005872.1:88049-132109 GCA_013389945.1 Fregata magnificens
GGGGAGAGGTGGGGGAGAGTAGCCAACACTAGCACAAGCGATCAGTGGCTTTGTCGAAATGCTACAGACAATTCTCTTCTAATCTCCGACCCTTTCATTTGATTTCAATTCTTTGTTTCTTGTTGATGTGTCAAAGAGAGGCTACATCGGCCATAAAACAAAAAGATGGATTCAAAGCAGGGTTTTTCCTTAATCCTTCTCTTCTCCTTTCTCTCTCACCCTGCTTTCAGCAGATTTTTGATATCATTAGTTTCTCTGAGTGTGTGCAGTTTTCTGTTCTTGTTTAGCAAGGGAAGAGCTATCAGACACCACAAAAACTTTAATGGGTTCAAACCAGAGAATTTTCAAATGCTGCAATAGCATTGATCAAATCCTAAAGGAAGATGGTGAGGCTAGGGAAGACCACAATCAGCAAGGAGAGGACACGTGCCTGCTCCATCCTCTCTCAGGCCAAGTTCCCATTTGCTACTAGACTTTTGGACTAAATATTTTATCTGTTTATTTTAAGCGATTTTTAAAAATAACTTGCACGGATCCCCTTTGCCTACCCAGGAGGACAAAGCGTTCTCCATAGAAGAATCCTCTGTGTTACGTGGCTGCCAGAAATATTGGAAGAACTTTTGAGCTGCACCTCCATAATATTTTCCTTTCTCTTCATGCACTACCTCTGTAAAAGGCACCATATAAAGCTTTAGATGCAAGAAGTATTTTGCCAGCTACTTGAGGAGAGAGACAGGTTAGCCATTTAACTCTGCTGATTGTTAGGGAAATTATCCAAACAGAACATTTAAAAAAAAGGATTTTGAAAATGACTCGTTTACAACATTGTTAAAAACTAAATACACTTGAAGAATATCTACCTTCTTTTTAAGCATGTAGATGCTTCTGCACAGGTTAAATGTCAAAGTAAAACCTACACTGACTTCTTGAGTGGCATATGAGCAGAAATCAGACAAGACCCAGACACCACGGAGCAGACCACACACTTATTCTGGAGCCACATCTGAACTCCTGATCATTTTGCCTGATTTTTTCCATTCAATTTGTAGAAAGAGAGCAGTGAAGTTTGACTGGGATACATCAGACCGCAAATTACACTGGACTTTGAGGTCTCACTGGTTGACTCTCCAGGGTTTATCTGAACTAAGTGCACATTGGGTTTGCTCAATGGAACCTTCTCCTAAATGTAGTTTCCTACAGGGTTCCTGGTGTGTCCATATTGGTGTGAATAAGAGATACCTTCTGGTTCAGTGAAGATACAAGTTTGCCTGCAAAGTTACTCAGTCAACATCTCCAACGTCTGCTTTCTGCTTTAAAATGAATGTGAGGGCTTGCTGGACTTCGATATGTCAGAACCATTGAACTCGCCTGTAGTGGCTTTTCTTGAAATCTGAGATCCCAAGTGGTGCTTTGCTTAGAGATCAGTCCTTGAATATCCTGAAAAACAGTTAATAAGAGCACAAGTTCATCCAACAGGGACCAAAAGGGAGATCACATTCACAAATCCAAACTAGAAAAGTGAGCCTATGGCCTTCCTTATTTAAGTCATAACAAGTACCAAACTCTATATTCTATCTCCTTAAAAGTCTTCATGGCACTTTCCTTTGTAACACAGGTGGTGGTGGTGTGTGTGGGGGGTAACACTCATAGGAATCAACCTACCTTTTCTGTTTTGGGTCCTCAAGGATCCCAGATAACTAGCGAGGTGTCAGGTACCTGCCTTTAGCATGTCTCATTGTGCTACCTGTTAAAGACAATGCTGCAGAAGCAGCAGCTTTAAAGTTGTGTGAAGAGACATCCTATGGCTGGCCCTATAAATACAGGTCCAGCATTTTAGCCTACACAGCTTTTATCACTTTATACAGCTGAGCCATCTGCTTTTTGAAACTGCTCTGACGATCTCTGTGGGCAAGACAAGGTAATCCAAAGCTTGCAATTAACTAATGACAGACACTACAGAGAATAAAAGTGCACCAGCATGGACGATTTCAAAGAAAACCCACAAGTGTAAACTTAGAAATATCCTTGGGAAGGGGGAAATACACTAGTACATGGGAGCTGAGCATTCAACTTGCTTTCCTCAAGGAAATACTAATAGTGATAAAAATATCAAACCACGGGGAACTACTGAAGAAAAAAAAAATCTAAATCCTTAAAACAGTAAGGATCCAGGCTGATGCAGCTTGAAACATCAATTAGGTCCACCTTTGACCTGTGTTTGATTGGCGGATGTGCACATCCTGAACTCTTAAACCTCTCCTGTATCCTAATTGCGTGGCAGTCAGTGCTACATACAAGATCTGCTACAGCAGGTTTAAGTGGCATTGGCACAAGCCACTGATAATCACTGTACCTGCAAGCTGAGCCCTTGCCATGCCATGCACTAGTCAGAAGTGCAGCTACCAGCATGCAACCGCGAGCAAAGCCCTGTAATGTAGCAGCTTGGCAAGGGAATAATTTCCCTTTTATCTCTTATTAAAGGGGATCAGGTGTTTGCCCATGAGAACTGCACTCTAAGATACATGACTTTTTTTTTTTTTCTGGAATATGCCCATAAACTAGATATGTGTCTGTTTAAATAAGCATAAAATTATGAGTATCCTGCAGCAAAATGAGACAGCAGCGTTCAGGAGTAATGTGGATGAAAAATCCCATTCTTTTCTCCTTCCATGACTTTGGTGATGAACTTTGAGCCAATTGAGAGTTTTCAAGGACACAGAAGGATCCCTACAGTTGGCAAAGCCTGTGTAGAATAACCTTTTCAATGTATTTGATCGGAAAGTAGCAGTATACATGATGTGATCTGTATTTACACGCACATATAACCTCCCCAGTATGCTGGCAGCTTCCTGTGTTAAGGAGCAGCATCTCTCCCCAGGTTTGACAGTACACCCCCTGCTTTTCCAGATGACAGAGAGGACTTTGCTATTCTCTGAGTTTAGACCGAAGAGTGTTATTAGTTGCACTGGCTGCGGGATTCTCCTGTTCTCAAGTCTTCTCATTTTAAAGCCTTTCATTTCCCAAGACAGCTGCAAGGTGTCCCTTCAAGGATTTTGCTTTTTTGATTTATACTTTTATACACTCAATCTCAATTGAGATATCCCAGCCTCATTCCATTTCTGACCTTACGCTATCAAACCGGACTGACCCTCCATCTCTCAGGGCTGGGCTGGATTCCAACCCAGGTTATGGAAGCGCCGGGGCAGAGCTGCAAAGCAACCCATCAACTGAATCCCAAGGAAACATTTCACAGAAAGTCGCTGCCGGCCACGCGAGCCCGCTTAACTCTCCACCCTTTGAACTTCTGACTCCATTCTTGTTTTTAACCGAGGGTTTGCTTTGGGTTCGCTTTGTTTATCTGAGAAAATCCTGTCCGCGCTGAGCACGGCGACCCCGCAGATGGCATGGAAGTGGATGACATGGGACTGAGATCTGCAGACAATACTGAAAATTGTCATCATTTTTTTACAAAACCCAGCAATTTCGGCTAGGAGCGAGCTTGTTGGCAGCGAATTGGAGTTCCTGAGGGCCAGGCACCTGCTTCTGGTCATTGTTCTCCCTCTACCACACCTGTAAGCATGAGGATATCCAGGTATTCGATACCCTCCAACCTCAGCCAAGAAAATCCAGTCCACAGCAAGGCAACGCCCAGGGTTGACACTTTTGTGTCATCAGTCTGCAAGTGAAACACACCCAAATGAAATAAATACCTTCTCATTACACCATCACTCTTTTTTTAACGTTAAAAGAAAGTTTAAAAAAAAGGGAAAAAAAAAAAAGGTGCTTTACTGGAATAGACTTACTGTCAGACTCTTACTGAAAAAATGCAGCTGCTACGTAAACTTCCTACCAAAAATCCTTTCACTGTCAGAAAGCCCCTGTTCTGCTCTGCGCAAGATACTTGTCTCAAATGAACACCTTTAAAAAAATCAGTAGAAGTAAGAGAAAAGCAACTCTTATACAGGGGAAACTGAGGCAATTTGAACCAGTATAGACTGGCTTGGAAGCCAGATAAATAAACCTTTAAACAGTCCTTAGTACTTGCTTAAATAATAAAGGAAAAAAAAAATAGAGGTTTTAAAGCTGGAGATCTATAAAATCTCTATTCCTGTCCTATTCAAGAGCCACCCTTAGCTGCTGCTGATGAGAGCAAAATTGGGAGCAAATAATACTACCATCCTCCTTCCTCAATAATGCCTTTAAAACATATAAGTGCCAGTTGAATTAGCCTATTTATAAGACTTCTTTTTTCCCCCTGACTGTAAACTCCTAATGACTCTCCGTTACACAATGCAATTCAATATGACTCAAGCTTCCAGGGGTCTTGATCCCCTCTAGATAGTGTACCACAAAAGTGATTTATAAACTACAGTCTGAGAAAGTCACAGAGACTGAAGTGATTTGAGAAAATAGTTCAGGCTTGTAAGTGAATACAAGTGCTATGAATTCCAATGACAGAATAATACCCCCTCCCCAAATCTTCTCCTAGCCTCATTTCATATAACAGAGAGAAAGGTAGTGTTGAAGGAAAGGCGGGGGGGTGGATAAAAAAGCCCAAAGGGGATAAGAAAATTGAGAGCTGTATGGTGAGGGCTAATCAGTCATACACCAAAGTAAGCTTATTTTTTTTAGTATGAAAAAGTGTAATGAGAGCCTGTTTGCATTGCAGATCATATCTGTGAAACTGAGCAATTTTGAATAGAGCACTCTGGCTGAAGGAGGCAGGGAAAGAGGTAATAAAAGCAGAGATCACTGATAAGCCGAACTCAGATATCAGGTGTATCATTGGACGAGAAAAATACATATTTGTCATCCTTCCTTTCCCCCTAAACAAGTGGGCAGTAAATCTATATTCTTGTATCTTCTTTTCTTGAGGAGGACTCTATATCTCAAAAGTTATTGTGGATCAAAGGGGGGGGGGGAGAAAGAATCCCAAAGCACACAGTTCCTTCTTGCAACACAGATTTTCCTATCCAAATTTCAAAAAGGGGCTGTTATTTTGGAGTCTGTTCCCTTCCCCCTCCCCTTATCGCCTCTCCCTGTCTTTCATACTGAGGCGTTTGGTCTAAAGACAGCCAGGGAGCTAAATATATATTAATTAGAACTCTTGAGGCTGCCATCAATGAGATACAATTATCCCAAACTGTTGCTATTACAGGCTCTGATAGCTTCATTTAAATTCCTGAATAAAACATGAAATATCTTTAATGAGAAATGAATATAGTTGTCAGGAGGGAGTAGTTGTGATATTGTTACTAGTTGAGATATAGAAGATGAAGACATAATATGAATACCTTCGACTTTATATAAAAATGATGGCTGTTAGCAAAAGACAGATCCTCCTTCAGAGACTTCATTTAGGCTGCATATAAAAAACCATATAAAATAGCAACATATCTCTTGCAAGGAAACTGCTATCCAAAAGGCAGCTGGGACAACTGTCTCGGTGCGAACCGTATCTGTTACAAGGTGTAACGCTGGCGTAAAGAACTCCTTACCATTAAGGTGAACGTAAACAAATCACGTGAAGCACAGTGAAATATTCCTGTTGCCTTGTTACTCAATGGCTGACTGGGGGGTTCAGTGTGGAAGACTCTCTCTTCCACACTCAACCACGCACTCCCTTGTTTTTCTTTTTTTCTTTCTTTCTTTTTTTTTTTTTTAAAGACAAATGCCAATGAGGGAGCAGAGACATGGTTCTCTCTCCCTTTCAAGGCAACTAAAAGACACAAGGCCAGGCCAGCAAAGAACAGTTCTTTAAATCACACTGTCAGGGAGATGGGAGCTGCAGAACCTCTTCATTCCTCCGCAGCTGCTTGATGGACTGCACTAGTCGTACTAAAAATTCACCCCTGAGCTGCAGCGGAGGTCTCCTCACCTGCTGTTATTTTACTGAATTTACAATGACTCCCCTCTCCTTTCCATACGACTCATTTATTTGGCCCTCTTTTGCTTAATGTGAGCTCTTCCACATGTTTTAGACTTTTCATCCAGAAGTGTTTCCGAAGCAGCTCACAGGGATGGGGCAGCTCTGACCCCGCCATGGTCCATAAGTCCCTCGCCTTCCTGGTCCCATCAGCCAATGCACGCCAGATGACAAAGCTCTCTGCTCTGGCATCACCGCCGAAAAGCGGCTGATTCTGGGGTGCAGCGTGGCAGCTATTTAACAGCATGTACCGTCACTTATACTTCAGTGTAGGTCACAAAGTGAAGATGATTATCATACTAATTGAAAGGGCATGGGAAACATTAAGGAGGCAGAACATAATTATCCAAACTGGAAATTGCCAGGTCGTTCCCATTCTTGTGGGATCCTCTAGTGACCACAGAGAATGGTCAGGACCTCAATTTAAAGTCTCAGTACAAGTTTGCATCAAGCATTTTTACATTAAATCAATTAATATGTATATTCTGAATATTATTTTTGAGATACTTGGAGTGTAGCAGCTCAGTTTCTTCTACAAGCATTGGTTTGCCTATATTCTCTAGATACAGAGACAGAAAATTGTCTCAGGGATACAATTCAATTTCTCTTAATCAACACCTCTTTGCTTCATCGAGTAAAGCATGTTTAATCCATTTAGAGTTAGTTGTCAAGGAATACACACTCTAATTAATATTTTCCTGAAGATGTTTATACGTGACAGTATAATAAATTAAGCAAAGAAAGTGAAGGAGTGAAGAGATCCTAAGCGCCTCTGCCAGACTGGACCAGAAGAGATGCCTCTGTGGATTCTGTTTCTCTTCCACCCAATCATCCACGGAGGTGCCAGCTTCAAGACAAGACCTTATGAGAGGTAAAGGAAATTCATATATCTAATGTGTCTTCTGTTCTTGGCAGCTCACAGTGCTGTCTAAGGTTGCTGCAGTTATGGCAATGAATTGCTGGGTCTCAAAACTTGCCCTTCCAGAAATGGATCAAAACTTCCTGGCAGGTTCCTAAGATGAAAGAATAGTTGTCTAATGTACCATAAAGCTTATTCTGTCCTTGCGTTTGCCATATTTGTGAGCTTGAGGGCTCACAAGTTAAAAATATATGTATTCTCCCCCTAGGACGTGAAAAAGATTACAATTCAAACCTCCAAAACTGGCCACAAAAGAAGTAGAGATGTGCAGTCACATCTCTCAACCTCACATCAACCTCAACCACAATACAACCAAGATTAAAATACAAATACCTGAACGTCGACCTAAATATTTATGCCACATTCACATGCCTTAGATTTATATGAATAATAACAGTTCCTGAGATCAAAAGCCAACTTTAAGGTGAAACATTGCAGACCAAAAGCAAAGCGAGTGTATTAAGAAGTGAGTCTTTTTCTTTTATAGCAATTTTGGGATCCCCTTGAGGTAGTCAAACTTGCCGAAGCAAACACTCGCCCCTCCCTGCGTAAGTCATCGTTAAGGAACAGAATTAAAGACCTCAGAGCCTGACACCATGAACATCAAGTGCAATTTACAACCCTAGAATCAGTGGAACCAGAGCGATATCCAATTATACTCATTTTATTTATGCAGTTTATTTCCTTCAAAAATTAATTTTATGTTCCTAAAAAATGCTGGATTAATAGCCCTAGTAACTGAACCCATCCATCAACAAAAAATATACAACACAGTGACTCTGCAGATTTTCTTTTCCTCTCTACCGTTTGTTTTAACGCAGGACTTGGAGAGAGCACGTCCAGAGAGTGACAAGATTCTCTAGAGACCTGTTCAATATTTTTACCCTTTTCTGAGACGACGTCTTCGGTGTCAGCCGGCTATGACCAGCTGCGGTGGGGATATTTCTGATGGGAGCAGGCGTTTTTTCCACTAGGCAGTTGACAGCAATGACTTTTTGACTGGCCCCTTCCAGTCGCTCAAATCTTAAACTGTAGTTAAAGGGCAAAAAGGGAAGAAAAAAAGTATCGTATTACCCAAAAGATGGATGTTTACTTCAAAATCACAAGTTGTTTTCTCCCTTCGCTAGGTTTGACCCAAACTCTCCTTCTTTTTCCTCACCCCAGCTGCTCCCCCCGGCAGGATAACCTCACAGCACTGCTGTGTTTAGACCCTGGCAGGTTTGGGACATATTCCTACTGTACCCTGGCAAGGAAGGAGAGTTTTCTGGGAGAAAGCTGCAACCATGTACATGAGAAAAAAAGAGTAGCCAGGGCAGCTGGGCTGGGCTGTGACACTGGGAGCTCAAGGGAAGTAATGGAAGTAAAAGCTAAGAAAGATATGGGAGGTATATAGACAGTATCGTATCTCAGAGCTTACCATTGTGCTTGGTGGAAACAATTAATTAAAGCGTGTCATTTGTACCAAACTCTTGCCTTCAGATATCCTCCAAACTCAAACTTCTCCTCCTTCTTTTACTCCCCTTGCAACTTTTCCCAAATTCACCCCTTGCTCCTGGGGTGCGTTGGCACCAGAGGGAGAGGGTAGAGCAGCAGGCTTGCGCTCAGATAAGACACGCACCCTTGGCCTTGTCTCAGCAAGATGTTGCTTTTCTTCTCTTTTCTTCCATTATTCTCCTAATTTTTAAAATAAAAGCCCTTCTGACTGAAGGTACCTGTTTGTTACTATATCCCAAGAAACCTAACAACAAAGCACTTAGAATTACTTATTGTTATGGCTTAGGGACAAGATTACATCTCTAAGTTTATAAAGCAGCGGCAACATTTGCCACTAAATACAAATGATTTTAATAATCAGCATTATATTTGCTTCTTTCAGCAGGGTGCCTTGTCATTACTTTAACGATAATAATACCCGCTTTTCATTTGCTAAGTGTTATTATGATTATTATTCAGGAGCTTTACTATAATTAACTAACTGAGCCTCACAACACCCCTGTGAGTCAGGTAAAAAAAGAATTATGACTCCCCCATTTTTTACCTGCAGTCGCAGCCGTGGGGAAGGCAAGTACTGTAACAGAGAGGAGGCTTGGATTAAAACCAGCGGTTCTTGCCTCAAAATCCCATACGCAAACCACACCTTGAATTGTCTGCCTCCTGTTCACCATCTAGTGCTGTTGTCAATTCGAATGCACCAAGATGACATTTTGGAGAGTCAGAAAAAAAAAAGGAGAAGGAAGAAGAGACATGGCAATCCCTAACAATGCCGAGACACCTTGCTCTCCGCAGTTTAACAGCCTCCTTTGGCAGCTCCTGCTCCCGGCTGATGTCGGTTCCTGAATCCCGAGCATTCATGTTCAGTGCGTGCATCACACACATCTGTATCTATACAGGCGACAGCTTCTGTCTATAATAGCCACCTGTGAGACCAGGGGAGAGGCATTAAAAATTAAAGAACTGCAGAGTAGATTGGAAGCTAATCTTGGGTTTATAGACAGGGAAGCATTTGACAGGTGGTCTCTGCGAAAGAAGTGGCCTTAGAGACACATTTCTCTTGATTTTATTTTTTAATTAACTTTTATTCTCAGCATTATCATGTCCTCCCCCCACACACTCCCCTTCCTCCTCTTTTCCATCCTGGAACACTGTTTAACACACCAGATTCTCACCACAGTGCAATTATAGGTACCTTCAGCACTGCAGTCCAGCAGGGACGTTTTAAAGAGCCTTTCTTCCATCTACATCCTAAGGCTAGCCACCCGCCCAACAAGGTTTTTCCATAGACCTTGACATACACACATAGTCAAACGGTAGGGTTTATCATCAAATTAAGGGAAGGGGGTTATCCTGTAACTTACTATAGCGACATGTCCAGCAAAGCCTGTGATTACAGGGGCCGCTGGGTGATGAGCAGCAATCCAAGCCCTGGGTCAAGCATGTGCCTGTTAAGCTCTTCCACATGCGCCATTCAGGCCCTTCCTGTTTGGGTTTCACGTACTGGCTTTACACCTCTCACCTCACATAAAACCAGATGACCTTAGAGAGACCAGGAGGGCCATCTCTATCACTGTCTACAGCGTAGACTTCACCTCCTGCCATAAAAACTCTTCCTCACCTTCCCTCCCGCTCACCCCTCGCATTCCCGCTTTCAAGTTAATTGGAATAACACATCTGCAGCCAAACAACAGAAACCAGTGCATCCCCTCCAGGCACCCCCCTGCCCACTTCCCGCCCCCCCGGCTTTGCTTCATTGACTCCTCCAAACCGACCGCATTTAGACGGGAGCACTTAACCTTCTGCAGAATATCTTTATGCTCCATTTTCCTTTCCATTAGGAAGGAGATGAAAGCAAGCAGAGGATGCTTTTGTACAGTTGCTGTTGCTGCCAGCAGATGTGCTCTCCCAAGTCTATGTGTGTTTTAAGCACAGACTTGAATACTTCTGTGTGTGAGGGGTTTTGGTGTGGAAGGGATGTATGGAGGAAGCTTAAGCAATGCTGAGTTTAAGCCAAATACAACGGTTACGCCCACATCAGAGTAATTTGTACTTGTGCTGTGCTCCACCTTTCTATCAGATTGTGCTAACCAAACCTGCTGCACTTGCAGTATTTTGAGTCTGATTTTCCAGTTTCTATGTAAGCATAACAAGGCAAGACTCAAACTGAGACTAACTGTAGGCCTTGACCACCTGAGGAAAAGAGCCGTTATGAACCTGCAAAGTCATCATGGTACTCGCTGCTTTACTCCCAAATTGAAAATCACTTCTGTTTTTTTCTTTTCTAAGAAGAATTCATTCATGGCAACAATGGGAAAACATGTATATTTTGAAATCCACTTTCTAAATACATAATAGTAATTTTTAAAAAGGTAAAAACAAAGACTAGGAGCTTCTATGTTGAGAGCAGAAGATACTGCCCCTAAGACTGATGAGCACCAGGAGTTTGTTCATGTGTATTCCTTGAAGACCATGTTGTATCCCACTGATAGTCAGTGCTGAGTCAAAGTTTGGGAAGCTCCAAGTGCAGGAAAACTGGCTCTAACAAAAGCTGTCTAGATTGTGTCCTCCCAGGAGGCATTTCACCCACCACAAAGATGCAGGCAGATGATAGGCAGCAGCCAAGTGTAAGTATAATATAGAGGGAAGCGAAGAGTCTTTTCTGCAGCTGAACTGCCGGATGTATTTTAGGTAGGAAGATCCTGTTTGGAAGCCGTTCAGTCCCGTGTCTACTCTTGCTTATATGCCATGCTTTAAAGCCTGCCTGGTCGCGACCTCTGTTATTTTCCATCTCAGGTTGGAGGAAGGAAGATGGTGTTGGGACAAGCAGGGGGTTAGTTCAGGACCTGAGTTTCCCCAGTTCAGCGCCTTGCTCTGTACGGACTGTGTATGGCTTGGGGCAAGTCACTTAAACTCAATTTCCCATCTGTAAATGAACGGTATTATTGCAAGTGCCAGGGCAGGGAGGAATCTGAAAGGGGCCAAGTCACCAGAGCAGTAGCAAACACCACCATTTATGATGGACTGGGAGGAAAAATTGCCCCATTCCCTGGTACCTGACCCAAATCAGCTCAAGATGGTGTTAACGAAGCCATAGCATATCCAGGCTTCGGACAGGGCGCATTCTGATTAGATATTTCAGGCAGGCACTGCTCTGCAGCGGGTGCGCGGGGGGACCTCTGTGAGCAGGGCAGTCAGAGGGGACCCATCTCTGTGTGAGGCTCAATCCACAAGCAAACTGCTTTGGTGGCCTGCCCAGCTATAACAACAACAACAATCACTCTTCCCTCCTTAGTGCCATCAGGACCAAATCAAAGCTACATGAATCTCTGTCTTTCTGTCCCTTCCCTTATTGCACCAGAGGCTCAGAGAGGCTGGCTCTAGCTTACCAGTCTCATTGGATTAGCTTGATAAACCACCCATTTACCTATAATTCAACAGACTGTGAAAATCCTTGTGGCTATTGCACAATAAGGAAAATAAATAATAATACGCCTTAACAAGCATCAGTCGAAATACCCAGGATCTCATGGACCCGGCGATAAACAGCAGATTTACTTTCCCGGGAACGTGGACAAACTAATCAGATTTAGTTGGCAGCTATGAAAACACAACTGATGGGAGGCTCAGCGCTGGCTCGCACAATCCCCCCCGTCCCTGCTAATGCAGAGGGGCATGAAAGGAAAGGACATTAAAAAGATATTGTATCGTCATGTCCCCATGCTGGATGCAATGCCCTGGCATGCTGACAGCTGGCTGGCAGCTTTCCATCCCTGGGAAGGGGGATACTGGTCTGCACAGCCCAGACAGCAGTTTAACCCCAGGGTCAGAGGCCAGTCAGGCGTTATCTACCGACTGGGCGCATTTCCTCTGCGTCTGTGGCTTCAATATTCCCGAAAAGACACTGACAGGAGGATGAGAGCTAATGGGAGCTCCTCTGGTATTTAGAAATTTAAAGGCCTGCATTCATTTTTAATGACCTTTAAGTCGTTGAAGTCAGGAGCGGAAACTCACTTTAAAAAAAAAAAAAAAATAGCTGAACAAAAACAAACAGTCAAAAGCAATTTACATTGTGTGAGAGAAAGAAAAACACTTTTAAGCCTTCCCTACCTGATTTTTCGAGACTTCTAGCTGTTGGACAAGGAAAAGATTGCTGTGCACTTTGTTAACTAAAGTGGAATTTTCAGGATAACATTCTGGCTATGAGACGAATTGTACCATTGTGCCTTGGATGTACACTAGTAAACTTTTATTGCACAGGACAAAAATAATTCCTACTTCAGTAAGGTAAAAACCATCATTATCTCCTCCCTGTTCTTCAGCACAGGTAGAGTTTGACAGACTCTTGTCAGTCTGCATGAGGTGTAGGGCTAGTTTTTGAGCTAGGCACTTATTTGGTGCATCCCTGAGATGTTTTAAAGCCACTCTTGGTTTCCAGCTATCTTGGGGGTGCCAATGCTGTATAAATTGGAGCAGCTCTAAATCTGATCGCATTTACGTCCCCTGCAAAACCGACAGGGAGCTGCCTCAATACCTCGCAGCCAGGCAGGCAGACGGGGTCCTTGATTAAGTCCCATCTGCCAGATACCAGGATGGAGAGGGCAGAGATGTCAGCAGAGCCCTCCTTTGCTGCCAGCGACTCTCTGCCGGTGTAGGTAGAGAGGTAGGTAGGTAACCAACCCTCCCACCGGGATGGCTGCTTTGCATTGGCAAGGGCTCTAAAGCAGCCCTTGCTGCTACAGACTACAGGGCCAAGGTCTGTCACGAGAGATAAAATAAAGCCAGGTGCAATTACCCTGGTATAGTTGAGCTCTTTTTATTGATTATGCTACAGCATTAATTCTAGAGTAATGCAGCCGTGGATGCAGCCAAGATGACTGTCTCCAGCATAGGAGGCTCCAACATTTTCAGGTGTACTGCAATTTAATCTTTTTTCTTTTGTTATCTTTTGCTTAAAATGATGAAATCCAAACAGTAACGATCCAAACACTAACTGATTGGGCACTATTACTGGACCAAAGAGTTTTGCCCCATGTGCTTAGCTAATTATTATACAGAACTCACCAAAAAATAGTGACCAGAAGACACGTCATAAGGACTTTTTTGGCAGTTCTTATGAGTCACTGATATTTACTGACTCCTTCCCACCCATATCACACAACCATCCCTACGATTAACATCTTTACTGGCATCCTCTGTGGAGGGGTAGCCAACACCAACATAGCCTCTGCATTTTAAAGGTGACAGAGATGGATGAGGCAATTTTCCCATCCCTCATGTCATTTCCCCTCCCCCTCTACAAGGCTGTTCCTGAGGAGAATATCCTAATGGGGGTTTTGTCTAGACTACCCTTTAATTGACTCTAGCGACAGGACTTCCTCCATTTCTCCGGGGAGATCATTCCACCGCCCAACAGACCTCACTGCCAGGAAATGCTTCCTGATATTCACCCTACCTCCTTCTTCCTCAGTGTCCTCCCAGGAGCTGCGCTCAGATAATGTCCTGTACAACCAGAGCTGTGCCTCCCATCCATCTCACCAATGTGCTTGCACATGGACCACACTTCCACCGGTCCTGTTAACTTCCATTTGTCAAGTAGTAAACTTTTTTCCTTTCAAAGCCCTAGATGGACATAATTATTTTCATTTACTCCCTTGCCTGCACATTAACTTGATTAGCTTATGGAAAAGAGTTTTGATAGTAGTGGCAGAGGGAATACAACCTTTTGGGAAGCCACGAAAAACAATTAATCACATGTTTTTAAATTACTACAGGGACAAAAAAAAATGCTTAGGTGTTTTCTTCAATAAATTCAAGATTCAGAATCTAGAAGAATGACTTTTCCAAATGATTGTTTCAAAAGAAATCAGTTTAGATTCATTCACTGTTGGGGTAATCATGTAAATAGTGAACAACAGGTTAATAAGGTAGTAATAGATATATTAATAATGAGTAAATCAATTGTTATGGACTGTCCAATACTGTGTTAGCCAGGTTTATATTCATCTACGCTACTAGAACTGATACGCTTTAAATAATCTATAACATGTTATTCATGACTTGAGTATTCTTCTCTATTAATAATTTACTAACACACTATAAACTATTCATAATTGCATTCTTCATATAAAAATATGATCTTTGATCCAAAAGTGAATGATACCTTGGGACAGTCTCTATTGGTCTAAACTGGTGACACACAGGAAACCACCATGGGGCTGCTGAAGCACCATCTGAGCAATCCACACAGTCCCCATAATTTGCTTCAACTAGTTTTGTGGCTCTTGGAAAACCTGATAGGCAACACGAATTGATTTGCAATTTTGCAAAACTCGGCAACAAAAGATGCTTAGAGTACAACTAACACTGTCATTGTGTTTGAAAATCCCTTTTCATCTGCTAATTTGGAACCACATCAGGAATACAGGCTAAGAGGGGATCACCCGGACTATCAATATGCAAGTATTATTATTAATATTATTATTACAGAATTGTGACTTCTCTTCATCTTACCAGTCCCGTCCAGGCACAGAAACAACTCCTGCTCTGCTTCAAGCACAAGTCATGCTGAAAATGACTGGAGAGATGCCAAGTAGAAATGGAGTAATAAGATTTCATCAACCAGCAAAGGTCAATGGTATTCTGGCTTCATCGAACAGGAATTGCCACAGCTGTACTCTTCCAAAGATCCACCAAGTCTTGGAAAAAGGAATGTCAAAGCCTTGGAGAAAAGTAATCCATTAAGTGCCACAGAGGAAAGAAAGAATCTGGTGTATTGGTCAGCCAAGGAATGACGAGAATGCACTAGGAGAGGTGGTTTTGGTAAAAACAAAAATAACAGTATCGATGTTGAAAACACTGATAAAAACCTGTGGCAATATTTCATCTAGTTCTGGTACCTGTATTTAAGAACAACCACCTTACTGGGACAAGTACAGAGAAGGGTATAAATCCGTGACAGGAATGCAATGGCTCCCTTATGAAGAGGTTAAGGGACTTTGTCTAATTTAAACAGCTAAAGATTAAAAGAGGTTATGGTGAGAGTTCTTAAATGTATTCAGGGTTCAGGATGCTGGGGCCAGGGGAACAGTAAAGAAAAAGATTAGTTAAGTTGAAGGACACTATTGGAACGAGATCAGTTAATTATAGATCAACCATGAGTAATCTTACCATGAAAATTAAAGTATGAGTATTGATTATTTCAGCATTGGAACTCTGTTATGGTTTTCTAAAATTAAGCAGTTAAAGTAAGGAATCTGAACTGGAACTTGATAAGCCTTTGAAAAGGATTGTATTGCCAAGGAGACATGAATCCTGCATGCCAGTATATCCCCAAAAGGTTGAAAGGAGACTGGACTGCTCTTTATTTGCATTGTATTTATCTTATGCGTCAGGTTTCTGTGGTTACTTCTGGAGAGCAAGAAGGATTTATCCTCCCCTCACACTTTTTGTCTTCTGGGGGGCTTATGGGGTTTGTCTGGGTTCAGTTTTGGCCTTTCTTTGAAGTATTGCTGATCGGCCATCGTGAGGAACAGGGGGTAGAAAGATGCAGCGATATACTTACAGATCCACAAGTCCCCACTTTAGATGGAGGCTGGAACTGATGGATGAACTCTTGGGAGTGGAATAAAGTTTCCTGAATATACCTAGATAACATAAACATGCTTTATTTCTTTAGATAACTCAATAGTACAATATATGAGTGATGGGGCAAAATAGAAAATGGAAAGAAAATTCTTCTGGGTATTTGTACTACCTAGATTTGATTTTGAACTCAGTCCCCACATGCTTGCTAGATGGTCTGTCTTAGTTTGTGTCTGAATGACCTTTGAAGGCTTGGATATCCTGGACCCTTCTGAATCAAGTTTGGGGCTGCAATTCTCCCTCTCTGGAGGAAAAATAACTTCAGAAAGAGCTGGAACAGAAGAAGGATTTGTTATGGCTTGTAGATTCAGTGATTTATCCAGTTTGGAAACAGTGACAAAAACGCTATCTCATTTCCCCAGAATAGGGCTGAATGGTGGAGAAAATTAGCCAACTTTTTTCAATAAAGTTTTTTTTTTTTTCCTTAATTATTGTTATTGCCAGCTCAGCCCCATCATTCGACTACGCTTGGGAGATTAACTTTTTTTTTTCCCCTTGCAAAGTACTTTCTAACAATACTTATTAATTTTGCCGGAGGAGTGGCCCAAGTAACTGGAGTGTTCTCCTGTTCTGTCCTCCCACGCACAACTCAATCTTCCTCCGTGCTCACTGAGGAACAGCAGCCTCCTCTTTAATGCGTCTGTGCTATAAGTGGAAAGAGGATTTGACTTAAAGGGACACTGACAACTGGTTTAAAACCTTGAGTTAATTTGTTGTCAAAGTAATTTTTTAATATAATTTGGGGGTTTCTTTTGAGTGATAAGAGAGCGAGGGATCTGTTAAATGAAGAAGAATTAATTATTCCCAGCCATTACTGAAAATACAAACACAACCAGGTTGCGTTAGAGCAAATGAAATTGATTTTAAACAAAAGTGAATCCAATCATTCGCGTTTCATCGCCTCCTCCGTGGCGCTGACAGCAGCCCTTCTCCGAGGTGGGCTGGCTTCTCCCAACTTCACTTCTTGTTCGACAGAATTAAGTATTAATCTGGCCACTTTTAGAGAAAGCTGAAAGATAACCCTGTTTGCTCAGACCGTCTCAACTGATTAAGTCTTGTTTCCCAACTGATTGGGAAGATATATGAGGGTGACAAGCTTTTGTCTCACAGAGAGCTTCATGTTTGAAGTCTGTAAATTCTCAGCTCTCTCTTACCACGCCTGTTCCTCCCTTTAAGTAAACACAAACCTAAACACCAAATCTGAAATTTAGGAGCTGAACAGAAAGCTCCAACTTTTCTCTTCCCAAAAGCCTTTCTAAAACATTTCTGGCACCCCCTTCTTAATCTGCCACTTGACGTTATTCCTTTCCTGCTAAAGAATGTTAGGATACAGGTTTTGTTGTTGTTTGTTTTTAATGAAAAACATACTATTAGATCCATTTGCATAGAAAACCAACACAGCAGTAAAGACAGGGTAGGGGGTTGCTAAATGCTGATGAGAGCTGAGGCATATTAACCAGGTATAAATGGGCTGATCTACTCTCTGGCTTTGAAATGATTGCTAAAAGGCTTCAAACCCTTTCTCTCATGGCCTATAACGTACACAGAGTGGTGCAGAGGAACGTAATTAACTCCACCTCAGCTCTTCCCTGCCTCTGTAGCTGCATTAGGAAGGATTGCGTGAGAATGACTCAGAATTATTCCGTTAACAGCAAAAAAAGGTGATGAACTGAAACCTCTCCTGGTACGTGTTTCTAGCCCCAGAGTGTCTCTTCAGACCACACAGAGACAAAACTCCTGCTCAGGGGGATGCTGTGGTCACGGCTGCAAGGTGGCCAACAGAGCAGCTGGGGAAGTGGAGGGGTGCAAGGCAGCAGCGGAGCGGGATGCACGGGGCATGCAGGACAAACCCCTGGCTTGCTAATCCTAGCAGTGCATTAGCCATCTCGCCTCAGCCTCCTCCTGCCTAAAAATATTTGGGAGAGAAGACAGAGTGGTCAAGAGGTGTTATCCATGGCCACTGAAAGAGCGGTCGGAGCAATTTAGAAGAACCCGTTAGGGGTCTTAGAGGTCTCCCATTAGGGGATGGCCTCATTTGAGCTCATGGCACACTGCTGGCATAACACCAAATTCAGTGGCCATCATGCTGAAACAGCTTAAAGACTTCTTGGAACCTGCACCAAGGCCGGGCTTGCCATGTAGACAGAAGCGATAGTTAAGCTACCCACATATGACACTACTCACAAGCAGAAACAATCAGCCTTGATGGAGTATTTCACAAAACGGTCTCCATCAGGCGCCAGCAGCTTTTTAAATATTAACCAGCGAGATCTGCTGGCTGCCTCTCTGGGGTTACAGTCTCTGACACTGGTGATCCCAGCGTGTCAGCATAATTTAGCAGCCAAACCCTGGCTCCCAGCGAGTGGCTTGCAGATGTGGATTTTAATTAAAATATTTAATTTTCAGCTCCAAGTTCCATTTGCTCTACCTGGCATTACTGTTTCTGGTGCTTATCACACAGACCTCTGCAATGCTGCTCCAAGGAAACCTCAAACAGCTTCCTCTGCCTATGGCTGCTCCACTGAATGGCCCTGTTGAGCCCATTTTGTGTTCAGCCGTAAGAACCAAAATAGAGAGCTACAAAAAAAAAAAAAAAAAAAAAAAAAAAAAAAATCATTTGTGGCTCAGAATCTACCTTATAGCAGAGCAATTCGCTCAGAGATTAGCAATATGGAAAGTGCACCTTTCTAGCCCCACCAAGACGCATCCCTGGAGAACCTGTTTACTGTTTTTCATCTGCAGGAGACTGAAAACTCTGGGTGTTGCTCAAATCTAGGGGAAAAAAAAAGCTAAGTTTGAATTATCCCCTCAGGGTTGCAGCATACGCTGTTTGACAACTAGCTCCAGAGCCCAGCTGATACTGTGGCCCTTTTGCTTGAGATGAGGAGATGTTGCATTCCCAGAGCTCCTGCAGCTTCACAGGTTGGACCTTACATGGTCCAGTGGGACCCTACGTAGTTCTTTCACTGTGCAATTTTCCTTGCAAAAAAAGTTAAGACAGTTCCTTCTGTGAAAAGTTGCTGTTGCACTTTTTACTCATCACCACTTAATTTACGCTGCTTCAGTTTATTTAGTGTGAGTAGCTTTATATAAAATTTTCACTAATAAGTTTCTACATCTGCAGACATATGCTTAGTGAATCCCTAATCTAACGTGGTTGGAATAGCCTTTAGTGCAGGTCCTACTCATAACAAAGGTTCTGCCTTTGTCCCCTGATTGCACACTGCAAACAGCATACACAACATTCTTCCACAGACAGACACTTCTTTTGAATTTAGCAGAGAATTTGAGTATTTTGGAAGTTGTACATTTTGGTTGATAAATATCTGAAAAGATATTTTGAGATTACCATTTCAGTCCCAGGTTTTTAGGCAGTGTGGAAGAAGTTCATTTTCCTTATGTGGGAAAACAGAGCAGAAATTAAGAAAATAACCCAAGGACAAATACACTTCACTATACTAAATATCCAAATCATTCCATTTTGAGGTGTTGCTAATTATTATGAACAGCTGAGAATTTTGATTATGGAAAATATTTTGAAACTTTATTGGGCTTTTTATGTCCCGTTTTATTTCCAATGAGGAGGTTCATACCTCTTAATTGCTTTTGGGGAGAGAAATAAGGAGTCCTACATCCTCTAAAGAAACTCCTGTTAAAGGGCATGTACAACTCAGTGACTGCAGTGCCAGTGAGAACTCATCCACAGAGGAAGACTTTGTGAACTGTTTGGGGGAAGGACAGTACATGGTTGTACAGCACCTGATGCAAGGGAGGCATGACATATGACCCTTATCACAAATGGAAAAATACACATCAACAAGACAGATTGAAGAACACATCAGAAAGAGTAAAAATAAAGTTAAAAATAATCACTGATAACATTTAGCCTAGAGTGCTTTTTGCTTTGTTATTCTATATTGACAATCCCACCTAGAAAAGGGTCTCTCAGACTTTTTGACTTGTAGACAACCCAGTTTGCTCTACAGACCCCAGCGTATCCATTGTCACCCACGGGAGGGCCCCAGGGCCTTTGCTATGCTGCATCTTTGGGGATGGATCAAATGGCTTTCAGACGAGAACAAAACCAGACATTTTCCAACCAAATACCTCTCAGGTCACTGAGCAATGCTCTGGTGGCTCTGCCTCACCAGCAAATGCCCACGCCGAGGCACATCAATAAGTAGCTTTGCCTGAGGAACCTTCCTCCTCTAGGGTTTCTGTGCTGATGGCAGGAGGACGTGCGTGCCCTTGCCTCAGCCAGCACCACGCATGGTCCAGCGAGCTGGCTGGAACCACTGACACAGGCTGGGTGTGTGCTGAGATCCCAACCTGTGAACCGGGGCATTCACAGCTTGCACATCGGCTTTGATCCACCAGCACCGCTAGCGAGGAAGGTAGAGAGGGCAGAAGTGTAGCTGGCTGAGGGAGAGCAAATGAGGAAGGGCAGAAGCCCCTCTAATTGCCACAGCTCCACAATCATTGCCGATGAGTGCTATCAGCCGTTACTGAGCAGGGACGCAAGAGGACTCCAAGTGAAGGAGTTTCAAACTGGACTTTGGGGTGAATTGCATCAGCCTGTTGCTGCACTGAAGTCCCAGAGATCAGCCCCCCTGTGTCAAATGTTGTAAAGCCAAAACAAAGCATAGTCCCTGATTATAACAACTGACAGCCTTGAACATATAATTATTAATTCAGATGAGGCTTTACGTCAAGAGCTACTGCTTTACAAGACAATGAGGTACTGCCACAGATGATTGCCACAGGAAGGACATTTGGGGAATCTCTTAAGATCATCTGGTGAGTGCTGCCATAGGATGCAGAGCACAGCTGCTTCATCACTTTGTTCCCGGCTGTCATGTCGAAGGGTAGTAAAATAATATCACGCAGTTGTTTCTACTCCATGGAAATAAGCCGTATTACCTCTACAGGGGGACAAATCTCTTCTACAGCTCAATCACACCACATGAATATATGTAGAGTGACTTCTAGAGTTCCTCAGGAAAGAGCCAGGTTTTACAGGGCACTAAACCCTCATCCCCAGCCATCTCACCTGACAGACTGGACAGTGGAAATCGTACCATGCCCGTGCTCTGCACTACGGGATCCCAGGCAGACCCTCTAACAACCACTGCTGGCTTTTCTTTCCTTGTGTCCTGGAGAATCCACCAACAGTGACTGATGGATTGGAATTGCTACTCTGGGTGGGCAAAGCCAATCAAAGGACACGTGGAACATCGGGCAGCTTTCCCATCCTTTCTAAGCAGCTCCAGGACATGAACAGACTCTGAGCAAAGATGGACTGCTCAAGTCCCTCAACATGCAAGTCTCCAGGCTGATTTTTTTAAGCTTTTTGAAGTAGTGAAAGAGAAGTATACTGAGGTGCCAGATGTTGAAAAACATCTTGGAGCAAGAACATTACCTTTCCCCATTGTCTCTTGCCTGCCCCACCACAGCCAGTGGTTTCAACATCTCTCCTTCCCCGCCACTCATGGCACGAGTAGCAGACCATGTACACAGCAGACCCCGAAATGGACAGCTCCAGATCTTTGTCTAAAGCCAGGAGGTTTCTCCTTCCCCAGTCAGAAACAGCATGACTTTAATATGGTAATGATGTTCTGCATTAACTTGTTCTCCAAACAAGGACCAGTTTGTCACCAGACAGAAATGGAAAAGGGTCAACCTTTCCTGCCCCTTCTGCACATAACAATTCCTCCTTTCAGGGGGGAATGGCTTGAAAGCTCCAGTTATCTAAGTCTGTTTTCCACAAAGAGCGACACCTCCACAACCAGACTCCTCGTCTCCCTTTTTTAGGCTATGAACAAGTCCTTGGTGTTTTGGACAGGCCACTTCTCCAATACAGCTTCTGTCTTTAGGACAAGAAAAAAAAAGAAAAGAAAAAAAGAAAAAGAGAAAAAAAGAAAAATCTGCTTTTTTTGGAAAGTTCTGCAAATATTTTGTGCTCCCTCTTTCTTTTTTCTCTTTTTTTTTTTTTTATTTTTTCCCCCTTCTTACATTCACACAAGCAAAACAACAAGAGGGTCCTCTGATGAATGTGGCGGATCGCCATGGTTACGGTTCAGAGATGCGGCAAAAAGCAATTATGGTGGGACATAGTGGAGAAAAAAAAAAAGGAGAGAGAAATGCACCTCTTTGTCAGAATTTCAGAACAGCTGTAATAACACTTCTGCACCCCAACCAGTGCAAAGTAACTGAAATATTGTGGCATGTTAAATGCCAACGCATTAAATACTGGGATTTCAATGTCACATTATTTAAAAAGACAGGAAGCATTAATTTCCAGCTGCACTTTCAGCTTGTTAAGTCATCTAGGGGGAATAAGGAAAAAGGAGCAAGTCCATGGCACAGGGCCTCACATTTTGAGGTGTGAAATAAAACACTGTTCAGCGAGGCAGTGGAATGCACTTGTAACAGATTTAATCTGACAGCAGCTGCGGTTTCCTATTTAAGCTTTGTGTGATTTATTTTTCCCCTTGGTGTTGGAGCTCCTGAAAGAGACGGCGATGCTCTCCTGACCTTTCCCAATCTGAGGATCTCAAAGCGCTTTACCCCTTGCATCCATTTTCACAGCCTGCGACGGGCGAGGGAGGTGGGTTGTCGCTGTTCTCACACAGTAGGTGAGACTCGCTCGGGTCTGATCTTCCTAGCCCAAGGGTCACAGATGGGATGTCTTGGTTTGGGCCGCTGCAAGGACTAGGAGAAGCAGGAAATTCTCATTTTACATGATATTATTTTAAGATTAAATTGAAAATAAAAGCTGCATATCAGAGGCTGGGATTATCTGTGAAACGCATGTATGTCCGTAACGTTTATTCCTCTGTGGCTAGCAAAAAAGTAAGATTAACTGCTGCTCTTTCTTATTTGTATTTAATCTTGAGGGTTTCTATTATCGGTCCTACAGATCTATTTTTGGTGACAACAGCAGCATAAAGTATCATCCTGTTCACCAAGTGGTTCTGCAAATTGTAGTACCAAAGGCCAGACGTAGTAGAAACTGTGAAAGGTATAAAGGGTGATGTGCATGGTACAACTTGGTTCCAACGAAAAAAAAAGAGGATGGTCAGAGCAATACAATGATGAATAGACAAAACAGCCCAAACAGGATAAAGATTAACCACTTCACAGATTATTTACCTCTTTTTTCTGAACGCTTCCCTCCAGTTATGTTTCCTGTCCCCTCACAGAAAAGAGCTCTCAGATTACACATCCCAGTTCCAGCTTTCCTCCATCTGGTCACAAAAGCAAGCTCCTCCATCCATCCAGCATTGACTCACTGATGGACTGAGATAAAAATTAGGTTTCCCAGTTGTAGCAATGGCCCACTGTTTCTCTCTTCTTTTTCTATATTATGCTCAGCAAAATCGAAGCTCCAGGCTGCTTCCTCAAGCAAAAGAAATCTGAGAAAACCTGTGTATGAAAAGAAGATGCTAAATTTGAAGGAAAATGAAGTATTGCCAAGTCTTGTGGTTATATATCACAAGTCTTATTATATTTTGATTTTTTTTTTTTTTTTTAAGCACTGGCTTCTAAAAGCAAAAAACAGTATGAACATCTTAGTATGAGAACAGTGGAGAAATGGTGAAAAATAAAAAGAAGGGACTACTAAAGATTCAGCAGTGAGAGGGAGCCTAAAAAAAAAGCCCCACAGAGCTTTAAATTCTTTTGCTTCTTTAAAGCAATCCATGATTTAGACAAACCTGGAGAAACTGGCTGCTCATGGCTTGGATGGACATACTCTTTGCTGGGTAAAAAACTGGCTGGATGGCCGGGCCCAAAGAGTTGTGGGGAATGGAGTTAACTCCAGTTGGTGGCCGGTCACAAGCGGTGTTCCCCAGGGCTCAGTATTGGGGCCAGTTCTGTTTAATGTCTTCATCAATGATCTGGATGAGGGGATTGAGTGCACCCTCAGTAAGTTTGTAGACACCAAGTTGGTCAGGAGTATTGATCTGCTTGAGGGTAGGAAGGCTCTGCAGAGGGATCTGGATAGGCTGGATTGATGGGCTGAGGCCAGTTATGTGAGATTCAAAAATGCTGAGTGCTGAGTCCTGCACTTGGGTCACAACAACCCCACGCAATGCTACAGGCTTGGGGAAGAGTGGCTGGAAAGCTGCCCGGCAGAAAAGGACCTGGGGGTATTGGTCAACAGCCAACTGAATATGAGCCAGCAGTGTGCCCAGGTGGCCAAGAAGGCCAACAGCATCTTGGCTTGTATTAGGAAGTGTGGCCAGCAGGACTAGGGAAGTGGTTGTCCCCCTGTACTCGGCACTGGTGAGGCCGCACCTCGAATACCGTGTTCAGTTTTGGGCCCTTCACTACAAGACAGATGTTGAGGTACTGGAGAGCGTCCAAAGAAGGGTGACGAAGCTGGTGAAGGGTCGAGAGCACAAGTCTTATGAGGAGCGGCTGAGGGAACTGGGGTTGTTTAGTCTGGAGAAAAGGAGGCTGGGAGGAGACCTTATCGCTTTCTACAACTACCTGAAAGGAGGTTGTAGTGAGGTGGGTGTCGGTCTCTTCTCACAAGAGACTATCAATAGGACAATAGGAAATGGCCTCAAGTTACGCCAGGGGAGGTTTCGATTGGATACTAAGAAAAATTTCTTCACCGAAAGTGTTGCCAAGCATTGGAACAGGCTGCCCAGGGAAGCGGTTGAGTCACCATCCCTGGAGATATTTAAAAGACATGTAGACGTGGTGCTTAGGGACATGGTTTAGTGGTGGACTTGGCAGGGTTAGGTTAATGGTTGGACTTGGTGATCTGAAAGGTCTTTTCCAACATAAACGATTCTATGATTCTATGAACTTCTGAACACTGGGGAAATGCCATGTTAGATTACGTACTTGAGAAGGACGGAGTAGTGGGGTTTTAGAAAAATTTGGCATAGGCGAAAAGCTCTGCGGAGTGAAATCGTGATCTAATCTTGCAGGCTGTACCTTTATTGACAGCAACAGCAGAAGTCTTAAGAGCTAAACCAAACCCCAAAATGAACTCTCCTCTAAACCCAACAGATGGATGCACAGGGAGGTTGTGGTGTCTCAGAGTACTCCTCTGCCAATGCACCTTCAAGGCTTGTATTCTCTCAGCACTGGAAATGTAAACCTGAAAAGAAACAATAAAATTTACCTCCAGTTTACATTTGTATAGGAAAAAAAAAAAAGAAATGACAGCCTCAGTTTCCCTAGGCAACTTGATGAAATGTGGTGTTTAAACCTGTTAAAGCATTTTCCTGTACTGAAAATTGAAAAGATAAACAAAATGCCATTGGAAACTGTTTTCCAGTAAATTAATTTTTGGCCCAGAGCAGCTTCTTTTGATAAACTCTCAAAGGCATTATCAGCAACCCACACCCCAGGGAGGTGGGTTTAACCTTTCCCTTGATAATTCATACCTTTGGAGATTTGGTTTCCACTCCATTTTCTCTCATCTTCTGAGCAGTTCCCAAATCAGAGATAACCAGCCTAATCAGTGGGGCAGACTGGATGACTATGTCACCCAGCCTGGGGCTTCACCGAGAGTATGGTACCTTGTCAGCAAACACCAGGGCCAAAGTCAACTGATGAGGTACCAAGAAAGAAGAGTGGCAAGGTGGGTGAAAGAAGCTCAGCTTCTAAGTGAGGCTCAAGCTGGGTGAAAGCAGAGGGTGTTTGCAAAATGTGACAAGTGATCAGAAGAAAGGCTGAAAGTATAAGCTGTTTTAGAAGTTTCAAAATCCATCGCTCCTTCCAAAAGAGGCAAGAGGTACCAAAGGCTAGAAACCTCACAGCTGAGCAATTCAGGAAGCTCTGGTTTTGAACATGGTTGTGCTTCAGCTCAGCCCCTGAACCAACCACGGAGGGCTCCGAGAGGAAAGGATCATTAAGCTGAATGAATGACAAGTTGCAGCAGCAGACCTAGCCCTGCAGGGTGCTGAACTACCCCAAATCAATAGGATCTAGAAGCACACAGAGCCATTTCTGGTCAAACGCTCAGTGTCCAAATGGGTAACTCCCTAGAGATGGAAAGCAGATCAGAGCAACCAAAAGTGCCACAACCCTCTGCAGCAGCGAGTACCGTTGTCAAGGCATCCTTTGTGCTATCTGCACTTGGCATTTACATGAGAGAGAGATAAAAAAAGGAATTTTAAAACAAAGGTTTCATTGCAGATTGCTATTTTCTCATTGCTTTATTATTTGCTCTTTGCACATGTCAGATAAGTGGACTTGAGAATAGCCTTAATTAGAAATGCAGATTACACTGGGCTAGAATACAGTGGACACTGTTTCTCTCCAGCAATCCTGCTGGGAATACACATGGGTAATTTGCTAAGAAACAAACTGAAAGTCAAAGTTAGCTGCATTTTTAGGCTATACAGTGCTTGCAGTTGCTGTGCCCAGTTCATAAATCCAGCAGCTGTGAATAAATCCTCATTCTTAAAGAATTTAATGGAAGAAAAGGACTGCGTTTCCAGTAGAAAGGCCCACTAAGAGAGACGTGCAGCTTCTGGTAGTGGTTTTATCCCCTGAGGTAGGATCAGACATGATCAATGCTGAATTGGAGAGCTGCAACCAGAAAACCAGTGTGCTGTCTCAGACCTGACAACAGGCTTGAATACCTGAAAGCTTGTCTCCCTGCCCACAACTGAGATTAGTTTGTCCAATAAAAGATATTAGCTTTCTCCACACGCCTTGGCTTACTTGGTTTACTAACACTCCTCCTATGAGTGGGACTTCTCCCTCTGATCATGATGATACGAGTAAGCACGATTATACACAAGCAGGGCTGCAAGTTCTTGGAAGAAATGGCCATTTTAATTCCTATTGGCCATTTGAAGTTTTGCAGAGGAGTTCTTTGAGATTGGCCCATAGCTTCTTTTGATTTTAGCAATGCTTAAAATCCTCCTCACATTACTCAAGAGATGCGCCTGTTTCTCCAGCTGCTGCTTTGCAATCATTATCAAGTTCTGAAGCAAGCAAAAATGGACAAAAGTGAGGGATGAAAATAAGATGTTTCACTCTGCCGTACACACATTATTATACAGGGCACTCACCTGCAGAATAAAAATTGCTCCAGTCAAAGAGAGGTCCACATGCTTCCAGGCAGAAGCTGTTTGCTCTTGTACTCCCATGCATCATGTGGCAGAGCTGCAAGGTGGGACCACAACACAGTGGAGTCCTGGCTTAATCCGAAGACTGAATCTGGGAAAAAAAGCCCTAACAAAGAGGCTGTAGAAATGGTATGTCTAAAAGAAAAGGTTGCTTGGATGCTGGATTATCCTGTGGCTTAATCCACACTGGCTGGATTGGATGCGGATTTTGGGGATATTTTTGCCTTTGTTAAATGTTTATTTCTTAATTGTTGTGACTTTGTTGTGTTCACTGAAGAAAGGTAAACATTTCCTTAAAGACAAAGATGAAAAGTATGCAACTGGTTTCAAATAAACCATTGAACATTTCAAGCTGAAGGGAGCACATCCAACAAGTCTGCAAAGGTTGTTGTGAAGATCAAGCCCATTCTCACAGGCTTACATTTATACAGGAATCCTCATCTCCACTGGCAATATTTTATGGGTCCATAAGTGGAAAAAAAGATCAGCAATCTGCTCAAAAGGATGGTATCATGGTTACAGCACTGGATTGACTGTCAGGAGACCACAACTTGATCCCTAGACATGTTACAGCCCTCTTGCACGACCACGGGCAAGTCAATATCAGACCCGCTTCCGGAGGAGTTAACCCTGCGACATATCCAGCTCCTCAGACAGATATTGCAGCCTACACTGAGCTCCCACAGCAGAAACATAGATGGCAATTTGATGCTTTCAGGTAAGGCTGAAATTCAGATGACAACTGGTGTCCTGAGTTTATCTAATTTGCACTTGAGCTGATATGATTTTATAGGCACAAATCAGAGAACAACTCTTAAATTTTTTAAATGCAGTGGACTAAATTTCAGACCTAAACCTGGTCAATCACACCTTGTAAACACTTTACTTTTAAGCAACATCTGTGAGAAAAACTGGCAGGTATACAGAGGACAAGAAGGGCATTAGCAAATCATTTCAGAAAAAGGAGAGGTATGAACCTTTCATAGTAGAAAGGAGAGCTGCTCGAGAGAGCTCAATGGTCCAGAGTGCTCTTCATGCTCCAAAATATATCTCCTTCCATAAAGGTTTTGAAGGAGATTCCTGACTTTGAAACTTTCCTCATTTATTTACTTATTACACTTTTTATCCAGGAAGGTCTGTTGAGAGGACGCATTTGCTCCAGAGGGGTATGGAAAGGAAAGAACAGACCAGGAGAAGGGAATACAATGAGTGCTGGAAATACACAGACACGTTGCATGACCTTTCTGACAGCTCCTGGCTTCCCGTTGGCATTGTGTCAGGGCCATGACTATGGCGTTTCAGCCTGCGCATTGCCTGCAGCAGAGTGCAGCAATTTCTGTATAATCAGTGGATTATTTTTTTTCATTCCATCATGATGGCACCTGAGCAGAGATTTTTAGGGGGGGGTGCAAGCAGAGGATGAGAACCTCAACTGAGGTGAACTGGGAGCTGCTCAATTGAGGTTAAATGGAGTTGGGCTTATTTATAACAGCTCAATTTCAGTCCAAGATCTACTAATGACTGAACTACTCCTCTCTGCTAATGCAAAAATTAAGGGGTTAAACATTGCTTCCCTTCAAGACAATGATAAAATTCTCTTTGGCAATAGTGGGAGTAAAGTGCCATTAAAAATTTCTAATACTGCTTCTAAGAAAAGGTTTGGGTGGGAAGGATAATGGTTGAGATTTTTTTTTCCTATGATATCTTAGGATGACTTATTATCAGAACTTTTGCTTTGTTACAAAATATTTTCCAAAGTCTTGTAATGAAACATAGCTGGAGATTTAAATAAAACACATGAAATGTGATTGGAAGTTTTAACAGACAGTTTGCCACTTTCCATTTTGGAAATGGTAAAAAGGTCTTGGCATTTCAGAGTAATGTATAAATTTGTATTTGTAGCATAGTACTTACTATTAGGTTACAAACTGATTTGCTCCTCGTACGTAACTGACTGGACACCTGCAAATTTAAGACTAAAAGAGGAAAAAAACCTAGAAGCATTAATGACAAAACTATGTGATATAAAGTTGAGTCCTATAACTATAAAGACACAGAGATAACTTCTAGCAGCATGTACCTGTATGTCACTGCTGCATTACTAGGGGCTCCTTAAAAGAAACTACTTATTGAGTAGTGGGATACAAGATTTCTTGATGATGTTTTTTCTCCATTAAATTTCACAAAGTATTAGACCTAGGTAAGGGTTTTAAACAATGATTTGCAGACATTTGAATTCACTTGAATTGCTTCCGTGGTGCTGACGCTTCTTTGGTGTTTTGTAGGGTTAATGTTACAGAGAAAGAATTTCATGTGAAGTAAGGAAATAGATACTTGGAAAAGAAGAGCAGCCATAAGTGAACATCAGTATCAGAAACATGGCTTGAAAAGTATGCTCACCCAGTCAAGAAGCCAAAAAGCTCCACAGGTAAGAGTCCACTGGCAATGATGTGAAATGCAAGTGGAACTGGCTATGAACTTCTGAACTCCATTAGCTCAGAGCCCAGGACCGTGATCCTTCTCTCAGGCTGCTAGAGACAATCCACCAGGACAAGATCTCCATGTAGCATCATTCAGCATTTTCAAATGTTCATTTGAAAAAGTTCTGAACAATATTTTGAAGCTTTATGAACAGAAAATGTAGAAGAAAAGATCTAAATCATATTCTAAGAACTATTCATTTCTATGGACCATGCCAGCAAAACTTCATCATTCTCTCTCTCTAGACAGTAACACAACCTCTGCCCTGGCTGATGCTCTGTAATTCTCTTGTTCTTCTATTTGTGAGCATCCAGACCCATTTCCTTTCAAGGAGCTGTTCAGGTCTGTGAAGTCCGTCTCTGCCACCATCCTCTGCTCCCAGTGTGACCTCGCAGATGAGCCCCAGCAAGTACTCAAGTGTACACAACTAAGGAAGGCAGATGACACCCAGATGTGGAGAAACTCTCTAATCACAAGGGACTGCTGGCTTTCTCGCAGCAAGAGACGCAAAACTCTCCCATCTCTCAGCTACCAGAAACATTAATTCTCTTGCACTAGAAAATCATCCTTTAGCTTCTATAAATAAGAATTAGCCAGCAACAAACAAACAAATCCCTGTGTATTAACCAGTTCTTTAAAAGCCACATTATTTTGGACATCTTCCTGTCTCTAATCTTTCATTTTCTTCTATTCTGTGATTTCAGTGTTTTAATATTTCAGGAGGAAAATCCCAGTAAACATGAGGTAAATGGGTTTTTTTTAGCAAGACAAAACCCAAACATTTTCCCCCAGGTCTCCTCTGTAAAGCAGGAAAGTGAGTAATGAAACATTTCTATTTCAGTGGTGCTTTTGTCACTTTTCCAAAACTCCAATGCCTAATATAAGGCACATGGCCACGGATTGCCAAAAGCATTAAAGTTTCACTTCTAAAAGCTAGCATTAAACTTCAAAGCCATTTAATCGGGCAGCTTTCTCAAATTTTCAGTTTACTCTATATCTCCAGGATTAAGGAGGCAAACTTGCATAAATTTGGTCCCTAAACATTAGCACCATAACAAGTATCCGGTTCTGTTTTCAGAAAGGTGGCCTCACTTGGGTGAGTGTTCGTCAACGTGCACGTCCAAGCTTGTAATTCAAATATTCATGGACTTGCTCTAGTGATTGAAATAGGAGAAATAGCCCTTAAAAAGTAAAGGCAAGTGAATCCCCCCCACAAAACACAACAAAAAAACCAGACACAAGGTTCAAACTCCAGGCTTTGTTAAGGAGCAGAAAATATCTTTCTTACCATTCCACACAAGGTCAGATGTGAACGTGTTACAGATTCTGCATAAGGGGTATTGGGTGACAGCCTTCCTTGAATATCTTGGACTTGCAAAATTGGTGCAGAAAAATGGGCTGAATCGATTTTGGCAGCTACCTGGGACTCTGGCTCCCTAAAGTTTTCTCTCCCCAGATCTGACCTTCTCAGAGGTTTTCATCCATTTGGAAAGGACAGTTAAAGCAAGTGCTGCAATGCTGTGGTTTGCAGTCCAGAATGTTGGTGATGTTTTAATGCAACAGGCTACACTTTGGTGGCAGCAATGGTCGGGAAGGGAACCGTTGCAGCCCTCCAAAGGTAACTGCCCCCACCCACGGGTCCAAAGCCTTCGATCCCCCAGCTCCAAAGGAGGCAAATTCATTTCTCAGCAGTATTGCTTGAGACAAAGTTTTGCCCCATGAAGTCAGTCATTGGATTTCCAGACAACAGACTCCCACCAGGGGGTCAGCTGCTCTCAGCGCTGGTATTTTACCTTGTGGAGGATGGAGAACACGCTAGCAGAGAGTTTGTTTTGGCCCCACAATACAGGGCCAGTTGCGCTCTGCATCCAGCAGAAGATTGTTGTTCCAACAATGGAAAACGGAAGGGGGGAAGAGATGAACTCAGAGCACGCAGCGCACCAAAGCCAAAACACACATTGCAGACATTTCTGCTACAGTGGGACACACAGGTTAAGCCAAGCCAATGCTCTGCAAGTCTAAAAACTCACACTCCAGCAAGCACCAGCCCTCGACGGACCCTGACAGAGCAAAGGCATATTACTCTGGCAAAGCAACCAGTAGAGGGGAAGCTTGAGGTTTTTAACAAGCTGCTCTTAAGAAGACTTAATATTATATCTCCTTCTCTGATGCATTCTCTTCCTGCAGCCTAGCCCTCCCAGAAGGTTGCACAGTTAAGTCATTTGGCTGCGAGACAAAGGAAGAGGAAGGTAAAGAGCAACTGAGGGAGCAAAAGATGGGAGAGGTGGGAAGGCAACGCAGCTGCAAAGGAGAGTGCTCTCCCAGCTATGTGAGGGAGCTGCTGAGGGCAAAGATGGGAGGGAGAGAGATCACGCAAGAGAAGCCACTGGCATAAGCAGGTTGTCCTCCCCTGACTCCGCTGACTCTGCACATCAATTACAATGCGAGGATGTCTGGAGCGAGTCCCTCTGGATAACACAGGCGCTCAGATTCACTCGTGGCAAAACCAGAGGAGCTACTCGATTGCGGCTTACCCAACCTTGTCAGTGTGAGAAAACAGCTGTGTGTAGCCCCAGCTCATTGCAGGGAGATGTAAATGGCCGGAGGCTGCGTCCAGGTGCTGGCGCGGCTGCAGGCGGTGGGAGGTTTGTCAAAGCACCCTCACCAAGCAGGTCAGCACACCAACACGTGGCATTTGCACACCCAGTTACACATCTGAAGCCCTGAACCAGCAGTACCCTTTGACTAGGATGTCCTAGCCTCTCCCTTCCCTAGCTGAAGCTCAAGAGAGACAATTAAAGCAGAACAGGGTTTTTTCCTTCTTCGACAGCAAAGGGCGTGAGCTGAGCTGTGGAGATATAAACTGCTTCATCCCAAACACTGAGGACAGGCCTGTACGTGCGCTTTACCACTGCACATACCCTGGATTTTATACCACAATCGCCTCCTTTGCTTTTGCTCCCTCTCCCTTTCTCCCTCCCTCCTCTTTCATCCTTTCCACTGGCACAGGCTGAAATCAGCTTTCCTTCTACCCTACCCTCTCTCAGCATCTTTTCTTTGGGCTGTGATCACTCCTCTTTGTCCACTGGCTTTGTCCTCCATGCTCTCCCCAAGGCCGATGCAATATCCCAGTGTCAGCTGAATTCAAGCTAAAGCATTCAAATGTACCATTTTGGATTGGATGCAAACTCAAGCTTGGGAATTCTGCATATCCTCCATGTATTGAGCTTGTACAAACAGCAGCAGATATTTCTGTCCCTTCTACACAGGCACACACATGCTCCTGCTGCTCCCATCCCTATAGGCATTCCCCAAAAGCCACCTAAAAATTATTGTAAATGCAACACTGCATTATGTCTTCTAAAAAATAAAATAAAATAAAATAGTCAAACCCTGGCGTATCTCCAGAGAGGAAAGCGTCAGATCTCAGCTGGTAAATAAGTTGTTACTGTGAAGCTTGTAAAGCCAACGTTATTTCTCCTTTGTAAAGGCTCTACCTGCATAACATGAAGGGGGCTCAGTGACAGACACATTAAAACACCATTAAACTGTGAAATAGAACACAGTGTGAAAATAGATTTAACCTTCACAGCATATTGATCTCTACCCCGCGCCGTGCCTAAGTTCTTGGACAACTGTTTTATAATAGGTTTTACTTATTTTCCTGTTGCTATTCTGACTTCCTCAGAGGAGGGTGTTATTTCTAAAAGCTCCTGACAGCTAAGGGAAAAGTGGGCTTGTTTCTTAGTCATCGCTCAGTGCTCGAGTGTTGCCGCTGCCAGCTGCTCCATAAACAGAAATCAGTTTTGTAGGAGTGAAGGATGGGTCTGGGCAGCAGTGATTGCGGTGGGATGGGAGGAGGAGGAAGGGGAAGCGGAAAGGGAAGAGGAGACGGCCTGTTTGCAAGGACTCCGCTGAACAAAACTATGCAGGATGCAGGCAACCAGGCTGAACCTGAAATGCCTTCTGAAAGGGACAGCGCCAAGATTTATTTAAGCGTGCAGGGACGTGGACTGTGTTTGCGAAGATAGGTAAAATAATTGTGCACACATCTGCATATTCGGACGGGAAATCCTTCTGATGAATTGACTGCTACGGGTCACGCTGCTGCCAGCCAGCTCTTATACTTTCACTGTGAGATAGGGACTTCTCGTAGCGATGAGTTATGCCGTAGGACCTTTGACCCCCCCGTCACCTCCTCTCTGACCATTCATCCATCTCCCAGAGCCTTATGCTAAGAGTTCAAACCCTTCCAAATGGCCAGGTATTTTTCTTTTTCACATCAGTTCAACACAAATGTTCCACCCGCCTCTACACTGGGATTTCCTTTCTGACGACCCCAAAATAAACCCAGCCAGAACATGGGACAAATAATGTCCAGCCACGTCCTGTAGCCCTGAACAAGGATTTCATAACACCAGTGCACAAACTAGATAAATTTTTGGGGGTGTGGAAGGATTATTTTTTACGGAAATATTTCTGATGCCTTCCCTACCATGGCCTTCTGGCAAATCCTGGCCTGGCTGGAGATCTCTAAACACTTGTGAAGGAGAGGCTGAGCCCATCCATTGGGTATCCCTGACAGGCTGCATAGAAATCAAACCTCTAAACCGACTGCCAGGCATGGCTGAAGCTCCCCCTGAGCAGCGTGTTGGATCTGTGTACCCAGTCCTTGCCAGTAAATTAGCACTATACCAGACACGTTTGTACACGTGATTCACAGACAATTTGCAAATTATCTATGAGGCAACCACGCAAAGGGCATAGGCTATGGAGGTGACTACCCAGCAATGCTGTCCAGGGCTAATTTCAGAACAATGAGAGAGTTGCATTGACTTCAGCAGGACTGGGATGGTGCCCAATGAATTTAAGCCAACTGCTCACTGAAAATCTCAGTGTACTTCCCCTTTGGTTAAGTATTCCAGTTTTCCATAACATTGCACATTTTGACATAGCATGAATGCCAACCACTCCCCCAAAACTGCAATCAAAATGTATAACAAGGTTACATTTATCTCATACACACTTAAATTATAATGATAATAATTATTATAATAATAATTAAAAAAATGGGAAGGCTGACGGCAAGCAAACTGACCTTAAGAGCTGGCAATGGGAAGAATTATTTCTGGCAAAAATTTCTGGGGCAAGCATATATTTTATAGAAGGAGTCTCCTGTTCTGAATTACCTTAATCCCAGTCACACTGTGATGATGGAAAAGACTGAACACATGAGAAAATGGAAAATAACTATTTGGACAGAAATCCCCCGTAAAAATGGCTAACGCTATGCACGTGCAATGGAAAAATTGCAGAAACCCCACTCGCGTCCCCAGGCTCCTCATTTTCTGAGCGTGTTTGTACACTGCACCCTTGGGTGCTGCCTCTGGTGAGCAGCAGCTCTGCAGAGCTTCAGGGAACAAAAGAAATCCCTCAGAGCCACTTCCCAGGAAGGAGGGAGGTGACAACTGGAAAAGCAGCAAGCTTGAATTTTCTGTTGCACAGAGGTAGGGCAGGACCAAGGGCTGAAATCACCAGGGCTCTGTTGGCACAAGCAAGAAAGATGCAATCCTTTCTACCAATAGTGCACAACACTGCAGTGGGGGAGAAAACATGCCACATTTGAAGAATTTGAGCTATGCAGCAGCTCCCTTCTAGCTGATCACATGAGAAGAGGCTCATTCAGAGGGTTACCAGCAGATTTTAACCCAGAGATGTTCAGGGGCTGCCAGCTCTTCTCCTCTGCTGCCACGTGCAAATCCTGGGCAGATCAGTTTTGGCTGGCTGACAGGAGCCTGCATCGTATCACACTCTGGGCACGGTCAACTTTTGGCAGGAGCTGAACAGCTACTGCCTCTGCGTGGGCATGGTCGCATGCATGCACCACGCAAAGCTTGCTTTCATAACACCAGGCTACCTGAGGCGGCAGGGGGATTTGCTGGGGTTTGGGCTCCACAAAAACCCACCACCTACAGAGACGTTATGTTCTGGTGGTTTGCGATGCAAGCAGAAGGCAGGCAATAGGTTCGCGTGGCCTTGGATCCTGATGGGTCCAAATTAAAGTATTTAATCTCTCAGCTGTAGCAGGTCCTACCACTGCCTTTGGGTGAAGCTACACCCAAATTAATATCTTTGCACCAGCTTGAAGCTCTTGAGGATCCCTGTGCTTTTTGAAGCATAGCTGCTGCCCAATTCTTTGCCACTGAATCAAGGCAAAGTTTTTCTTCTCTTCAGAAAATGGGAATACCCTGGCATAATGTCAGCAGAGCTTGCCACTGATGGCCAATTAATCTTCTCCCCCGCGAAGCAATAAGGTGGACAGAACGACTGAGAGCAGAGCACAAGCTCCAGCCCTCTCCTCCAAGCTGACATGAACACAGAGCACGCACAATCAGGTGAGAGCTGCTTACAGCAACGTTTGCCACTCCTCCCTCATTTGGCAGGGAGCATGACCCAAATAGAAGAATCGTTTCCAAGGAGCACCATGTTGCATTTAGGAAAGCTCTTCCAGGGCGTCACCATCCTCTCTGCATTAGGTGCACCTAGTTTATCAGCAGGAAATTTGGCCACCATCTATCCCTTTCATAGAGGTAGCCAGGCTGATCGAAAGCCTTTGAGCTCAGCAGGCATTTGACTTCAGTGCACTTCAGGTGCAGCTCATGAAGAACGACACGTTAGTACAGCAATGCAAATGCAAAACACTCAACTGTTAATTTCTTTTTGATGTAGAGAAGTGGCTATATTTCCCTACAGGAATCCTGACACTGCTTCTACTCCCTAAAAGGAACTTAACATTTCCCTGAGCCTTTGAGAGAGCAAACACTCCTCCCCAGCACAGCTAAGACGCCATTTCCATTTTTGATGATGCTGGATAAGAAGGACACAGCACTCAGCCATTTGACTGAAGGGCAGTGAAAGTTAAGACCTTCACCTTCCCTCTGCCTCACCCGCTTGTGGACACCACCACTCTGTTTTTAGAAACTCTCCAGAAACTTCTGTCTCACTGTAGTGTCCTACACAGATGGTCCACAACCTCTATTCGCATACCTGGTCAATACCATATAATTTCAACACCGTGTTTCTAGTTTACCCTGCTCCCAAACAGACACCTTAATTGACTTTCTTCCAGTTAGCCTCTTTTAAAAGAACACTTTTGAATAATCCTATCCTTCATGATCCGTTGCAACTTTTACTTGCTCTTACCTCTACAGCAAACAATGGGACTTGAAGGGCTTTCCTGGGGTCCATACACACTTCTCTCAGCAGGACTCCAACATGGGGCTGTTGCTAATCCTGGACTTCCCTGTGGGTAGGACAGGTCAGCAGGCAGGGAGGAGCAGCAGATCCTGATGTTGGATCAATGCCCCATGGAGGATGATAAAACCAGTTTGGCACACAAGTAGGAGAAAATTTAAAGACAAGGTAAAGGGAAGTAGACAGCTGAGAACAGTTCAGTTTTGGGCCCCTCAGTACAAGAAGGACACTGAGGTGCTGGAGCGTGTCCAGAGAAGGGCAACGAGGCTGGTGAAGGGCCTAGAAAACAAGTCTTATGAGGAGCGGCTGAGAGAACTGGGGCTGTTTAGCTTGGAGAAGAGGAGGCTGAGGGGAGACCTTATCGCTCTCTACAACTACCTGAAGGGAGGTTGTAGTGAAGCGGGTGTTGGACTCTTCTCCCATGAAACTAGCGATAGGACGAGAGGAAATGGCCTCAAGTTGCGTCAGGGGAGGTTTAGATTGGACATCAGGAAGAATTTCTTTACCGAAAGAGTGGTTAGGCATTGGAAGAGGCTGCCCAGAGAGGTGGTGGAGTCGTCAACCCTGGAGGCGTTCAAAAAAGGTGTAGACGTGGCACTCCAGGACCTAGTTTAGGAGTCATGGTGGTGTTAGTTGATGGTTGGACTTGATGATCTTAGAGGTCTTTTCCAACCTTAATGATTCTATGATTCTATAAGCCACAGTAAGCCAGGTTGTTAGTCCTTTTTTTTGCCACAGCCTTGCTCTGCGACCTCGGGCAAATGCTTCCTCAGTAAATGGCTCAGGTTTCTCCACTTGCCCTCTGGTCTTCCGATCAAAATGCCAAAATCTTCAGGATAGCACCTGAAGGTTATGCATTGTATTTGAATCTCCAAGTTCAACCACTTCATAAACCCATTTAGCCGTAATCTCCAGTGCAAAGCCTGAGATGCAGATATCTCATTCAGAAACATATTTTGAAGCAATAGTCGGCACATGACTGTGGAAAGTTGATGATAATAGTGACTGCTTACAGCAAACGGTATTGCCTAAACTGATATCGTATCATACTCAAAAGGTCTGAACAGAAGCATCTGGACCATCATGGTAGAGTTAAAAACAAGCCCATCGAAAATGGATAAACAATTAAAAATGTATTGAAAGAAGAAAGAAAAAGAGAAATCATTCCTAATTAATTCTAGTGCCCCGTACAACCCCAGACTATTTGTAATCCTACAGGGAACATCTTTATTGATCTGGGCGATGCTGCAGCAGACTTCTGATGCTTATCTCAGCATAAAAATAGGCTCTTGTGATGAGCAGTGATTTAATTACATGACAATCACTGCTAACAATGCATGGCGAATACCAAAAATATGCAGAGCAAGAGTGGCAGTGATAAATGCAAGGGAATGGCATTGACTTTCAGTAAAGTCGTCTACTGCCAGAGATGGAGGGAGACTTCCCCACCTCCCTGCCCCTTCTTCTAAGGTTGTAGGTGCTGTGCTGCCCCAGATACTCTCTCTGTGGAGTGAGCCAGCCACAGGCAGACAGAAGGTGGAGGGAGAAATCAGGCAGCCATGATCAAAGCAAAATTTAGCACACAAGTCAATGAAACGAACAATCTTTTTGTCTGTAGGAACACATGCTCTTTCTACTGTGCATCTCCGCTTGAAAATGGTAACAAGATATTTACTCTACTTTGGGAGGTGGCAGTACTGAGCAAGTGAACAATATATGGTTTTGCTATGCACAGACTCAGGGCCTTAGAAGGAGTCAAATCCCATCTTCCACATACAGTAGCTAGAAAAGAAGTAGCAGCAAGTATTTGCTCAAGAAATAAGAACAATGCATTTTGTTTTGCTTCTTTTCAGGTGATCTCCTTAAAAAAAATAGCCACAGTAGGATTAAAGACAAACCGCCTTTTATTCACCTACCCCTACTGAGGATGCAGCTGAAGTATTTGCCAGCATCTTTGAAATCACTGTAACAACACCGGTGAGCAGACTTTGCACTTCAGAGAAGGAGTTTGGATCCACCACCATTTTATCCCCACATGCCTTTGGGACTGAAGGAGGATCTAGGCTGACCATGCATTTGGAAGGATAAGTCCCAAGTCCTTAGGTTTTTATCTAGTTGGTAGATGACAGCTAACCATTTACTATTCTTCCCAGTCATAAAAGTAACTTACCAAAAATGCAGACATCAAGAGCATAAGAATTCTTCATTCATCTGCTAGAAATTTGATCACAACAAATCAGGTGTAGAGGAGAAATCCCTAGCTAAGCAGTCCCAGATTCCCTGGGGAAGCAGTCCCTAGCACAGGTCCCCTACTCATACCCATTCATCTACCCCCTCCAATCATTGAAGCCCAGTGCCTTATCCATCCTTCATGGGCTGAAGGCCACTCTTTAAATGCACCACCTGTGAGCACAGGGCTTCATGGAGCCATTCTAGCAGCCAACAAGCACTAGTGCAAGGCACAATCTGTTGACCATCTAAATCTGACCATGGTTGGCCCTCGAAGACCCAGAATCAGATGTATGTGCCCAGTCGATGAGCCTGTCCCACCTTCCTTCTGCAAGGAAGTCCTCAAGAGGTTAGAAGGCTGGTTGCACAAGGATATCAGCACAAATGAAGTTTACACCAGCATGTCTTCCAGCTCTTACTTTCTTCTCCTGTAAGAGGCATATCATCTTGTTCAGCCAAGAGGGAAATTGCAGGTGTTCAATCCAACACGCAGGAACTGATTGGCAACGTTCCTTCACGTAAAATTTAACAAGAATCACCAGCCCTCAGGTTAAAGCCACGCTGAGAACTTGAACTCATGCCCGCCCAGGTGCTGCTGCTGTTGCAAACACGGAGACCTGAATGCTGCCTCCCGCCTCCCTGTGCTCAGTTTCATGACTCATGTCAGAAGAGCACGTCTTTTATTCAAAACAAAATGACCTTCTAAATTTTCTTGAAATGCTACACTGTTTTAAGTCAAAGCATCACGGACAAAAATAGATTAAAAATGCTATAAATCCCAAAAGGCTTGGGATTTTACGTTTGGATTTCACTCCAACATTATTTCTAAATGCTTGTAAATATTTACATTAATCATAAACATATCTTTTGCTCACATGTTCCTTGAACTATATAGTTACTGTTGCTGCTGAGGGTCTTCCCCACTAATAAACTGTCAGGCTTTGTCCCAGAATAATGGAATTTCACCTGGCTTAATTTACCCCAATTTGAGAACGATTAAAACACTCCATCTGCAATACAGCCAATTAACAATCATTTGTAGTATCTCAGCTTCCTTCCGAGTTGCTAACTTTAAGGATGCTAAAGAGCAGATATTCTTATCATGTCCCTGTGTGATTTGAACGGGTAGATGCACCAGGGCCCTGACACATGTAGCTTTACAGATAAAATACACATACAATATTAAGTCAGAACAGGACTCACTTCTAACACATGCCATAGTCTCTACGGTCAAAGCTAACATTTCCCAAACAGTCTATCAGCTTAGTTTAAAGGATGGAGAATCTAAAGGTTAAGGTTTGATTAGAATGTATTTTGTCGATTTTTTTCTTAACACATCAGAGCTGCCAAATTCCTTCCTGGTGTGACCTACCAGTCTGATGGGAAAATAATTCCAGTCCCACTTGTGGTAATGCCTGCAGGATCAGGCCCGCCAAATTAAAAAAAAAATAAAATAAAGCATAGCCCCATGTAGAGTACAGGAAATTAAAAGGCAAGTCTGTTTCCTAGTGGGACAGCCCAATTCAAGGAGTTGTTAGTACTCTTACCCCAGGCACAGAATTAGCAGCAGCCAGTCTAATTTCTAGGGGCCAAGCACTTTTGCTTCCCCACGCAAACGGGTGCAGGGTGGCTGGTCTGCCGGGCAGCGCTCTCCGGCGGGAGCCCCAGGTCGGCAGGGCAGAGCCTGAGCTCTCCACCACTTTGTGGGTGGCGCAGGAGAGGACTGAGGGGGAAGCAGAGGGAGGAACGGCTACGGCTGAAAGTTAAAATCGGAGCTTCGCAAGCAGAAAAAAAGAAAAGGTGCATGACATTTCCACCGACTTTGCTTTATTCAGTCGTTTGCTTGCTTTCCACAAGGTGTGTTTCAGTGACTGAGTTTTACCGACAGTGATCCATAGGGGAGCTGAGTCCTCCACCCTATTCACGATTATTCAAGAAACCAATGTGCAGCAGCAGCTTATGTTTGGGCAAACATGAGTACATATTTCATTTGCACATATACGACAGATCCAGTTATTTACACAATGTACAGGCAGTGGACATTTTTAGTCATATTCCCATATCTTCATGATTCTGTAATCCACAGTCATCCAAAAGACCCATAGTTATATTTAAATTTCTGAATGCCTTCTGGTCTTAGAGACTTTAGATTGCAGATGTACATATTATTGCACTGAAATTACTACCTTAAATTAAAAATATAAGTTTATAATTTTCATGCTAAACACTGAATAGTTTAACAATGTAAAATCCGATAATTCACATGGGCAAATGGACACACAGAGATGTGTATCAGCTAATATTCTTGCTTTAAGAAGCAAATGAAAAGTCTGAATAAAGAGTTTGATTACTGGAGTGTGCAGTAAATGCACATAACCCTCCCTTCCTTTAGGTAGGGCTTAGGAAATCCCACTAAATAGTTGTAAGCAGGTGGGGTAAGGCTTTACCTCATCTCCTGCTGCAGCACAGTCTCCATTTCAAGTAACCTCTGGCATTAGTTGTTACACTGCCCTGTCAAGCAATGTACTCGCTTACCTAGTCAGATACTAAATATAATAGCACAGTAAGCGTTTTGCAAAGAATGGGAAACATATCTCCTAATCCAGATAAATTAAAAGCATCAGCTTAACCTCAAACGTTTATTGCATTTCAAACGGCATTTATCAAAACAAAGAGCTCATTACAACATATATAGGTACTGGACCATCCAAACCCCTTCATTTGGTATGTCTCCAGCATAACAATCTAATACAAATTATTCTGACACACAACATATCTACATTAAAAAAAAAAAAAACAAAAAACAAAAAACAAAACCAACCAAAAAAAAAAAACCAAACCACCACCCTGTCTCCTGAACAGAAATCAGTTCCATGTGGAAAAATCCATAGGGAAAGAAACCTATTAAAGTATCAGTCCCAACTTCTGAATAAATAAACAATTTTTCCTGCAGTTAAATGTTTTCACTCAAATCAACAATCAGATCTCACATGCCTGCTTAAATATGTCTGACTTTGGTCCTTACAAAATGACAAGACTACAGTATGATAAACCAGATGATAGTTTAAAGCGAGACAATGAGGCATTGTTTACACAGAAGATTGAGAAACTGGTTTAACAAAAGGGGTCCGTGGACATCTATTGTATGTACAAGAAGGAGATTTACTGGAGATTTTATAATTTCTACAAGGCTCGTTCCAACCAGCTTCATTAACTTGAAGTAAATCAAATCATGCAGAGATCTGGCTCAGCCAGAGAGACATGCCGGGAAAGATACAAAATGAAGAAGAACAGACGCAAGATGATAAGCTTTAGAATCTTTGGCATTTTTCATAAACATTTTCAAGGTTTTTAAATCTGTATATTCACCCATTTTGCCCCACACACTCACCTATAAATACATTATACATGTACTCTCCTTTATATACAACTCTGTACATGCATGGGTACACAAGCACACGTGCACACAAAGAGGCATTCTTGTGGCTTTTTAAACCAGGATAATCTTCTTTCTATCTTTCCATTTGCAGCTACGCACAGCTTTGCATGAGCAAAATACATTCTTTATCCAATCAAGTCTACAAAAACATGCCTCTCCTTATTCAAAGGCACAGTGGGGCTTGTTACTTTGAAAAAGAAACTTCTTGGAAAATCACCGAATCTGACTAATAATCCAGTGGAAGACACTCGGGTGTTAATTTTCCTTCTTCAAATTCATGCAACAGGCCCACAAGATCGCATTACTGAACTACACAGCATGACTCCATTTGGATCACTGATCCATAAGCAAGGTTTTACCTGTTTTACCTTTAATTAGATTACTTTCAAAGTCTTCTTTTGTTAAAAAGAAACCTGTCTCTCAGGATTCTCTAGTTCTTTGTACTGTGAACCACCCCAGGGGATGCTGGTGGTAACCCCTGCCTGGGAATCACAAGAAGCAACTCCAGCTCTGGTGCTACAAATGACTTCTTGTGGTGACAAGTCACTCCCACAATGTCCTACAGCACCTAAAGGACCGAGGGCTACACTCTCACCAAAATTAAGCAGGTTTACATACGATTCTGTGTTTCAGTTTCCCCAGTCAAACAACATGGATAATGCTGGTTATCTGAATTTTATAAAGCAAAAGCACAATAGCTAAAAGTTTGGTAAGCAAGCAAGAAATCACATTCTCCTCAGAACAGAAAACGGGGTCCTTTCTCCTGTTTCTTCATTTGCTCAGTTTCCATATGACTTCATTTCTGATCCTTTCCTTGTGAACGACCAGGAAAGACTCCAGTGAGACATCAGTGGTGGCCCAAAGCCTGCACACTATTGCACAACCACGTCTCTGGGCACCGTGCCCTCTTTCTGTACAAGCACTGGTTTCTTTAAGGCTATAAAGTGTTTTTTCTCTTGGATCTGTAGTGTTGACCCCCCTGGATTTAGACAGCGAAACAACAGCTATGCTGAAAATATCTGATGAGATGGAATTATAAAAGGCAAGTCAACAGGGTCTTTTCAGGTCAGTGAGTCAGGCTTTTCTACAGTCTCGTAATCCTTTCATGGCAGAAGGTTCTCATGCGTCCATTGCCAGCAATGGATCTCCGATGATTCCAGTATCCAAAGAGTTAACCACAGGGTGGGCTTTAAAAACTGAAGGAAAAAAAAAAAAGGAAAAAGGAAAACCCACAAGTACTGGATGAAATATTGAGATACTGTTGGAGCTCCTAGCTCTTTCTGCTAATTATGATAAAAAACTTTTTAAAATGTACACTGCTTGAACAGAAGATGGGTATCAAAGACTTGTTAATTCAGAGCTTAAACCTTTCTAGGCACAGTGATTTAACTCAGAAAAGAATAGTTTTCATATCTTAATATAAATCTGTTGGATATGTTAAAAACTGGTTCAGAGCATCTCCTCACATCAGCTCAGCTGATCTGCTACACTAAGCGGAATTATCTCTTCCTACATAAAACAGGGAGTGCTGCCACATCCAGCCTTGCCTCTGCAATCGAAGGGGGGGGGGGGGGGGGG
>WAAD01005872.1:132134-152594 GCA_013389945.1 Fregata magnificens
GGGGAAGAAAGAAAAAAACAAAAAAAAAAGGTTCAGTTGCACCATCCTCTCCCATTCTCCTCCCCACCCCACAAACTAGTTCATACGTTCTACCTTGCTCTTTTTTGGGCTATGACTCCATGCCGAAAAGACACCCCAAAAAAGACTACTCAAGAGAGGTGTTTATCAAAAACCACATCTTCAAAAAAAAAAAAAAAAAGTCTGTGGCAGTGATTATAGTGTTGTTCTGAAGGAAGGCGGCGGCGATGGGGGAAGTGTGTGTGCATGCACGGTGGGTACGGAGGGAGATGCTGCATTCCGAAATCGTGCTGCATCCTATAGCGCACTCCGCTTCTTCCTAATGGGACTGGAGCTGCTGTATGGTTTCAATTCAGCATGCTGCACCTGTAAAAACAAATAGACATGACGTTTGCAGTTAGGTAACTCTAGCTCACTACAGTGTGTGTTAATGGCTCCCTGAGGACAAACCAAGGGAAACTAAGGAAGGTTCAAAAGTAATGAATCATTTTCTAAACACAGGAACATGGGGGATTAATTGCAGGAAGGATTTGAGAAGTCATGCATCATTTCTTGAAACGAAAATATTAAAAGCAGATTTTTCTAATGAGATACATGGGGTTCTACCTGATTTCAGCAATGTAGGCTAGATCTTTTGGGTTTGTTTTGGTTTGGGAGTTGTTTTTCTTACCTTTCTGCCATTAACCTGTAAGTTTAATAAACTTCTCTCAGGAGTTTCAATTCAAGTGGATCCCAATACACAGTAAGATGACAGTTGTCAAAACTGTACACAGACCTCGGCATGCTGACATATTTAATCATTTCAAAAAAGGAAAATATTTTCCCAAATAGAACCTGGACAGAGCTGCCTCCACCTTTCAAAACAATTTCATATACAATATAATGGTTAAAACATGTGCGATACACGTAGTGATAACTGACAAGGATGGTGTAATCTCCAAATTGTCCGTTGTGCTACAGAAAAGTATTCCCATTGAAATCATGGGGAAACTTTTGCTGAACGTGCCATCTTTTTCACTCCTCCTCTGTCTTTTGTCCAACACGCGTGGGTGGTAAATGGCTAACGTACAGACAGAGGTAATTTCTAACTCATTGCAGTACCACAGTGAAATGATGATGCACTGATAGCACGTAAACCAAAGCAGACAGAGGGGCTTTGGAGCTGCCACGGATGACTTTTCACTAGAGCGTGTGGCTGTCACACAGGCTCGCTAGTTTTAGCACTAGTGGAAAACTCTGAGAAGGTTTGCCCCATGCTAGGAACTTTTATTATTCCTCCCATAGAAAATGGTTATCATTTTCCTTGGAGAGCTCAAAGGATCCCAAAATGATAGAAACCACTCAAGGAAATGTTATAAAAGTAAATATTAAATAAAGCATAACTAGAAAAGCAGCTTATCTTTAAACATAAACACTAAAAGGGCATATGCAAACCATCACTGCAAATCCAGCGTGCTCTACAAGAGCAGTGACAAAAAATAAAAATACACGGAAGCTTAATGTCTCTGTGATCATTTCTGTTTAGCATTTTTCCTCCCACTGGTCTATGGCAAGATTTCTCTCAAGTTATTAGTGCTGCCACCAACCAATCTAGTGGCCTCTTGAAATAAATGTCACCAGAAGCCTTTTCCAACCTTGTTTCTACCAGATGCCTCGACACTGCATGTGGGCAATTATTTTCCTGTCTCCAACAGAGTAAAATCACCATAGGCAAGATTGTGATCCCCTTATTCACAGTGAGCAGCATCTCACTGTGAAAGTACTAAGATTCACAGGGGAAGGTACAATGTCAGTGGGACCCAGGGCATCGGGATCAGGGCCTGGGACATGGATTCCAGTTGATTAAAACAAAAGAAAGAATCCTTTATATTGTGTGGCTTCGTTACCCAGCAAGACTATTTTCCTTCCTCCAAGAGAAATAAACAGATCTTGACATTCTAAAGGACTTATTGTTCAAATAATTTCCAGGAAGATAGGCGAGATTACTGAAGACAGTGTTGATGTTTAAAAGAAATATGAAAAGAGACGAGACTTGACTGAAATTGAGGGAGGATAGATTCTGGTTAGATTAAAAGTTATAATTCCATAATGGTAGAAGATTGATCTGATCAACCGCAGAGTATTTTATACGCATCTCAAGGCTTTCTCTAAAGAAAAAGATGAGTGGAGCATTGTCCAAAGGAGGCCTGGAGTTCAAGGTGGGTGGGGAGGAAGAATTCTGAGGGACAGCTGATGTGAAAAAAAACCACAGCAAGCACAAAGTCACGGAAATAATGCTCCCCCCACTCCCTCTTGAGAAAAGGGAGAATTCAGCAAATCCTTTTGGATGGTTATCTCTATCAAAAAAGACTATTCTTCTCTTCCCTCCGTACAAATACCAGAGCAGAAAGGTGACGGAAACCATAGTTCAGTAACCGCACTGGGTGATTTTCCAGACCATTTTTAAGTAGGTCTTTTCAGGATAATTTTTCTGCAATCATTTTATCCTTCTGACAAAGGATTTTGGCTCCCCTCTCTTCTAACACCCTCCCCCTCCTCCCTTTGTGGGTTTTTCTGATTCCTTATCTCCATTATTCAAAAGTGCACTGGCATCGTATTCCCCAAGCAGAGCACCCAGCCGCTCTCAGTGCCGTTTGTTGCCTCTGTTGGCGGTGGCCATTCATTACCTACCTTTTGAACATCAGATGGTACCCTGGAGAGGAAATCTAGTAGCTCATTATTGTCGATGGCGTAGGGATTTCTAAGCTTCTTAGTAAATTTATTTACGCCTAGGAAAAAAAAAAAAAGCAAACAAAATAACACAGCCGCTTTCTATTCCCTCCCTCCTAAATTGTTCAGGCAAGGTGAAAACGGGAAGAGGAATTCACAAGTAAAAATTAGTGTGAAAACAGTGCCTCAGACGTAGCACATGTTCCCTGTCTTGGGGAATCATTCACAAGTGCCTCCTGGAGGAAGTAGAGGGCATTATTTATAAAGGTATTTCTCTACTTTGGGGATCATCTGTTGTCAACAACGTGACAAAAACAGATTGCAGCATGCATTCGTTCTGGGGGATATTGTGGGGAGAATATACAAATTTGCAGCTGAGACTACTGTTAAATCTGCTATTCTACGTGACCAAAGATATTCCCTCTCCTCACGCCCAGGGAACTGCAGGGCTCTGAAAAGAATTGGGCAGGATAAAGGCTTTTTTCCTTCCATTTCTTCTGAAGATGAAAGCTTCCCTTCCCCGTCATGTCTTATAGCTTCTCCTCTCTTTGCAGAACCAGATTTGACAAGTTGGTCATATTACGATGCTGTGGGAAACTATAAAGCTTATCACAAGATTTACTTTATTTTGATCTTAGGGTGAATAATTTGGCTTATTAACTGCAACAACAGTGCTACCAGTGTTTTCCACGGACTTAGTTATGCTTCAGCTATCAGAGGTGGTCCATGGTGGGAGAAGATCCATAGGAGTGTATTTTTCATGTTATTATGGAGCTCATCAGGCCTCCTCTTCTCCTGCCTTTGAGGAAAGGGAGCGATGAGCAGCCCTCAGCCAGCACCATCTCTATTGCATGGATTGGGATGAGAAAGCGAGAGGCCTGAGCACCCTTCCCAGCTCTCTCCTTGTGCCAATGCAGTCACTTAACACCCTACTGCCACCACCTCCCCACTGAGAAATAGCAACCAGTAGTGTGGCTATGTAAAGGCATGGCAGAAGAGCAAAGGATCATTAGGCAAAGAAAATCAGCTAACCCATTTTAAAGAACAGCAAAAAAAATTCAAATGTTGGTTGCCTCTGAGGATCACAATACAGCATTCAATTCCATCATGCCCCTGTCCAAAATCTCATAGTAGTTTCCCTGAAAGTGATTTCAAATGTGACGGCTGCTCCAGCCTTTTCCTCTCTGAAATGTACCTGCTTCACATTTGAGATTCAGCTTTTAAGCCATATACTTGTAGCAAAATGCCACCACAAGTTTCTGTGTACCTGATTTTTAAAAAACAGAAAATACCATAAGGTCTTTTAAGGCCTTGCCACAGGGTAGTTGTTTAACATGTATCATATTTGAAGGCCCTGTCAGTCTAGATGATGTTGAACGGATGTATAGTTTTCATGTACTCACCATGTCTTCCATACAAGAACAGCAGTATTTTGTTACTGAACTTTTTACTCCTAGCAATTTCTCTCCTTCCCTTTTGCCCTTTCTTTTGTTTGATTTAATCTTGTATTTCATTTATTTTTTGCCTGAGAGTGGCTTTTTGTACCGCCACCTTCTCATTCCCTCCCTTTTCTACATCCAGGAGAGCCGAGACAGCAGCAGATGGCTCAGCCCTGGAAGGGCGACGGGGGATCCCCACACCCCGGAGCCACACCGGGACTGAGCTTCAGTGGTTCGGTGAGGATTACCTGCACTATGTTCTCAGCCATTGTACCTCAAGGCTGAGATAAAAGCCATCACCCTAAATAAGCTAGAAGGCCATTCTGAGATTAAGAAAGTCTTCAGCAGCTGGAATGCCATCTCCTTTTGGGAAAGACCATCTTATTCTTCATAACACCACCAGGAAAGTTTTCATTTTTAAAAGCTCCTCTTTTACTTCATGATGCACCTTCATACAAATACTGTCTGACCTGCAACACAAAGAGATGCTCAGTGCCTCCTGTTGGACCATGGGCTACTGGGCGCACCGCTCCTCCTGGCTGCAGGGGAGTGGAGACCCAAAAGGCTCCTGGGGTCCAGCTCTTCAAACACGTCTTGTCCACTCCCTACCATTTCCCAACTGGGGGCTCCAGAACCAGGAAGCTAATTACTCTCCTGCAGAATAATAATAATAATATTGAAAGTAGCTTATCTAGACTAATGCTGCTCTTGTGGTGTTGTTGGAAACTTATAAAGAACCCTAAGAAAAGCAGATCATCGGATCACCCTGGGGGCGGGGGGGGGAGGGAATGGTAATTTGAAGAAGTTCATAGCATATTTATTCACCTCTAAGCAACAGCACTTGATTGTCTGTGTGACAAGTCATTTAAAGCTTGTTTGATTTCATTCTGTAGATATATATTGTATTTACTGCATGCAAATGAGACACGGTGGAGTACTTACCCCAGATTAAAACAATGTACCTCAGTGGTATAAAATACAAAATGACTGTTGCTGCTGCCAGCACCAAGCAGGCCAGGACAGAGAGGAAAGGCACCGTCCAGTTGAATGTGCTGTAAAGAAAAACAATAATCCTTCTCAACATTTCTGCTCTTGGACAGTGCTTGTACTCTGCTACCCAATAATAATTTAATGATCTCTTTGCAGTGCTCGGCACTTTCAAATGCACTGTAAATTGCAGTCCCTTTGGAAGGTGGATAAGTAGATTCCTGCATCTGGATGCTATAACGGATTAAGGGAGATATCTGAGAGGCAGATATCATGATAAGGAGACAGAAGATAGTCTCTGGGGAGCTTGGTGAAGTTGTTAGGCATGTAGCAAGTTGGTTTTGTTTCATCTTATACATGTCACACTTGTTACACATCTCTGCTCACCGGTCAGCTCTCCATTATTCATGGGAGATGAGGCCATGCCGCAGGTGCGAGCCATCTGAGCTGGCTCCACTGGGCCACAGTGGAGATGACACGGGATGTGTGTCAGTGCGCGACTCAAACGTGGCAGGTAGCCGGACTCAACCCTGCCAATAACTTGGAATGGCTTAATTATGACTGATGCTAAACCTTAAAAGAGCAGTTAAAGTCATTTCTCTGTATACTATGAGGGAATTATATTCTATATAAACCTCTCAATATTTATGTATTTGCTTCTATTTCCTTATGTTTTCAACAATTCCTTACTACACCTTATATAGGAGGCTGTCTCAGGTAAGCTAACGTATGCTAGCAGCAGCCCAAGCTTCTGCACACCACCAACCTGCATCAGATTTTTTTTCCAAGGGGAGCACTCTCAAGAGGCTCAGTTACTACAGTCATTCAGACTTTTGCAGCACTGTAGCACAAAACAGGACTTCCTTTCACTCAGACCACTCATCTGTAAGCCCACAATGGACTTAAGGTGAGCCGCTATTGCTAACGCATCTCTGAAGTTATTTTGTCCCCCTGTGCCCTTGTAAGAGATATCTCTACAGCATGCACCACACATTGAGATATCTGGACTACATGAATGCCAATTAGTCCATGCCATTAGTCCCAGATTTACGGATCTGGGCACCTCTGTTTCATACAATCTGCCTGCTAACTTCATCACATCATGATGATGGGGAGTAGGAAGAAGAGAGAATGAATGTGGACCGCTTATCAGGCTATAAAATAAGATGAACTTCCCTTGACAGATAAAATTAATAGGACGCTAAAAGAATTACTTTTAAGCTTCAATAGATGTATTAAATATTAAGTAAAGATAGGTGGGAGACGACCCATCATTATCAATCAACGTAGCTTAAGTTAAAGTAAAAAAAATAGCAAAACAGCTCAATTCAGTTAAACTATTAAAACTCCCTATGATTGTATAACTAGAGTGACAGTCGGAAACTGTAGCACAATTCAGTCTGTCACTTACAGAAAAACTTTGGTGGCAATTTTTTAATGGTACATTACTGTTGAGTTACAATGGAATTCTTCTGAAATTACATCGGGCATCCACATTAATACCCAATGTGTTCTTTAAGACCATTGTTACCAAAATGAATACAAGAATTAATAGTGCTTAAGCACTCTGACTCTTCCTGCCATGCAGCTGGGCAGAACAGTGCCTTGTTCATAGACTGGAATACATCTTTGGGCCACTTCCACCCCAGCTGGGGTGTCCGGCATGGAACCACAGCACATGCGTTTGCTGTATTTTTAGCTTGAACCCAGCTCCTCATTAAAGTGTGGCTCGATCACAAACCATCACTGTGTTCAAAACAGAAAACAATGTGGGTCAATTAAGCTCTAATAAAGATTGGGTTATAAAAGTTTGTGTGTGTTTGTGTGTGGGATTTTTTTTTTAGGCTTTTCACCTCCCTCCTTTGTAAGGTCAGGAATACCCTATGTTGCAACAAGACCCAGAAAACCCCCTTTGGGCTTCCCCGTGGCACCAGCAGGAAACAGACAGCTCAAAATGGTAAAGAGAGAAGAACATCAATGCATTAGGCAGGGAAATATGTGACCGGTAACCCCTGTAACCAGGCCAGGGCGGGGAGGGCGTGGGAAAGGCAACATCAACCATCAATTCCTACCTACTTTCCATGAAGGAAATTAAAAGAAGTGCCTGATACTTCTGCACCCATATCTTCAAGCAATATTTTCCCTTGTGTGGCACCATGACTCCCTACGCCATCACAAACAGACAAGACCAGAAAGCTGGGCAAATGTGAGAGCTACATCAGGAGAGCACACGGCTTCTCCCCTTCTCTATGCTTCGGAAAGGTTTTTGGAGTAAAAGACCCCAAGCGAAGAAGCAGTGGTGGGACTGGCTAGGTTCTTGTGCTGCACCTTGCAGTCATTTTCGGAGCAAGACATTCACTCCACCTTAATCCTCCTGGCTCTGCTTCATTGAAAATCATGGCTAAGCAAGAAAAATTTATCACTTACTTTTTAATCCTCTCTCCAAATGATGCTATTTCTTCTAGGATGCTTTGAACAGCTATGATGATCTCTTGGACCATGTGGATTCTGTCGATTAACCCCTTTTTCTCAGATTCCTGACGAAAAAAAAGGAAAACCAAAACTTTTTATACATTCAGTATTTGTTAACAATGTTCATGTGAAGAAAGTAAGATTCCCAGTACTGCTGATGCATCCATGAGCTCAAATGTATCGCTGAAGGGAGGAGAGAACACACCCCCTGGGTTTATCACATACAATTAATATGAAGACGTATAGTTCCCTATATTTTCTTCCTCAGCACATGGGATGAGGTTTCTACATCTTCTAACACAAACTGACTGCAGGATCTCAAACCAGGCTTTCACTGAAGAACCCAGCTGCATGCCAAACCAGAAGAGATGCTGAGCACCTCTAAGTCCAGTTGACCTATAGGAGAGTGCTGGGCGCTCAGCACTTCTCAAGAACAAGAACATTCTTGCGCAGAACTTCTGGATATCACTTTTCTGAGCTTTGTAGGCTCCCAACAGCCATGCTGTTTTCTGTACATAAATTAGCAGCAAGATAGCAATATAACATTTTTTTGAGCATTCTGTATACAGAGACCTATTCTTTTACTAGGAAAAAAAAAAAGAATCGAAGGAAAAAATGTCATTTTCCTTTTACAGCAGCCATCTCACAACTTCATTTCTTACTGCTTATTTTAGGCAACAACATTACAGGACATTACTACACATGTGCAGAAATAAAAAGGAAGCACGGAATGAATTAAAAATCAAAATGACTTAAATCAGCCTTGGAAATCAGTATACAATTATCAGCATTCAGCATTTCTTTGCCAGCAATCTAACACACATACAGGCATGCAAATTGGTGTGGTTGCAGATATTCTAGCAAGAAATCAGCAAAACATTCACTTATTACAAAACGCAGAGCCCTGGACACTGATTTTTACATCACATTTAGACTCTCCAAAATCAGCTCGATTTCGAAAAAAGACTTTTTAAGTTGCGTTTTAACCAGTCAGTGCCCAGAGATGGGAGATGCTGGTAAAATGCAAGTTGCATCCATGTTCTCCGTGGTCCTCAGCGGCCAGGGCGGGGGAAAGTGCGGGTGGGAGTAAGCAAGGGCCAGAGACACTCGGATCAACACTGCTGCAATTCTGCTTCTGTGTTGTGAACCCACGTTATTTCTCCATGCAGAAGAGAGGGTCAGAGGCTACTTAAAGTCGCACTGGGCCAGAGAGGTGAAGGCTCATTGTGACCGCCTTTTGGCACTACTGTGCCGTGAGAGGGTTTCTGTGCATCAGAGAGGGCACCGCACACACGGTTGTGTGCTGGAATAACATATGAGCCACCCTTGGATGCTGAGAGGCAGACATGACAGTACAGCTCTTGTAACCCTTTGAATTACTTACTGCCCGTTTCTCTTCACGGTAATTTTTGAGTTCAAAAAGCCAGCCAAAACCACCACGGAGTTATCAAGCTCCAGACATTTAAATATTTGCCTTTAGGTTGCAAGTGAGTGCACAATGAATAGAAGCAGCATTTTAAATAATCGCACATTTGGGTGTGAAAATGAGTATTTTTACATTAATAAAACAACCAACAAAAATGAAACCCTTGGGGTGTGAAATAACCCCAGAACAAAATAAATAAATAAATAGTCAGTTTATGTGAAAATAGCACCAAAAAGTCATTTTCACACAACTCCAGTTATAACCTTGTTGGGCTCAAATGTAAATGACACATTAAGATTATATTTAACTATTCACTCACTAGAATGGTCCAATGGTCCCTTAGCCATAGTTGGCTTTTTTGCACCAAACTTGGAAGTAGAAGCTGGGGAGCAGGTCATGGAGAACCAGCCAGTGGGAATTTCATTCTGTCCAAATTCAGACAGAAGGGTAAAGAAATCACTTTAGACAAAGCGATATTCCAGGGCAAGCCTACTCTTGCTACCCAGAGCTGCAAGGAAGATCATCTGTCAGCTCTATCTGCATCATGCTGACTTCATTTACACGTCTTCGATTGAGCTTAGAAATGTGGTGATAATACAGTTTAACCAATACAACATAACTTCTGCTGTAGCCACCAGGCAGACTAAGAAAATAAAACAGAAACTACCAGTTCCTAGGATATAATGACAATTGCATGCATATTCTTACCTAGCATGCATGCTAAAATCACCCCTAGACAATGGTGTTTTCAATTTATAATACAGAATACGCCCAACCAAGGAAAAGGCAGAGACAGACTGGGATCAGAAAGCCTCGTAAATGAAATCAGTTATTAGAGAGTAAAACAGGCTAGCAACTGCCCTTGCAGTATGCACTGCAATATGTGTGCAGAATCATTTGAAAATCCTGGAAATTAGTCAACGTCTTTTCTTTGTTATTATTGTTTTGTTCTGGAAACCTGCAGTCTAAACACATCTACAGGATGATTAGGTCACTGGTTAAGCAAGAGAGAAGCAGACAAATGAAGTACGTCAAACAGGATTTTCCAAATTATTTAGGTTTTGGAGTGCTTTTTATGCTTTCTGAAGTCAGCACCTCACAAAACACTGTCAGAAGCAGTAAGAGAGTTCACAGTCCCTCAAGATGACAGTCACTGGTCCATATTTATTAGTAAATGGCAACTGCCATACAGAAAGCTATATTTGAACGTTACCATATTTGTGGAAGAGGTAAAAAATGATCCTAAATAGATCTTCCACTAAACACATTCCCATCTGTGCAAGGTCCCACCCAGATAATTTTTCTCCATCCTCCTCAGGTATCATTCCTTTCTGATTTCTTTTGGACTCAACATATTATGCTGCTTGAAAACAGGATTTGAATACCCATGGTTCAAAATCACAGCTCAGAAGCTCTTGTTTGAATTAAAAATAAAATATCCTGCCTGTTTCTGGCATTTTTTTCCTAAAACCAGTCGTGAAACTTCCATTCCTTCAAGGCCTTTTTCTGCTTTATTTCTTAGCTGATTACAGCACCGTGGGTGGACCAAAACTAGTCTTCAGCCACTGGGAAAGAATTAACTTCTTCAAAATGAATTTACAACTGAGAATTAATTATATAATCAGTGTGTTACTTCAAATCTTCCTTGCATATCCTGATTTAAGAAACCTTCATTTCTACATTAATTGCCTGAACAAAAACACAAAAGGGGTTTTACAAAAGATTAAGCATGCCAGGGGAAGAAAAAAAAAAACCAAATCCAACACCCAGCAAATTCAGAAATTAAGTCTTTTTTGTCCAGCTAATGTACATCAACTTAAACTTGTCAATGGGGACACTAAATCTCTGCCGTACTGAAAGAAAAGTACTTCTAGATTTTTCTGTTTCTGAAATATGTAACAGTTAATAAAGTGGACATGTAAACGCACTCAAAGGGTTACTACAGCTGTGGTCTTCCTTCCTTCCCTTCCCTACGACGTTATGCTGCTCCCAGACATTCAGGGACAGTTGCAGAAGAAACTGTCACGCCACAGTGTGCACACCACAGACCGCAAAACTGAGGTACTTCCAACAATCAAGACTTTGAAAGCGCGTGAAATATGGGGCAGGCCAGGAGAGGGCATCTCCAGCGTTAACACGGCAATTCACGACGGGCGAGCTACAATGGTCGGAGCTGGGCTTGCAAGGGGAAATCATAAGACCTATGGAGGAAGAGACTGAAGGCAAAAATTATCCATTGTTTGGTCTGCTCTGCAACAAAGACCAAATAACGCTAGTTACTGCTTCTGCTCCAGCAAAGCACCCGTTACTGAATTGAAAACTTGGATGGTGGAGATCTACTTCTTGTGATCATTTGTTTCAGTGATTAATAGCTTTAATCCTTACAAAAAGCTGCTCCCTATTTTTTAAATCTATCCTTCAGATATTTTTCCTCTGGGTGCACCCAAACCAGTAAGCAACACTCCAAACACATAGACAATTTTTAAAGTTGTTGTCTAAGTATGATGTATACTAAGTATGTCTAAGTTCTGATGTATACTGCAAATATCGTATGCACACAACTAAAAACTTAGGCTTGAAGTCACGAGCAAGTTCTAAATATTTGCTTGCTTGGATTTCATATAAAACACTCGCACAAAATGAAATCTTGCATGCGACTTTCAAACAAGTGGTATTCATCAGCAGATTTTTGGCATGCCAAGGGAAACTCAATATATAAAGCTGAGGACCACTTGGGGGCAAGGATGAAGAAAAGGGGAGGAGAAAAAAATAAATAGGGATTAATGCAAAAGGAGGAAGAAAACAGGTTACAGGCAACTAAGTCAGGAATGAAAATCTTGAATATCTTCAGGAATTTGAAGAGCTGGTCTGCCTAGCCCTGGGCTGACCCAACTTTCAGGTTTAGCTTTTTTACAGAAGCCAGCTCATTATGCCACTGCTGCTATGAGCACATTAGGCAAAGTTTTGCCAGAATTTATCCCACGTACCAGATATGAATTCCCCAGTGCATTAGCAACAAATAAGACTGATGGAAAGGTGAAAGAAAGCAAAAAAGTTCAGGCATGCATGCCTTTTTGCTCCACTATTATTCTGCTTTTTTAAAAAAAAACCAACATGCTGTGGTTATTTAGAGAAAAGCAGACTTAGCCAGAATTGGATTTCACTTGCAACTTGCTCTGTGCTAGGCTACAAAACACCAACCTTAGCAGTGTCCAGCAAAAGCTGTGCCAAACAACGTCTTAAGGCCAAAATACTCATAGATGAAGAACTTCTGAAACCAAAAAGATTTTATTGGATATAAACAGCAGACCGCTGGCCTCTATTGTCTGCAGGGAACACTTCACTAACAGCTTCAGTCTAGCAGCAGAATGAAGCTCTTGTGGGAGGTGGCAGCCATGGAGTGACAGACAGTCTCTTGGTAGCTAAAATGAATTCCAGGCAGAGCTTTGAAAATAGTCACCACAGCAACCTTGAACTGGATCCTGCCTTTGGTGGGAGCCAAAGGCGGCTGAAACGAACCCAGCAATCTGCCTTGCTGAGTCACTGTCTTGCCCTGTGCTGCAATGTCTGCTGCGTGTCGAGGAGGGCTCCTGGCACTTCCAGGAGGACGGGTACCCGGAGAGGATGGCTGCCAAACTCTGAGCGATTGCCTCGTGCAGTCCCGAAACTGTGCATCACAGGATCTTTTTGTTTATTAACACCATGCTGCAAATGTGCCTGTCTGACTGTGGAAATTTAGCGAATCTGAGTGTACTTGAAATAATTACCAAGTAGAGGAAATGCAACACATACAGGTCAATTTATGCTCTCAGTTAAAAAGGTGTGAAATCTGGAATAATTCCACCAGAGCCAATAGAATTACTTCAGACTGATATGAAGGAGAGCACCATCAGCCTGCAAAGGACACAGTTTAACAGCAAGGTACATCATCCTACGGCTAAGGCTGGGAGACCACTGGCTAAAGGGCACCCCATGCCTTGTTAAGCAATGCTTATGCTTTTTTTTTTTTGCTTACATTAGATGAATTTCATCTATGCACAGAGGACCAGCAAAAGTCCCCTAAGCCCAACCCAAGAAAAATCTTATGTGGGGAGGCTTAGGTCATAACTTTGTTGCTTTCCCTCTGCACTGGCGTGAAATGCAGGGGGTTTAAGAGGCAATCTCTGTACTTGTTCACGTTTTCATAGGGACGTAAAGTGACCCAACGTCTGCTGGCATTGCTACAAGTCTTAAAGCAATACCCGTAGTCACAACAGAATAAAACACCGTTCAGGTGAGGAACGTGTGCATAAGAAGCAACGAGAAAGAAGCCTGAATGGAGATAAAAAGCCATCAGTCACCTTTGATTTAAAAAAGGGGAAAGAAAACAACTTTGGCCAAAATAAGTGCTTTCTCCTGGAAATACACGAGACCTAAGAACAATCACATGGTGATTAGACTTAAACTACTCGATCATCATCTATAATCTAGGTAATGATCTTTAGCAATTTGGGGTACAGGAGAAAGATAGACCTATTCATACATCTGCCCAATTCAAAAGACATTTTAACAACATTTTAAATAGCTGGAATTTTTAAGGGACACGAACTCCCTGAGGTTTATGTGCTCGGTCCAGTGGCCTGCCTAGTGCTACTTAATATTCCTCCAGAGATTTAGAGAAGTTACAGTGTTAGCTTACCTACCTCTGGGGCAAGAAGGAGAATTTTAGACTGCCATAGGGCTGCTAAGGTTTATGCATGAGGAGAGCCGTACCACCGTCCCCAGGATACCTAAAAGTCCTCTGCAAGCCCCTCCTCTCAACTCCTCTCTCCCATTGTTCCTAAGCCTATGAATGGGTGGGTCATGATGCTGGGACAAGGATTGTGCCCATTTACGGAATGCCTACGGATAAGAGCAGTCCTAAACAATGCTGCACTGTAAATAAGAAATAACAACAGATTATTTCTCTTCCAGTTTCTTGTACACAGGAGGCTCCCAAGCAAAGAGCAAAGCACAACCAGAGGAACCCCTGCGCTCTGTCTTCACCAGAAGTTGATTGGGTTAATAAGAAGCTTGGAGAAAACTTACAGAAGCTATAATTGTGTCTTCAGTGATACCTGGAAACTTGTATTACACTTTAGTCAAGACAGTTGCAAGACCAGATGATTATGTGTGCTTAGAAGTATCCCATCCTCCACCTTTCCACCAAGCATAGCTCAGACAAGTAGCAGAATCTGTCCCTTAGGCTTCTCCATCACCAACGTATTCACGTATTCACGGTCTGTGCATAGGAGGCAGTGAGAGAGGAGCCACAAAGAGCCAACTGAAGAAAGAGCAGCAATTTAAGGGAGTCCTCACCTACACAAAAACACACCTTGTGGGGGTTTTTTAGGACATGATCTTGCCCATAATTCCGTGGAGAAGGTGGGTGCTCCTTGTTAGTCTGAACATACCCCGTGTATCATGGGGTATTTTCAAGTGTTTACCATCATTTCTCTTCAGCAATCTTAATGAGAGATGTTGAAATATACTGCAATTGTTGTATTGAAGAGAAAAGAGGAAAACTAATGAAATTATTTACACTTTCAGGGAAGAAAACAATGAGATGATATTGTCTTGAATGACCTTTCCTAAGTATGGGGATATAGCATCTTGCACAATAGACTCTTGGTTCATGTTTCAATTACTGACCTTTACTGTGGAGAAAATTAATGCAATTTTCATCGTAATCCACCCGTACAAATAAGATCCATACAGAAGGTTTCCACATGCTGAATCTAACTCAAATGGAAAATGTCAGCTGTTTGCTACTGGATGAATTTGACTTTAATTTGCTCGGCTGGAGTCTTTTTGAACTGTGCTCATAAAACTTTGTATATTTTTGGTACCTATTTTTGACAGAGAATTTCCTACATTAGAAACATTGGGTTTTTCTTCTTTGGGGATTTTTTCCCAATTCTCTTTTTTCCAATACTTGAGATACTAAACATTTCTTGGAAGTTGCCAAACAACTTGGCTTAAAGCCCCAGTGTCATCTGATCCTTCCCTATTACATCCCACTAGCCAAGCAAGGCTACCTTGGCTCACCACCGGATAGAAACGCTCCAAGAAAAAAACAACAAAACAAAACCAGGACTCGTTGTTAATTTAGTTTTGTTTCTGATTTTCTTTCGAATCAATTACCAGACCTGGAAATAGTAGCAATTTAAGTTTTGCCTGTTTTAGAAGAGATGCAAACTTTTATCCAGACAACTTAAGATCATGAGAAGACTCCAAGACTCTTTCCAGTCGGGTGCTATGATAATACACTCATTCAGCAAGGTAACTGTCTGCTTGTGAAGCTCTACAGTCGCCAAAAAAAAAAAAAAAAAAAAAAAAAAAAGAAAAAAAAAGTAAAACAAATATAAATGGTCAACGATCAGACAACTTACATTCTGAGCTGCATGTAACTTGTCTATACCTTTCTACTGGTGGGAGAAAGATGTTTCAGTGATGTAATTTTAAAACAATCCTTATACAGACAGCCTGACAGACCCCAGAGCTGACAAGATGCAGCCTGAACTCTAAGTCCAAGATGGCACGAATCCGAGAAGGCATTCATCCACCGAACAGCTTGTGCCAAAGCGACAGAGCTCTCTTATCTTTTACAGTCCTCCATGCTGGTATTTGGGGAGGGGAGAGGAGGAAAGAAAGGGGGAGTTTGCAATTAAGCCCTGTCATTTAAGACAGATAGTTTAGGTGGAGGGAGTTAATCTGCTCTTGGGTTTTTGAACTAAGCGTCTGTGTATTTATAATTTGTAAACAGTTCATCTCTTAGAGGGTGTGTTACAATTCCCAGAAGCATGGTCTGTTATGTCTAACATGCAGCAGAACCCAGAAAGGCTATGTGTGCGAGTATTTTGATACAGCACGATGATAGGAAACAGAAACAGTGACCTCTTATACTACAACCCAACTAGCAGATTTCAACTTTAGGAGCTCTTGTATTAGGGAGGAAAAAAAATACACAGACTTCTTTTTAAAGTATGGTTGGCTGCTTAAATGTTGACATTGCCATGAGATAATGTCATAAAATTACATTTTTCTTACACTCCCTAGAGAGCATTGGCCACCCTCAGACTTGGAAAAGTCACTTAGAATAACCTAATGTACTTAAAGATGCAAGTCATCAGAGTGCAAGCATGGTCCGTCACTGATGCAAAGGGGATATACCCAGGACAGGACGAAGTCATTAAGGCAATGCTGCACAGCACTTGACATGGGACACATGTAGTGGCTGGCAATTCTCTCTCCTGGTAATTCTGTGTCAGAATTCCATAGACCCATAACACTACTATATCAATTAATACAAGTTATGAATCATTATTGCTGTAATGTTGGGATATTTATATCTTGATGTGTTATGTTGATGAGAAAGCCTGCTGGAGGTGTCTGCTGTGAGTAGCTTTAGCCAGTGCTACCAGCCCTCCATTTCAAAGAGTCACTGTGCATGCGGGAAATGGAGATAGAGGCGATGCTGATTACAAAATGGTAGGGCCAAATCAGCAGCAGCTCAACATGGACGCTCAGGAATTTTCCAAAACCTGCATACTTAGTTAAAAGAAACCAAGAAAGAGNGTGACCCAGTTGTATTTATAGAGAGAACCAAAGTCACTGGAGGTAAATCTAGGGTAAATGTAACGTAGAATATTTTGTCTTTGCAGCAATGAATCTATTGCACAGCACAGGAAACAGAGGATTAAATACCCATTTAATACATTTTTACTTTTTTTTTTTCCCCACCTCAGCACTTGCAAATGAAAAAGAGGAATATTAGAAAGGAAGAAAGTAAATGGGATTGGTTCCAGCAAATAAGTTACACCTTTAGGCATCACACAAATAAGATGTAGGGTCAATGTTTACAGGTGCCTAGTTTTGGGTACCCACAAAATAGAAGTTATCAACTTCTAGAGATACACAGTATTCCTTTGAAAAAGGTGCAACCTTCACTTAGCAACTTCTTATGAGTTCCAGATATTGGTCCATTTAGTTGACGAATTTTACAACGCAAAGAGTGAATTATAAATGAGAACATTTAAACAATTATTGTGTGTTGCAAGAAACCTGTAATTCAACTAGATTGTCTAAAGTTCACTTTATAACTTTGATGGATTTCTGGTTGCTCATTAAAATATAACCGCCACGGAAGAGCAGGTTAAATTTAAATAACTATTCCCACCAATTAGTCTGCTGAGCTTCAGTTCTAGTGTCTGTGACTGAGAAGAGCTAAGGTGCACTTGCTAACTGTGGTATTGATTTACTTCTCAATGATCAACAATTTCACTGTAACACTCTCAAAACATAGAATATTCAAGAAGAGTCTTATTAACTTAGTATGCAATTTAAAAGTTTCACATTGCCTTGTGAACATTTTCTTCCTAACAGCTAATGTTCCTTTGCATGCTGTTGCTCGTTAAATAATTCCTCACCTTTTAGCTTTAAAGTATTTATAGATTATCAGATCCTCCTTCACTTACTTATGTTTTTTCAAGCTGTATACACTAAGTTCTCTTAATCTTTCTTCATATGTCATGCTCTCTAATCCTTTTATCATTTGTCACTGTGGTTTGATAAACTTGAAAAAAAAAATCCAATGAATTTTTCATAGCGAGAAGAATGAGTAAGTACACTCCAATAAAATAAGAAACAGGCCTTGCCAATTCCAATTCTTTCTACATTTCAGTCGATGAACTAAACCCCTTTTTTTCCCAGGCTCTGAAAGAAATGTTGAGAAAGTTCTAACCAGTCCTCCACAAATCACACCAATTCTGGCCTACAGAAATGGAAATGCCAAACCATTTGGGAAAAGCCATTAGTACAGAGGGTCATCCAACACTCGAAATGGAAGCGATGGGCGATTTTACATACTCACGCATGTCTTTGCACCTTGTCCACCCATGCACACACCTATAAGTGTACCTACATGAACATGTGCCTGTAATGATTTCAAGCACAAACTGGGGACTGCTCAGATTCAATTAATGTTCAGAGGTCTCGCGTAGGTAACACCACTGTTGAATGTCATACAAACCAATCTTCTCACACTTTCAAATTGGCCAATCAGCAAACTGGTAACAGTTGTCTTCCCAGTTAATACAGATAATAAATGAAGATCTCATGGAGATAGGATGGTGGGTTTGCGCTCTCCCATGTTCCTTCTGATTCTAGCTAACACAATTGTGACATATGCTTACCTTATCATCTTCATCCTCATCTTCATCCAAGCCCATAAGCTCCTGCAAAAGCAGATGTCCATATTACAAAACATTACACTTATTTTTCAGTGACAGGCAATGTTCAAAAAGCTTATGATACTCCCACAACATTTCATTACACAGTTTTCTCCCACTTCTATTGCAAGTCATCAAAAAAACCCCACCACTTTCACCTTTCAGAAATAACATTTTGTATTCAAGGACGACTTTTTTTTTTTTTTTTTAGTGATATCCAGAACAAAGCATGCAATACCCTATACAAATTTTAAGTCTAAATAAAGGATTAGTGGCTGTGTCCAGTAGTTTGAAGGCAACAGGCTTTCAAATTCATTGCCAACTTTTACTGTCTGTAAACAGCTTTGTTCTTAGTTTGACAAATGAACCAGCCGGTATGTCAAGGCTGAGGACTCTATACTCAACTTGTTCCATCCCCACTGCTACAATGACTGCTCCCTCCCTTTAGGGCCATTACGGAAACATTAGACTTTAGAAAATACATTAGTATGAACATAATCAATCTCACGAATCACAGTCAGATTTCTATGCAGCATTATTTCCTCCCTTTAACTTCTCTGCTGACAGGTAGGGGAGAAAACAAAAGACTTGGCTAAGCCTTGAAATTAGGAGCACTTGGCTTTCAATTCAGGTATTTAATAAGCTGAGCCTTTAACAGGGTCCTCTGAGTTTTCCTCGGTTATTTAATAGGTACATTTGAATTGGTGTACTACAAGTTTAAATACAGCAAACATGCAAAGAATGTGAAGAATCACAATAAAAGATGGTTTGGATTTGAAAGTTTTGGGGAGTTCTTTTTGTTTGGTTGGTTGGTTTTTTTCCCAGAAAAGCAGTTGCATCTAGTATGCAGAAGGCACCGAGAGCTCAGATACCCAGATTTACTCTTTGGCTCTCTCGAATACCCTGAGCAGCTGAATTAACACTGATCATGGTTTACATTTCTATAGAAGCTCTGTCATTCATAAGCCATTTTACCAATACGCACAAATTTAGCCTCCTGGCAACTGGATCATGCGTACAAGGTTAATACTGTTATTCCCTTCTTATAGCACAGAAACCAGAGAGAATTTGAGGTCCACTTTTGCAAAGACCTTTGCTCGCATTCCTCTATGTACATGAAACGTGCATGCTGGCACACAAAAAACCAAAGCTAGTGCACATGCAGCCAAGGTCTGAAGAAGCAAAAAATAAATAAAAGACTTTGTAAAAAGCATCGGAATTTTGAAGAAAACCTTTTCTCATCTGCAGGACAGATGTGACTAAGGGTAGCACCTGATTGCCTATTTTTGACCTACAGATGGTTAGAATCATAGACACACATAAAAAAGAAATCAGGTAATATTAAAGGCACTTTGACTACTTGTTCCATATGATCCCAATCCTGCAAAGCACTTAGGTAGATGTGTAACCTTGCTTATGCAAAATGCACCCCTGAATTTCACAGCATCGCATTGCTCACAGGATGTGTGACAGGAAAAGAGCCAACTTTCTGATGGACCTTTCTTCAGTATTACTACGATTAACCTGTATTTTCAGATATAGCCTTTTTGTAGTATCCACCTAAATGATGTACTGCTCAATTTTGCTGACTTATGTGAGACTCTCCTCACTTGAACATGCAACAAACTCACCACTGGATGAGTGATGGGTGCTGGAAGGTATTGTCTGTGTATTTTTTCCTGGATAAGTTATTATTATTTTATATCGCCTTTTGTATTAAAAACAAAAACAGCTGTTTGCCCGGGATTCTCCCACATGGGAAGTTCTCATTTTCTTGATGAAATCAAGTAGTCACTGAAGACACACAATATCTTTCTACGTTATTCTGGACTTGGCTGAAATTGGAGAAAAGCATTTCTTTTACCGTCTGTTTTCAAATCAAGTCTATGTCCTGGCCTGGATAATGCAACTTTCCCTATTTTCTAACAATCTTTCCACTTGGGAATGGACAAAAGCTGAACTAGGAGCAACTTTTCTTGCTAAAACTAATAAACCAGCTATTGACCTTTTTAATTCTAGGATGTTATTTCTTTGTATACAATCCACTTGATTCATTTGGGTAAAGGTATTCTTCATAGGTACAAATGTCAATCATCTTTTTTTCAAAAGTTAGAAGGACGCTATAAGTCAGCTTGTATTGCCTTACTGTACTTATTACACA
>WAAD01005873.1:7580-23081 GCA_013389945.1 Fregata magnificens
TAATGGAGGTTCTTCACAGAAGGAAGCTTTGTTAAACTGAGGACTAAGGCTGTGTATTTGGTTGTGATACTGCAACATAATCTTTTTTATCTTTAATTTTTTTTACCGTAGCTTTTGCAGCAGTAAAGTTCACTTTGTTGGCAGGCACAGGACTTAGTACTTAAAACACATTCCTTCAGTTTAAATCGGAGGTGACCCTTCTGCTTGCAGCTGACATTGCTTTAGCAGCAGTCAGATCCGTTCTTAAGGACTTCCTTTATGTCTTGCAAAGGAATGAGAGGGGAGAAGGACAAGGGAAAATGGGGGAAATGAAGTGAGAAGCAGTCACTTCTCCAAATGTTTCTTGAGGAAGCAGCAGTTAATAGTGAGCATAGTGATCTAGTTGTTCTCTCAGTGCTCTTGCTTTCCATAAACGAGACTCTATTTTGATCTACATATTTAGATAATTTTGAAAGAATTCAGGAGATCCTGTCCATTTCCATAAGAGTTTTGCATGAGGAATGGAGAATGGGATTTACAGCATTTTTCACAGTAAATCATGGGTATCAGTAGTGATTCCAGGAACTAAGTAGAAACTATAACATCAAGATTACAACAGTTTACTGAACTCTGTACAGGGATAGCTGGGCTAGTTTCACAATACGTGAAAAAATAGTTGGCAAAACCACCACTTTTTATTGTCTGATTACTGGCCTGAGCCATTGCATGTGCTTCAGCTCTCTTAAGTTAACCAAAAACTGTCTGACTCTCACCCTGGGCTGCTAAGTAAATAAACACGGAAATAGTGGCATATGTTCTCCATCTGCACAGTCATGTGCTATATCTTCAGTGCTCGGAAATGTTACTTAATATGAGTATAATCACTGTTGTTGAAAAGCATATTTAATGATAAAAATAAGGGATATGGAAAAGAGGCCAAGTTCAGCACCTAATGCAGTAGTGACAGTTTATTGAGGGTCTGGCAGAAATGGCTTCATTTTCCTGTTTACAATAGCTTTTACTTGCTGCATTCCCCATCTGTGATTCAGCAACTGGAACTACTCTGATGTGCAGAGAAAGGAGGCAGAAATAGGTATCTTCTTTTTTTTTTTTCTTCATGATTATATGCATGAACAGCTGCTGGGAGTGGGTGTTGGACGCAGCAGCAGAAAGGGAGCATTACACATTAGACTAGTAAAATAATTCAGGACCGTTACAGGGTTCTGTTAATATTTTGCCAGAGAGCAAATTCTCCATTTTTGCCTGAATGAGAAGGAGAAAATCTGAGGATGTGGAGTCTCTGACGACTCCTGAATTCCTCATGCAGCTTGCTGCTCTCAGGAAAGCCAGTTTGCTCATTCAGTTTGACCAGAGAGTCATTTTTAGTTACACTCTTTAAGTCCCAAGAATCATTGAACACAAAACTGTATTCAAGTTGCTGAGTAGGTGAACACAATGGAAATGGATCTTGAACCACCAGGCATGTTCTTCACTGCAGAAACCTGTCAGTGCTGTGAAGCTTGGGCTGCATGATTTGTTGACTTCTAAACCCCAATCCCTTACTTTGGTTAAAATTACCTTTGAGGAATCCCAGGAGAAGGTCATCTGTTGAGTTAGCCATGTAACATGAGACTCTTGCTCCCTGCTTCTGGAAGAAAGTGTAGGCTGTGCTGAGCAAGCACTGGCTGAGTTGTGATTTCAGCGTGTCCTAAGGGTCGCAGGCAGTGGAGTAGATTCTCACTTCTGTCCAACTTCCTCTGGGTGTAGCACATCAGGAGTTGTTAAGGAACCAATTTTTTTTCCCCAGCCCCAGCTGAGACTTCTCTCTTTCCAAGTAGTCCCCCTTTCCATTTGTGGATATTATTGCTTTCCAGTGTGTGTGCCTCTAGTTCACACGGAAGTTAACCGAGCAGCATATAGTGCAGCCCAGATGGAGCTTTTTTACTGTTCTGGTGTAGGTAACTGCCATCACGTGGGATTTGGTCAGTAGCTGCTTATTACTTCATCCTGTTAGGGAGGTGATGGATTGGTGGATTTGTTGGTACAATGAGGAGTAATGAAAAAGTAAGAAAAAGTGTGGGGTAACTTTGCTTCCTGCATCTGACTTGAATCCCCCTCTGCACATGTGTCCTTTTCTCGGCCCTCCCTTTTCCCTTTTAACCCTAAACCCTTTCTATCAGATGAAAGGAAGAGTAGAGTTATTAGATACATGATACAATGACTGGACCACGCCTAGGGAAAGCTGGGCTTCCAGTGCCTTCAGACGGGGCAGATACTAGATCTCTGAAACAGGTATTTGCTCATCCGTGTGTAGCACAAACTAAACAAAATGTTGGGGTTCTTTTTAATGGAATTTGCTTTACTTCAGCCTGTCTGTATTTTTTTACAGTTTTGTAAAAACAAAAATATAACTTCACAGCAAGTACATTAAAATGGCAAATAAGGCGCTTAGGACAGGATGGTGATGTTCCTTTTCAGTGTTTATGTATTTAAATAGCAGGAAACTATCCAGAGATGCAGGGCACTTAGTACTATTTCAAGTAGCATGTGCTATCACATCAACAGTGGTCAAGGTTTACTGAGGAATGTGTGTCTGTGGTTATGGTGAAGACCATGTCCAGAGAAGCCTGCTATATAGTAGTTCTGCTCTGAGCAAAGCATTTTCAGAATTTATTTTATTTCCCCCTTTAAGTAAGGGTCTGATTGTGTGCAAAGTTTTGGACACAAAACCTTCACTTGCACATAAATAAATTCATAAATAATCTCTATTTGCATGGCAAACTTTACACAATCAACTAAGTTAAATTCCCAGAAAGACCTTTTTGTAGTTTTGGAATTTGTTGTACACTTTTAGCATGATACGTTTTAGAAACATGCAGAGGCATGAGGACATAAATCAGTATCCAAGCTTTAAAAATCAAAAGTGCTGGCATGAGCTGATATCTGTAGCTAACAGGTATGTTTATGTTTGCTTTGGGTATGCCCTCCAAGGCTAGATTTGATGTCTGTGCAAACACCAAACCCGTAAACTGTCTGAAATGCCACTGAGATTTAAACCAAAAGAACTTCATTTCAATACATGAATGCCATTTCTGTGTATACAAATTGCACAAGTTGTCAGGATATATCTTGTGAACTTGTAGCTTGAATGAAGCATGGGTAGGCTTTTTTTTAAGTTATAATACAGTACATAGAATCAGGATTTTCTTTTTTTATTCCTGAGTAAGCCACATGCATTGAGACAGAGAGAAGTTACCCTCTGTAAAAGTGTATACAGTAGTCTTTATTTTTATGATTGTAAAACATTTAAAATACTTTTAAAAGCTCTGTGTTCTTGCAGTGCACATGTGGTTCAAGTATGAATCTGTTTAAGGCACTCACCATGTTTTTAACATATAATAGTCGGTCTGCTTTTTAAAAAAGTTTTAAAACAGGGCATAAATGGATTTTCTATATATTCTCAGTACTGCTGCTGTTACTGAGGAGCATATTTTGCAGTCAGAATCATTGCTTGCAGTAATCCTATCTAAATGTGCTGGCCCCAAGCCTACCCAGGGATGCTCAGCCCAGTTGTGGCTCATGGCCCGGCCTCCCTGTGGGAGAAGGTCCTTGTAGGCATCCTAACTTTTACAAGCTGTGATAGCTCTTGGGCTTATATTCTTCCAGCAGGCAGATTGTTCCCCACACTGTATATGCTTGGGGTACTGAGATGGGATGTTCACCCAAGGGACTGCAGCTCCTTCCAGGCGACTTTCCCGTTCTTCTGCCCTATGGGAGAGGATCCAAGATTCTAATTTTTATCGTGAACAAGTTATTTCTGCTGAAAGTTTGTTATGACTGTTTGAAATGCTTAAAGATCTAGAGCTAGATCATCTCAAAGTGTCATTCCAAATGCTGCAGCCTACTTGGTAGTGGAATATTGCAGTCTTCATGTCTGTAAACTCAATAAAAAGGTTTGAGTGAACCCCTCCCTGTGTATCATGTATAGAAGTAGCTAAACTTCTGACTTGTTTCAGCCTGCTTTACCCAGTGAGAGGAAATTTGTAAATCTAATAAAGAGATGGAGCAAAATACATCAAATAGGAACAGAGAAGACATCTAGCTTGTTAAATTGCTAATCATGTTGCTGTGAGAAGGATGCTTAAGGAATACTGACAAAGAGCAGGTTCAATGCTGTCTGAAATTAATGCAGAGCACATGCTAGGGATAACAGGAGATAATAAAGAGTTGGAGAACATGCTGAGACTTAGCAGAAATCCTTCCCTGATCCTTCCACTTAAAGGCAAGCTCAGGGTTTTCTTTTGCAGTCTTTGTACAAGTCATACGTGTCAAATGTTTAACTAAAGCCATTTCCTTGCATAGTTCGTGTAATCCTAGCATGCTCCTGGCTCGTGCTTTTCTTATGGCACCATACATGTTGCAAACTGCAGAAAGGTGGATTATACTATCTGCCAAAGGTTTAGATTTTTTTCTCCTTAGCTTTCCAAAGGCATTTCATGGGTACAAAGTGCCCGTTCTGACAAACCTACAATATAGGAGATTTAAAAAAACCCCACCTTCCCAGATAACTTAAATGTGACAACAAAAGCTGTAACTTCTGGAGGCAGTCTCTACAGTAGAGACCCAGGGCGTGGAAAGTCTCTGAGAAGCAGGCTTAAAGATCTTCATATGCAGGTCCAGTGAGGTACATTTCAGAGGCCGGGGTAGTCTGTTTTTCTGCTGGCCCAAGCCAAGCATTTTTTGGCTTCTAAACACCAGGAGAGAAACCCACAACTGGTTCATTGTTTGGTTTAGTAGAATAGACTTTAAAATTACAGAATCCTGGGGCACATTGGTGCCCCACGTTTGCAGAATACAATAGTTACGGCAACAGGCAAGAGATATCACTGCAAAATATATGGAGAGGGCAGGGGACTGGGGAGTTTCATGTGATCATGGCTTCCATCAGTATGCCTCTCATGTTATTCATGTTCTTCCCTTGCAGAGGCCACTCACAAATGAACTGTGCAGCAGCAGCAGAATGGTTTTTGGAGGCAGGAGGGAGGGTCAGGCAGCACTGCGTGCTAGTACTGCAAGGCATCCCAAACTCTTCCTCTGCTGCAGCAGTAAGTAGGAAAGCATCATGAAGTCTCTGGCTGCTTGGTGTGGAACGGGGATCTCAATTTCCTCCGTGACACCATGTGTTATCCTTGTAAAGCATATTTTATCTGGCAGGCCATTGTCACAGGGAATACATAACAGCCCCTTGTTCCTAGTGGTTCTTCTGGCCCTTAGGCAAATCTGATCATGTAGTACCTTGTCACGATGAGAGATGCAGATATCAAGGTAAAAAGATGTAGCACATGATAGTGTACTTCCTTTGTACTTCCTTCCTCATGAAATTTTTAATTCTGTTTAGTAAAATAAATAAGCTTTTTAGTCAGGCCCTGTTGTGGTTTAACCTGGCAGGCAGCTAAACACCACACAGCTGTTCACTCACTCCCCTGCAGTGGGATGGGGGACAGAATCGAAAACAAAGGTAAAACTTGTGGGTTGACATAAAGACAATTTAATAGGACAGAAAAGAAAGGGCAAATAATAATAATGATAAAAGAATATACAAAACAAGTGATGCACAGCGCAGTTGCTTACCACTCGCTGACCAACACACCCAGCCAGCTCCCAAGCAGCGGACCCCCGGCCAGCTTTTCCCCTAGTTTATATGCTGAGTATGACGTCATATGGTGTGGAATATCCCTTTGGTCAGTTGGGGTCAGCTGTCCCGGCTGTGTCCCCTCCCAGCTCCTTGTGCACCCCCAGCCTACTCGCTGGTGGGGTGGCGTGAGAAGCGGAAAAGGCCTTGACTCTGTGTAAGCACTGCTCAGCAGTAACTAAAACATCAGTGTGTTATCAACATTATTCTCATCTTAAATCCAAAACACAGCACTATACTAGCTACTAGAAAGAAAATTATCCCAACCAAAACCAGGACAGCCCCATTCATGGTGGCAAATTTAAAACATGACTGATGGCAAATACAGCTACCACAGTATTTGTTTCAGACACGTGAAGGTCAGGGTGACGTATTTTCTAATTTTCTTTTTTTTTTTTTCTGCTGTTGCCAAGGCACAAGAATCTTAGATGAAGTAAAGCAGTGGGAGAGAGAGCCCACACCTTCAGGCTGTAGTTCACCTCCAAGGGCATAAATATGAGCTAATTTGAGGTTTTGGTTGTCCTGATGTTGTGGACTATAATTCGAAGTAGTTCTAGGTACACATTGGATCTTCCAAATAACTTCCAATGAATGAATTAAAGTACAGGACTGCATATGCCAGGTCAACGATCCATGTAACCAAAAATCTCCTGTCCATTTATGTTCAGTAACAAAAACTGAAGAAACAGGGAAAGAATTGAATACAAACATCCAGTGATCATTGTTTAGAGATTCTGTGACCTATGGATTGCATCGTTTTTAGTAGACACCAGCAAACCAAAATAGGAATAGGTATTCATGGTATACTCTGATTCTGGGACAGATTCACCACTTCATTATGTTGAATGCGTATCCATGTAATCAGTGTCATAAAAGTAATTACAGTAGCATAAAACCAGTTTGATTAAATGGAAAACTAGGCTTTCTTTCCTCATTTAAGAAGTTTGGGGATTGAGTTATAAAGAATATTTATGTACTTGTGATTTACGTCAAGGTGTCATTTCATTTAGGCGTTACACATATGGGGAAAAATGACAATTAGCGACTACAATCATCACAGTAGCAGCATATAAATAGAGCCCAGGTTGATGCAGGAGAGAGCAGGATATTGCCTAGCTGATTCCTGCCATATCCTGCAAAAGATAAACCCTTAATCAGATCCTTCATTAGCATCAAGTATGGAAAAAACAGCTCATGCCAGGGATTACTTAGTAAATGTAGTTAGTGGGAGAAATTATGCATTGAAGAAAATACAAAATCCCTCAAATTAATCTTTGAAATACATGGCGTTTAACTCTCCTCTCTCTTACACTGGGATAAATGAAGAATAATTCCATTTCAGTAACTTAGCTACACTTAATGTATCTGTAGTACACTAGTGGAGAGGAACTTGAACTTGCCTGCTCTCCCAGGATTTTAAAAGATTTACATTTTTAAGGCAGAATTGTTTATCCTTAAAATTTGTACTTGTACATTCAGAGGAAGAATCATGACCCTGTGTCACAGGGTAGAACCCTTTGACACATCATCTCTACCTATTTAAATCCAGGCTGGATTTTTTATGCCATCGTGTGGGTTCAATACCAGTTGGCTTAACTTTGCTACTGGCTTTAGTATTTGCAGTTTGAAAAAAAACCAGGCGAATCTCTGAAATATACCTTGGTTTATGTTGTCGCTTTTACAATGTTGAATTATTCTTCCTTGAAGATTAAAAATTAATCATTATTGTAGGCAGGCAGACCAGAAGAATTCCTACTGAATTTGAAAGTCTGTCCTTCGATTTTTTCGTGGACTTTCCTAACTGTCCATGCCCATTGTTCAGCTTTGGTCAATGTCTTGACATACGGTTATGCTGTCAATACATATACATTGACTGTGGGTCTTTTTTGCTAGCATACCTGTGTCATATTTCCTTTCTAGTGATTTCTTTTCTATGCACAACTTAGGTTTTTTTTATAGATAAAGGAGTAAGAAAGTGTGTTCCGTTGTTGACCTAAGGAGTCATCAAGCCCTGTAGTGTTCAAAACCAGAAGAGATTGGATTTTCTTACATTTTTTCAGTTAGTTGTATATCCTAGGAGAGCATAACTGAAGAGGAAGATGCAGGAGACATGCTGAAATAAGCATGTATTATTTCATTACCATTTCTGATCAGAAAGTTATTGCACTGTCATTACCACGGACAATAGAATCTGAATGTGAGTCGGTGGTGATTATCTACCATCTTATGAAAGCAGGTTGTTATTGATGACAGCTTCAATGTGAGCCATCTTTGTGTGCTTGGGGAGTTTGGGCCCTGTGCTTGTTTGAGTTAGCACACTAATCCCTGCTTCCAGGTATCCTTTCATTCCTGTAACAAAGAGGTAATCCTCTGGTGTAGCTCAGTATTCACTATTCCGGTCTCAAGAGGAGAATTACATTAAAGAAAAAGCATTTCCTTGCTCCTCCCCTTGCTTCTGGCCAAAGAACAACACGGTTGACATATAGGCAGTAGTTACATCTTTTGTTGAGAAGATCATACATGCAGATGTACACTTAAGTGTCCTCTCTGTTTTAAGGTTGATACTGTTAAAATTGTTTCCACATTTTAAAATTCTTGCCTTTTTTGTCATTCTTGACAGATGCTTATTTACACTGGGGTTCATTCACACACTGTTTTGAGCCTTTGTATACCATCACATTGTTGGCAAGGGGAGGCAAGCCTTGAAAAAATTTTAAGTTGTTTTTACAGATTAGCACTGGAGAAGATGATTTCTTCCTGTAATCAGTTTTTGTGGGTATAGAGTGCATGTCAGTGAGTGCAGACTGGTGACTAGAATGCAATGAAAATTTGGCACTGTGTGGTGGTTTGACCCTGGCTGGACACCGGGTGCCACCAGCCGCTCTATCACTCCCCTCCTCAGCAGGGCAGGGGGAGAAAATGAGGTGGAAAGAAACCTCCTGGGTCAGGACAAAGGCAGTTTAATAAAACAAAGACCACGTGCGGAAACAAAAGGGAAAGGACAACCCGGACCCCCCTCCCCACCTCTCACCACAGCGACGCCCGGCCACCCCCCGGGAAGCGGGGCCCAGCGCGTGCCGCGGCCGCTCCCCAGGACACAGACCAACGCCCCAAACCAGGAATGCCCCCCGCTTCCTCCTCCCTCCCAGCTTTTATCCCTGAGCAGACGTCACATGGTATGGAACAGCCCCGCTCAGCCCGGGCCGGCTGTCCTGGCCGCCCCCTCCCAAGATCCCGCCCAGCCCCAGCCTACAGCGGGGGCGGGGGGGAAATGTTGGGGAGGGACAGCCCCGGGGCTGGGCAGGCACCGCCCGGCCACAGCCAGACTCCAGCCACCAGCAGAAAGCACAGCAGGCTGGCGTGGGGAAAAGCAGCTCCCCCTCAGCCAGACCCAGTACACACTGCTTGACTGTCAGAAGAGACCCCAGAGAGACACCTGTATAATCAGTCATGGATGGGGCCATGTGTGCTCTTCAGGTGTGCTGGCCCCTCAAGTTCTCTCTTGCCTCTGAATGCGTTGCTGTGTGTAGACTTGGGCCATGCTGTAGTGCTGTCTGGAGCAGGAAGGGATGGGTCTGCAGCCTAACTGGGTCAGGTATGGACAAGTCCAGTCTACAGCAGATGGACAAAGCTCTGCTCTTCCACAGATGATTTTGGATGGTTTTAACCTAAGCTGTGGCCAGGCTAACCTGTACAGTAGTGATGGAAAAGCAGAGAGGTCAGCATGCTTATGCTCCATTCTTAAACCATCTCTTGGCATCACAGGATAGACAGTGTGATCTCACACACTTGGAAATAGCGCTGTAACCAAGTGTTACCTTGTGGAAGTTTTGAGTGTAGCTTGCATGGAGTTTCATAGTGGAATATATCTAGGGGAAATGTGGGGTCAATGAGCAGTTCAGGGACTTGGGCTTGGAGAAAGTTCTACATAAAAAGCCAAGATAGGATGTAGTTCGACTTTTTAGAAAGGCAGTGGGAAGCATTTGAAGCACACAAAAAGAATCAGGACATTTGGGGAAACTTGTCTTTCCCAGTAGAGACATTAATAACCATTTAAACAGTATTATTTACCTCCTGCTGCTTCACTGGAAAGAGCAAATTGTAAGTGTAATTTCAGAATGAATCATTTTTGTCAAAGCCAGACTGATTCAAAGCCCTAAGCAAATTACTGGGTTTGTTGTTAAAAATGCCCACGTCATAGAATGGGTGATTATTTTTATCCCATAGTTCCCAAAACAGAAATAGAAAAGACCTGCTGCTTCTTCATCTAAGGTGAGGTTGCAAGGAAGAGAGAACTTAGGTTGGGGTTTTGTTGTTTTGTTGGGTTTTTTAATGAAACACTTCTTTTAGATGTCATTTTATATGCCACACATAGAACAGAAGAGACTAATTTACTTTCGCTGGCACATGGAGGGCAGCTTTGTCATACAGCAGGTCCCCTGTGATGCTTAACTTGTATTCTTTCCTTTATCCTTTTGGATGCGCTTCATCACTTTGTGCTGGATACTGATTAGTTTTAACAGGCATGCACAGAGACTTCCACAAAGTGCCAGAGGGAGGTATTTCAGAGATCTCAGAGTAGTACCTCTGATATTAGCCAGTTTGGAGGTGATCGTCGGAAGCATGAGAGAATATTTCAGGGAGACCTAATGTCCAAGGAGGGGATTTCTGCACAGAAGAGCGGAAAGAAGCAGTAACAGTCCAAGAGGAATGTCTTGGATGGGAAGAGCAGGTGAACTATAGGAAAGGGATTTTTTGCAAATACTTTTCTGAAAGTCCCAAAACAAAAATGAAAAATTCCCGGCTCTAATTCTGATTGGATTTTTCTGCCCTTTTTCCTTCCTGAAATGCTTTGATTTGTACTTACATCCTTTACTGCTTAGGCAGTTTCTTTGTCTTTTCAAAAGTGTGTTCAAAATACAGATTTGTGAAGCCAACTTACAGCACCCAAAATCACCTCTTAACTGCTAGCTACTCTGTTGCTTTCTTCAAAATAAAACTGCAAATTTTTCTGAAAAGAAAACAAAAATCTTGTCTCTGGAAGCTATTCAAAAGACCATGCTCCTTCTGGAAAGAAGAAGTGCTAACTGTTCATATGGGTTGATTTTTTGAGGTATAATCCATAAAATTGGGCTTATGAAAGTCAATTCTCCCATGACAGGTGAGGAAAAAGGAGAAAGCAGGAAGTTGTCTGCATTAGTAAGACAAGAGTCAGAGTATCTTAGCACCTAACTCACCGAACAAACAGAGCTGGTCCAGTATCTACCAAAGAAAAGACTGATACTACCAGAATCTCTGAACTCCAGGAAATATACCTCAATAGGAGAGATTTGCTCCAGAAGCAGAGCACACCTGACTATGTAAGGAGGAAGGCACTTGAGGGTGTTTATGGTTGTACAGTTCTTTATACCATCCAGAGCTACATCAGATGGTACAAAGTGACTGTACTGAGGGGAGGACGAGAGGCTGACTTGCAGTCTGCAAGAGAAAGTGTGGCCATTAGGAAAATCTGTAGACAGCAAAATTAATGAAATGAGAGCTTTTTTGGCTGGGTTTCAGTGTTAATATTATGTAATCTTCTCAAAATATTTCCTGAACTTTACATTGGGAGGTATGTTTTTCAGCACAAGTGTCTTTGAGTTCTGTTTCAAGTGGTAATATCTGATCAATCAATACTTCACTTCATCAGCACCTGTTGATTAGTCACTCCCCTGTTTCTCACATCACCCTGTGAAATAAATAAAGATAATTATGGTGGTTTCCTGAAGAATAGAAGTCAAGGCAGAGAGAGATAAGACTCAGACTTATCCAACCAATCTGAAATTCTCAGGTGAGAGGTGCACTTTCTATGCACTTTCCCTGCCTCTGAAGACACCTCCTGAATCTCTTTAGGGCTTATGCATGTAGATACACAGAGTTAAAAATATTAAATGGGATATACATCAGTGCAAAAGCTTCAGGGAGCAGTTGCTTTGATTAATTGCTTCATTGTTTGTGGTTCATCCATTTTAGCAAGTACAGTGTGTAGATCATATATAATCATAATGTGTAAATCAAGGGCAGGGTTTTTTGCTAGCTTGTATTAGCTTGTTACTAAGAATTTGTATGCATTAAACTTCTGTGTAGTTTTGAATAGCAATAATTTTGTCTGAATCAATTTTTTTACACCTCTAAATCAAGAATGTCTTTGTGAGGTCAGCACAGGTTTTATCAGTGAAAATCTGGTGTGTCTTCTGGGACAGGGCTTCTTTTCAGGAAGATTAATCATGGACTTGATATCAGTCCCCAGGCAGTCATTGGAGAGACCTCCACGAAGTTTGGTGGGCTTTAGTTCACCCCTGTGAGAATTCTATAGCATTTTAAGTGGAGAATGCTCCTGCCCTAAGTGACAATGGGTGTATGAGGTAGGAAAAAAAAAAGTAAAAAAGTAAAGCAACACACCTGAAAAATTGTGCTAGCTGTGAAAGATGGACATCCTGAACTCCTTTCTGTCATGTTTTCTTTCGCTCAACAGCTTGTCCACCAGGAACATACAAGCCTGAAGGTTCACCAGGTGGAATCAGCACTTGCATCTCATGTCCCGATGAGAATCATACTTCTCCACCAGGAAGTACCTCCATTCAGGATTGTACATGCCGGGAGGGATATCATGCTATAGGACAAACCTGTGAAGGTAAGTGTTTACATCCAGGAACAGAATACTTCTGGAATGCACAATGCAGTGCTGGGGCAGTTTTGTTATTTGTGTTTGCTCTGTGAAGGACAAGTCAAATTGCATGCAAGATTTTCTGTGTCATTCCAAAACAATAAAAGTACCAAGATGCAAGTCGAGTTGGAAATGAAAAAAATTGTTTTCCTTCAGTAGCCTATTGCACTCCAGCTAGCGTCATAACTCTGTTGTGGTTGTTCAATTATTTAGTTGTTCACTGCCCTGAACTGAAGCCCCCTGAAAATGGTTACTTTGTCCAGAATGTCTGCAACAACTACTTTAATGCTGCCTGTGGGATCCGATGCAAAGCAGGATTTGATCTTGTGGGAAGCAGCATCCGGCTTTGTCAGCCAAATGGCCAGTGGTCTGGATCAGAGGCTACGTGCAGAGGTATGGATGTTGTGTGTTTGAAAAGTCTTTTTCTGTTCGATTAGTTTGTTCTTGACAGTGGTTTTCTCTGCTCACTACATAGTTGGGCGTGCAGATCTGATCCTGTTAGCTCTTGAGTGAAAGAATGTTCCAAAAGTAAACTCCCACTCCAATCACTCCGTTTCCCTTCCTCCTAAAATGGAAGGAGAACATCTACAATAGAAAATGCAGAGCAATATCTACTAGGCAGTTTTTTGCAAGTGAATCTACACTCTCCTTCCTTAAACCTCTCTCCACCTAATTTCTATGAATTTTGTATCTACGTTATGTAAATCCAGCAAACCTGCAAAGTAATCAAATATATAACAAAACCTTGCCATGTGGGTGGTTTAGAATATCCACCAGACTCCTGGCATAGACGGGCATTGGCATTGGGAGGCATTAACCATGGAAGAATTCCATTTTGCTTTCTTACAGTTCCTTCTTATGAAAAATAGGAAAGCTTGGGCCTTGAGCATAGTCTTTAGAAGAATTTTGAGTGGAGTTTCACTAGGGAACAACTGGCAGTATCCTAGAAGTTCGCTGTAAGAGTATGTTAGCTGGAAAAGAAATAAACAGAAGGTGTGAGAGGGAGGAGAGATGGGAAAGAGCATCCTGAAAAACATTATTTCTGGAGCTCTTACAAGTACATAGGAACACAGTTCTGCTTTGTTAACGCTTGACTCTGCCTGAGGTTGGTTTCTTGATGATTTAGAAGGGGAGCTGCATCCCCATGTAGTCCTGTCTGGTATGTCTTCTAAGGAGGGCCTGAAAAAGCAAGTAGCAGGCCTCATCTCAACAGCCACAGGTTGTAGTTCAACACGTTTAACTTGAGTTGGATGCACTTCACATTAGTATGCTGCACTGGAAGCTAGTAAATAAGTCATCAGCTCCTTCTGTAACTCTTGCCCTGGCCTTGAGTTCAGAGAAAGAGGCAGGATAGATCCTTGGAGGCATTAGCACTTTATGCCACTGCAGCAAACACTGCAAACAGCAAATCATGGTTCTGAAAGGAGGGATGTGAGCTAGAGATCAGTTCCTCAGGACATTCTTATATAGCAGTTCACTTCTGCTTACATTGCAGGACTCTTCTTCAGATAATCCTAGAAAACTTAGTCTTGCTTTATAGCTTCCAGTGACAGAAGGCAGGAAGGAGAAGCTTTCAAAAGAAAATAAATTGCTGGCCGGTACCATGAGGGTATCTTGTGAAGCTAGACTTAGAGCTGTTGACTTTCCAGCAGTCAAAGCATAGACTGAAGATGTATGCTACTTCAGATAGACTGGGATATTGGGAAAGAGCACCTGCCTATCAAAGCTTCTGTCACACAGTAGTCTCCAGTGCAAAAAATCTGGGAAAGCTGCAGTCAGTTACAAAGAAAGGATTCTTCATCTTCACTGTCTATAGAGAAGTGGAAGATTATAGTACTTGGAAAACTTTCTGGAGCATTTAAAAATATTCACCTATTGGGTGTTGGTGCATGATCTTCCTTTAACGGGGAATTTGTCTGGAAGATGGGGGAAGAGAAGAGTCTGCCTTGAGATATTGTCTTGATGTTGAGTTAATATCCTTTGAAGCATTGAAAGGGTATATTTTTGCTTCTCTTGTGCCATTCTCCATCATACCGAAGACTTCCAATTAAAAAAAAATATATTAAAAAATCCTACCTTTACACGTGCTGGATCTGCTAGTCTCAATTCACTCAGACTATGAAAGGGAGCAAGATCAAAGGCACAGTTTATAACTGTCGTGTTAATCCCAGGAGTATTTTATCACATAAATTAGGAAGGGAGAGTGAAGGAAAATCCCTTGGCACTGCTTTGGATTTTGACATTAAACGCTCCTCAGTTGTTCTGCTAGCTAAAATCTGCTGTGCTATTGGAAAGTGATTAATGTAGTCATGTCATGCAATTAACAGTGACCTATGAAAAAAACAACTACAAAGCGTGTATTTAATCCAGAAAAATGTATTAGGAGAAAACCCAGAGCAAGTAGAATATACCGTTGTTGTTGTTGTTGTTTTCACTGGCTTTATGGAAATATTTCTTGGTTGTGGAAAATGCCTTATTGACAAGAGGATGGTTTTGTGTTTAATGCATGGAACTATAACCAGGATAACACGGGCTTAGTTACAGGTGTCTGCCAGAGCCATACTGAGACACTGAATAAGGATCAACATTGAAACACTGAGGAGGTAGGAGCACTACAGCTATGCAGGCCTTGCAGAAGAGGTGACTAGACTTACCAGGTAGTGGAAGAGAGTGCCTTCTCTGTAGGCACATAAACATTGCTGAGAGCCTCCTCAGTGCTCTTAATTCATTCAGGCTTCCTCAGTAATGCTGTAGAGTTTGGTAGCATTTGCTTCCTTTTACCACAGACTGGGCTTCCATAGAAACCTTAAAAGAGAAAGCCTATTCTCTTCTGTATAAAACATGTGTGATTCAGCTGTAAAAATGTCTTCCTTACTCACTCTACTACAGTTAAGAGACAGCATATTAGGAAGCTGCTCTGAAGCTCAGAGTGCCTCTTGCAAGATGGAAGTTTCAAGATCTTTTTTATGCTCCTAAATGCACTTCACAGAGGATGCCTGTGTATATGCAAGCCCAAGAGGAAGAGTGCTTTCAGAGAGTAAACATGAGACAGTGGTAATGCAAAGATATATCGGGTGCATCTGAATGGCTTGCTTGCTTTCTTTGTTTCCTATCCAATATACAT
>WAAD01005875.1:6049-43387 GCA_013389945.1 Fregata magnificens
CGGGCAGGCGCCTCGCTGCTCCCCGCCCAGCCCCGCCGACCGAGCTACCCGCTCGCCTTGCCGCCTGCTCACCCGCCTGGTGTTTTAAACCCTCCCGCCAGCAAACCCAGCTCGATCCAAGGGAAATCGAACTGCCGGTGCTGCCGTGTTACAGCCTGAGGTGCTGCGGGCTCGGGCCGCTCCCGCCCCGTAGGCTCCGGAGCGCCGCTTGTGCGAGGGAGCGGAGCCTCCCGAAGCAGCCGGCGGGGGAGGACCCAAGCCCGGAGGTGCGGTGGCAGCGAGGGGGTGGCGGTATTAGTGATTTAATTGGCAAGAACCCTTCAGAAAATGAGACCTCTGGCGCGGCGGCTCCTAGTGAGTTACTGATGCCTGCTTGTAAAGCAGGTGCAGGAAATTAAATGATAATGTTACGTGTTCAAATGAACACGTATTTGCTTCGCTGCTGTTGGGGAGGCTGGAAAAGTTAATGACGGTGTAGTTGCTGCCAGTAGATGTGACTGACAGAATAGCTCTGAAGATGAGTAAGGTGCCTTGCAAAAATAATTATAAAAATTGCATCCTAGGTATGTGATTTGTTTTTCTTACAGAAAATATTATTAGAAAAATATTTGTCACTTTCTGAGTTTCACTGAATTCGCATGTATCTATACATTGCAGTCGGCTTAGAAGAAAAGCTGATACTGTCTTTGGAGGACAAAAGATACGTTGTTGAAGCCAGACTGTATTTTTGTGTGATTTAAACTGTAAACTCAATACAGGCTATGTGAGGCACTTGTATATTTTGCAAGGCAGAGAAATACCGTATTTTGGTTTCTTTTGCACATAAATTGAAACAGTTGCATGTTGTCCTAGTTCGATTTGAAGAGTACTTCAGCGGTCACTGGCAGTGTTGTGACACTAAACAGTTTAGCTAATATATTTGAAATTGAAAACCTGGGAGAAACAAGAAAATTAGTTGTTACTAATGAAATTAAAATTTAGTGCCTTTACAACTAATATCTCTGAGTTAACATTTCTAAGGTGTTACTTCAGAGTTTAATAAAGAACTAAAGGAGTATATTTGTAATTTATTTCTAAATTTACATAAGTCTCTTTTTGTAGCTCCTTACAACATATAAATGATACAGTTTGCATGTGAGTAGCAACTTCCTCTTTTCTTTACAGTTAAGAAATTCTTGTTTGTAGTTTTCTGATGGGGTGAGGGGAAAAGAATAACAAGCGATTGTTCTGAATATGATTATTTTCTGTTTCAGATTTGTAGCTGATTGTTCACATGTGTTCAGGGGGAGATGAAGTACATTGGATCCTGCATAGTTTGGCTTTGTATGGCAGTCTTCCTCCTCCTTCCTGTTTCTACATCTGTGGCTGTCAGTGACCAGACAGGTACTTCCATTTTTCTTGCCCATCACAGACCAGAGGCATAAATCTCAGTACTGAACAAATTTGAACAAATAATAACAGTACATGGAAAATAAGCAGTATGAGCAGATAAAATTATACAAGACTTTTTTTAATCTCTTTTTTTAAAAAGTCTAAGTTTGAAGCAGTTCCAAAGCAGCCTTTCTGTTTCCTGTGCTTGGAAGATTCATGTTTGGAAGCTGTTGTAGTTCCTAGGAGTTTTGATTTGTACGTTTTCAACTTACCATACAAAACAAGATTCTAAATCAGAGCTTGCAAAAATTTTTTGACCAAAATTGTGTGGCTTTATTAGAGCAGATCAGTGATCCCATTGACCTAACCAACCCAATGCTCATGTTTACCTCACCTAAACTTAATCCCCAGACCAGGTCATACGTTTCACAGATGTAGAGTTAGATAAAACCTTGTGCCTAAGACAACAGGGGAAAGGAATATAGTGGTATTGTTTAACTTAAAAGCTGTTACCCGTCTTCTGCAAATTTTCTCATACTTCTGTTTTCTTCTTGCTCTCACTGTCCACATGTTATCTAGCTCTCTCACTCGAACTCTACATTGACTTTTCAGAGTGTGGTAAATTCTGTCTTAAAGGCACATCACATGTGCTTGTAGAGTAAGGAATTGTCAGTTTTTTAGATTGCTCAGCCTCAGCACATACCTCAACTTTCTAGAATTTCCTACAATTATTAGCAAGGAGAACATGCTTGTTGCTATTTAACTAGAAATAAAAAGAGTTCTTTTTCATTAATTTTTTTAGAAAATGAAGTTTATTTTTAGTAATGCTGTTTATCCAGAAACCTGATGAAAGATAATAGAAGCTATACGTATACAACCACTTTAAATCTCTGTAACACATTTGAAACTCAGGCCCAAGAAATTTAAAAAGTCAGTGACTAGCATAATAATCCTTTTACTACTCCTGGAAACAATAAATAGTAGTATTTAATAAATAATAAGTGTAATGTATGGGCTCTAAGGTAAGAATAACGTGTTGTGAAGAGTCTGAATTTAAATCAAAGACTTTTTTGCCTTATATTTGTAGGGCAACAAGGCTAAGTGCCCTACTGATAAATTATTCTTAACCCCTGTGGGAGAGTGAGCCTACATCATAGCTGTGCAATCATTCTCTTCAGCTGTCTGAAAGAAGCAAAATAGGTTATCTTCTCTGACGTTGCTAGCTGGTGGATTGTAGAAGGGCAGTTTTAAAAGTGCTAAAAGGGTGTGAGTGCAGAATGTTCCCTAATAATATAAATGAATAAGTGGAAAGTTGAAAAATTTTAAAACAAAATGCCAGGAAGCATTGTCTCTTTTATATTCTTTTTCTTTTTTTTTCCTGATGAAAAGATGTCTTAGTAAAAGGTGGACCAGCCGTAGAAGATGTGACAGATACACCATTTATTAGCAGTTCAGTGTATCTGAACTGTACATTACGTTCTGTTAGAAGTTTGTGGCTAGGCAGCCAGCAGGGAAGTTGCATTTTCCCTTAACCTGATAGGCACAAATGGATCAAATACGAGTCAAATTGAACTGCTGGGAAGAAGTGGAGAGATTGAACCTCTCCGGAGAATAACTGATGGTGTGCAATTGAGAGCGGCTTCTGCAGTTTGAGGTGATACAGGCAGATGGTGAGGAATAACAAGTAGATAGCTGCCAGCTTGAGCAGCTCTGCCAACAGCAGGGAATAGGCTCAGTGAAGCCTCAAGTTGATAACAGGAAAGGGACTCTTCTAGAGGCTGAAAGGATGGTTACTGTCCAAAAAAGAAGTGCAAGTTGTAGACCACAAAGCAGAAGCTGAGAAAGAACAGATCCTGTGATGGTACAGTGGTATGGGTTACAGGTGTGTCTGCAAGCCTTTTGTTAATCTGCCCCATTCAGCTGGACCGAGTACTCTGTGTTGCAAAGTTGTCTCATTCTAATTTGATAATTTGTATGCAGATGAATCTGTTAAAAATTGGAAATGTGCTCACTTCAAGAAAAGAGAAATATCTAACCTCTTTTTTTTTTTTCTTTGTTTCTTTCATTAGCTGGCTCTTTCTTGGGCCTTTGTTCTCTCCCATGTACCAGTTCTGTTTGGATCAGCATCTGTCCTTCAGGATCTGCCTAGGCAATCCTTTTGGTTTTCTTCCTTCAACAACATATGCATAGCATTTATTTCTCACTGTGATAATATGAAAGCTTTTCCAGCAAAACCCATTTAGATAGGATCTTGGATTATTGCATTTACATCCTGAAATTTCTCACCTGATCTACTTGAGTCTAAAGGAATGGCCTTCAATTAAAATTAATTTGAAGGGGGGGCAGGGGAAAGAAGTGTGTTAGGGGAAGGAATCTTGTGCGAGAGAAAGGGTTAATTTGTGTGCATGTGTAGGGGAGAGCTTTCTGAGCTGGCATTCTGAATATACTTTGGAATTTATTCATTGGGTCAATATTGTAATAAATAAATACCAGTATTGGAAAAAAAAATGTCAGGGAGTGACAGTATGCTGGATCTTCTCAGAGCAGTCCTCCCTAGGCTCTGAACCTGTGCCAGTAACCATTAGATTCACGTCAAGGATTCCTTTTGAGTTTTCACTTGTCCAGAAGTTTTGATGTGCTAATCGCTCATCAGAAGGAAGCACTCACTTCTAATGACAGAATATAGCAGATCTGAGGGAGAGGGTTCAGGAGTTCTCCACAATCATGTTTTTGATCTGACTTCAGGAATATTTTCTTCATGTTGTCACCTTAAATTTTTTTTTTATTATTGGGAACATTTAGTTTTGGAGCGTGGATATGAGCTCTTTCTGTAGTGACACATGATGTTCTAATTTGGTCACTTCTGATTGCTTCATATTAAGAATGTTAATATTTTGTCTCATTCCCAGATCATTGCTGCTTTTTCAACTTTCTTTTACAATTACTGTTTTTCAAAGTCACTTGCTAACCCATGAAAATTGTAGTATAAACAAAGTCTTTGGACTGTCAGGCATGGTGAATTTCCACTGCCTTTTGACGTGGAATGTGTTGTGAAAAGTATTGGCCCTAGATCATAATTTTAGATAGGCACTTTAACCCAAATACAGTGAGTGGTTTCAAGTATGCAAATCAGTTCGGCCTTTTGGTTTTCATGTTTTAGCAAGGCTAGATACTTCTCAAAATCAAGGTAATGGCTCTACAGTAACTCTTACATGCAATGTATTCATATTCTTAATATTCTGACTATTTAAGGTTGGATCCATAAACTATTGTTAGCATTGCAATGTTTAAGTGACCCTGCCACCCTTGGATTTCTTAACTTGTAGTTGAATACTAAGTCTTCCTGGACAGTAAATAAGGAGCTTTAGGTATCTATAAGAACGTGGTTCATGAAAGCCTGAATGCTGTGGAAAGCCACTTCAGCTAGTGAATAAGTAGTACGTAGGAAAGATCCCAGACCACAAAGGGGAACATTCTCAGCTACACGCATTTTCCCAGTGTGAAGCCTGTAAACTAGATTAGCCCATTTTTTTATGGAAAAGTAGAGAAAGAAAAAAGCATCAACTCCTACAGCCAATATATTCACCTGGGATATCACAGAATCATAGAATAGTTTGGGTTGGAAGGGACCTCCAAAGATCATCTAGTCCAACCCCCCTGCAATGAGCAGGGACATCTTGAGCTAGATCAGGTTCCTCAGAGCCCTGTCCAACCTGACCTTGAATGTTTCCAGGGATGGGGTTTCTACTGCCTCTCTGGGCAACCTGTTCCAGTGTTTCACCACCCTCATTGTAAAAAATTTCTTCCTTATATCTAGTCTAAATCTACCCTCTTTTAGTTTAAAACCATTACCCCTTGTCCTATCGCAACAGGCCCTACTAAAAAGTCTGTCCCCATCTTTCTTAGAAGCCCCCTTTAAGTATTGAAAGGCTGCAGTAATGTCTTCCCGGAGCCTTCTCTTCTCCAGGCTGAACAACCCCAACTCTCAGCTTTTCCTCATAGGAGAGATGTTCTGTCCTTCTGATCATTTTTGTGGCCCTCCTCTGGACCCTCTCCAACAGGCCCATGTCTTTCCTGTGCTGAGGACTCCAGAGCTGGATGCAGGACTCCAGGTGGGGTCTCACCAGAGTTGAGTAGATAGGCAGAACCACCTCCCTCGACCTGCTGGCCATGCTTCTTTTGATGCAGCCCAGGATACGGTTGGCTTTCTGGATTGCGAGCGCACATTGTTGGCTCATGTCCAGTTTTTCATCCACCAGTACCCCCAAGTCCTTCTCTGCAGGGCTGCTCTCAATCCCTTCATCCCCCAGCCTGTATTGATACTGGGGATTGCCCTGACCCAGGTGCAGGACCTTGCACTCGGCCTTGTTGAACCTCATGAGGCTCACATAGGCCCACTTCTTGAGCTTGTCCAGGTCCCTCTGGATGGCATCCTGTCCCTCAGGCGTGTCAACCGCACCACTCAGCTTGGTGTCGCCTGCAAATCTGCTGAGGGTGCACTTGATCCCACTGTCTATGTCACTGATGAATATATTAAACAACACTGGTCCCAGTATGGACCCCTGAGGGACACCAATCGTCACTGATCTCCATCTGGGCATTGAGCCGTTGAACACTACCCTCTGGATGTGACCATCCAACCAATTCCTCATCCACAAACAGTCCACCCATCAAATCCATATATCTCCAATTTAGAGAGAAGGTTGTTATGGGGACCATGTCAAAGTCCTTACAGAAGTCCAGATAGACGACATTCGTAGCTCTTACCGTGTCCACTGATGTAGTCACTCCATCACAGAAGGCTACTAGGTTGGTCAGGCAAGACTTGCCCTTGGTGAAGCCATGCTGGCTGTCTCAAATAATATGAAGTTCTGTCTTTCACTCTTCTTCACGGGAGAATCCAGTTCTCCAGGGCCTAGCGTGAGCATCCTAATCCTTGAACTCCGTTGGTATGGATTTCTTAATCCTGCCAAAGCTGTTATGTTATTTCCATAACCATCTAAGTAGTCACCAGACTTGGAGTTGACTTCTTTCCTGTATCAACAAAGTTGTAGATTCAGTCTCCTTCATTCCTCTTCCCACCCTTATCTTAATTGACACATGTATTGTAATGTAGTATGATGTGGCTTACAGAGTAAAAAAGGAAAACAAAAAAATTGCATCTGATTTTCTGGTACCTCTATATATGAGGCTACAGGTATGTAGGAAATCTGAATTCTTGACTCTATTTAAAAGCAGGCCAGCTGGGTCTGCTTATCTTCAGTACAAATACCTCAAGATGGAGTTGTTGGATGTCATTGCTGACACTTGGAAGTATGTCGTACGCTCTGAAGCGGTTCCCTATGTCTACATATTTATGAAGCCTGATCCCCTAAGAGTGTGAGACAAATCCTAGCTAATATGGGTTTCTGCCTCAAGCTTGATTCCGACACAGGATGTGGATATATGTTAGGTGGGGCTTTGCTGTTTGGCCACGTTCATTTGGCCGGTCATGCTTAGTGATGGAAACTTCGGTGTCCTTGCAGTGTGCACATCAGTGGTGTTAGATGGCAGCTGAAAACTTCACCTGAACATAAAGTTTAATTTAAAAGTAGCACATAGGTACTTGTAAAGTGGATCTAGCCATTACAGGTTACACTTGATCTGGAGGAGCCAAGAGAGCTTATTGGAAGGTACAGTTCCCGGTCAGGAAGTGCACACAAGAGATGTCTGTAAGAGTGAGACTGAAGCATGCACCAGAGTCTCCTCTGTCCTCCTTTGCACGGAAAGGAAAACTGGGCATGGGGCCTAGATGGAAGCTGCATCGTGCTTCAACAGGTGCCCTGATCATTCCAGGAATTCAGAACATGCCATTGCATGTTGCAGCAGATATGTCTAGATGCAAGGCCTTTATTTTTTTTTTTTTTTTTGCATAATGCTACTAGAAAACAAAAAAAAATTCTTACTAGCATCTTATTGGAGAGACGGAAGATCAGTGATCTGTGATGTATCTGCTTGATCTGCATAAATACATATTTTTGAAATTATTACGTTGATTTTATAATAATAAGCTCCTATGTAGAGCTCATTGATTTCTAAAGATTAAGGTCTGTAATTTGTCCTATGGATAGGTGATCTCATTAATTTATAGGTATGTTAACTTGAGCTTTGACATCAGCATTTTAATATGAATTGTTGACTTCAATCCAGATGGACCCAGTTTTATCACATACAGAGCAATCTAGTGTATAAATGTAAGCTCGTTCTTTTTACTGCTTCATTAGTTTTATAGTAATGTATTCTAACAGGGCAGGTAGGTGCATGGTTTCCATGCCTGGATTAGCAGTAAGGGTTTGTCTTTTTCTTTCCTGAATGTCTTCATGTAGATCTTCTAATTCAGCTACCCACAGGATGAATGGGTAAACTGTCTGTTTTGTCTCAGGCCAAAGAAAATTTAAAGATCTTCCAGCAGTACTAAAAATCTCGGAAGAGGCTAACTTTTTGACTGTACAAACTGTAACTGTAGAAAGAATTTTCATCAGTCTATAGCAATGAAAGTTGTCAGTCTTGGTATGGAGAGGTTTTGGTTTTAATACTTTAGAGTTTTGCCTTGGCTCTCTGGTAAAAAGAATAACATTGGGCTAAAGGACTGCATCAGCAGCATGAGATAGAAGGAGGCTCAGAGTAACCCTTTCAGTTCTTCTGGGGATATGGAATACAACCGAATACATAACACTTAGCTGGCCTGTCTATGCTGTGACTGTTATGCCACTGATAAAAATAGGTCCACAGTCCGGTCTGTGGCATGTGAGGAATTGTTGCTATCATCTGGATAACACAGAAATTAAGGCTTGAGTCTTTATTTGGACTTGGAAGAAAGTGGCTGGGGGGAATAAGCTAAAACTCCCTAGTCTTTCGCCACTCAGCCCTCATGTAACTCAGTGCTGAAAAAAAAAAAAAAAGCACAGTTGTGTCCCAGGTTCTCTAGAGCTTACTACAGTAGTTCAAGGTAAAATCAGCAATAAGTAATATCTGTCTGCTCTTACTGTAAGTACTGTAAAGTAATTTAACCAAAAAGGGAATCTGCCCCATAGTCAGTCTGTCTCTCTGTCTCTCTGTCCCCCTCACCTCCACATATTAAAAAAACCCCTTGGTTAGAAAGCACACGGATTTAAGAAAAAAGTTTGTCAGTGTATGTGTGACATGCTATTGTGGCTTCAGCCATAACAGACTTCCTTTACACCAACATATTTCTTATACCTATATTGTGTAAATCTACCATAACCACATTCATTGTTGTGGAGTGGCTATAGATAAAAGTCTACAGTTTAATAATCTGTGTAAGTGATTGAAGGCTGAGGTTTGTAGATTAAAGGGTATCTAAGGTGAGCCTGTTTCTGTCCCATAGTGTGTGTGTATGTGTGTATATATCAAATGGTGTATTGAAATTGCTATGTTAGTATGTAATTCTAGTGAATGCATTTCACACTACATAAAACTCCCTGCAAACCAAGAATGATGAAAGATTTCATTTCAGTTTCAGAGATTTCAACATGAATATTCTTTACAGTTCTGTGTCTTTTCTGGGGAAAGGGAATTTACTGTGTTTTTAAGGCATACGTTTCATCTCCTTTGTCATGAAACTTTATATCTATCTATATAGGTAAATGCATGTATGTACACATATCTATGTGTATATATATGAAGGAAAGAAAGAATACATTCTCTTAGAGCCTTAGAAATAAATTGAGTGATGTTACTTGTAATTGTAAATTGCAGTTTAGATGTAAAGGACATGGAACTTGATGAATCTTACAAAAAAAAAGTCTTCCACCTGGTCTGTTCTTTAAACAGTTGACATAGCTTTCATTAACCATGTTGTCAGGACGTGTCTTTATATCTGTACTATATAATTTAGTTTCACTTTTACCGGTTATTTTCAGTTAGCCATTCTTAATCCAGATCAAATACTGTAACATATTTAATAGAATTTAAGACTTTTGAAGGAAAATATGCTTTCTACATTACTATAGAATGAATGACAATTTTTACATGCTTTAAGATTACAAATATAGCTATTTTGAATGCCACCTTTCAGTCTGGATGCTCTTGGAAATCTTTAAACATAGATGATTTCCAGGTTAATGATAGTACATTCCTCCTTACTTTTTTCCTTGAACTGACACTTCAGAAAACACCATGACCGTTACAGTTCAGCAACTTCAGATATACCTTAGCCATCTTTTTAGTTGTGTCAGCTCAGCTGGAGCTCTGGGCTTGATAAGCGCATGGGCCAAATCCTGCTTGTCATCTTCCATTTGATAGTTTTGTTAGGGTTTAGTGGGGCTATTTGCAATATTTGTTAAAGAAAGAGCTCTATTTCTGACCCATGCACAAAAGTGACATTTCTCTGTATTTGCTTCTTAAAAGTGTGTATTACTGTGTATATATATTAAAAAAGGGAAGAAAGGACTTTATGCGAGTAAGATACTGCATATTAATGGCTTCAAGTTGTGTCAGGGGAGGTTTAGATTGGACATTAGGAAGAATTTCTTTACTGAAAGAGTGGTTAGGCATTGGAACAGGCTGCCCAGAGAGGTGGTGGAGTCGTCTACCCTGGAGGCGTTCAAAAAAGGTGTAGACGTGGCACTCCAGGGTCTAGTTTAGGAGTCATGGTGGTGTTAGTTGATGGTTGGACTTGATGATCTTAGAGGTCTTTTCCAACCCAATGATTCTATGATTCTATGATAATAATACAGTGTTTGATCTAAGTGTTCTGTTAGATTTAACCTTAGAATTTATCATGTTCCAGATTTTAGAACATTCTGCTTGTTCATCTAAATACTTTGGTTCAGACCTAATCCCCTGTAAAGCTACTTAATTTTCAACCATTTTTTTCAAAATATAAGTATTGTTTACATTGTTTATTATATGATATGATTATATCCTTGTTAATCCACATTTTGAAATTACTGTTCACTGAAGTAACAATATATTATTGTCATGGTAATCAAGCATTTATGCTTTATTGTTTCATGTTCATTAATGGGGAAAAAAAATATTTTGTAATAATATAGCCAGAAATACAAAAAAACTTAGAACAGCTGTTATTGCTTTATAGAGTATTGTAGATGGAAAGAAGTTTGTAAGAATTTAGTGTTTTTTCTTCTGTTTATATTGTTCATGTGAGCTTTAATCATAAACAGCTGAATTAAAATGTGATAAAATTTGTATCTGCTTATATTATTAGAAGTGTAGTATGAAATCTGAAATATCATTGCTCTTATTTAGATTTTGTAATTTGGTTTATTGCTGGTTTACATATCCTGAAGAAACAAAAAGAAACATTCCTGTTAATATTACTATCACTGTCATGATAGTTTGTTCTGATTCATTTTTGTTTGATAGAATTTTATGATAGATACTAAACTGTATTCTCTTGAAGGTGCCGTGTGTCCTTTAATGAAAACAGTTGTCCATCATCTCAAACAAATCAACAGAGACAATCTTGGTGTTTCAGGTAAATGACTGCATTAATATGGATATCTAAATCAGTTGGCTAGTAGTGGATGTAATCATAGTCCAACTGAAGCTGGCTTTAAAACTGAAAGGACAGTACAGAATGCCACCTACCTCCATGCTCCAAAACCTGCAGTTGTTTTTAGGAAGGTGGGGTTAAAATCAGAAGGTGTCCTTCTTGGAAAGTATTGGTTCAAGTTCTGCAGCCACACTCATTTCCATTGTTTTTTGCAAGCATCCTTCATTCTTGTCATTTCAGATGATAAAAGGAAATAACAAATGCACTTCTCAGGTTGCAAAGTCATCTACTGAGTGAATTTTGCACTGATAGTTTCTCTGTTGATAAAATGAATATTGGAAGTTTCTCTGACTTAAAGTACTGATTTTCAAGATAGCTTGTCAGTCTGTGCTCTAGAAAGTCACCAAGCATGCTAAAGGTCAGTATTTACCTCCATTTTTTAAATTCCATTAAATAAACTAAATCATTGTATCTTATTTCACAGGGTTTGATCTGGCAGAAAGCTTTTCTTTACGGCAAACATCTTGTGGAGGGGAAAAAATCTGTTTTAAACTGGGAAGCGCACCTCTCATCAGAGACACAAAGTAAGAAAGATACTACTTTCATCCTAAGTCTTTGAAAGTCAGAGCTCAGACTAAATGCTCCTAATGAACTGAAACACTGAGCAGTGTATCCAAAGGATGCCACAGAAAGACAAGTATGTCTGTTTTCAGGCATTTTCATCTGTAACAGTTTTTTCTTCGGGAAGCATTTTGATTCAGGTGTGTTTTTCTTCTGGAATCTGGAAGATTCTAGGTAGAAAGTTAATTGTGAATATCTTTTTCTCAAATTGTGATTCTGACAGTGAAAACTCTACTGTTTATACATAAATATTTATAAAATAAGGGAAATAACTTTCATGGTATGACAAGAAGTGTTATCCTAATCTTCCCTCAGTGAAATTGTCTGTCCTCTCTTTCATTACTGCTGGCAGGATTAAAAAGAGAGGGAGAGAGTCACCATTTCCTTGAACGCTATATTTTCACGATTTTTTTTTTTCCAGTGGAATNTAAAGGTGAAACTAGGCAGCATCTTATTCCAACGCAGGATGGGATGAAAGGCAGAGACTGCATGAAAAATCAAAAGGAAGGTGAAAGAGAGTAAGGCACAATGGGATTGGACGGATTTAAGTTTGCACGGGAACAAGGAAATGCCAAGAAGCAGTTAGGAATGTAGTTTCAAGTTCCCCATGCTCAGTGGAGAGAGAGACGATCATCTCAGAGCTTCTTGGTGAAGATGGGCTCTGAGTCATGGGACTGTGGTTTCTGTACAACATGTTCCTGTGATGACGAGGGAAGCAACTGTATTCCCATGTTTTCAGGTTGGGTATTCTCTGTTGCAAGAGGTCTGGCTCCAGCTTGCCTAGGAAGAAATATACCCAGCCCTCAGAATTCCCCTTTGCCTGAATCCTGGGCAGAGCAAAGAGGAGCTGTGGATAGTGTGAGGCCAGGGGAGAGGGAGAAGAGAGGAATCGGAGGCACCCAGACACAAAACAAAGTGATCTTTGGGAAAGGAGAATGATTAAAGAAATAGGACCTAAATATTCTAGATTACTAGATAGATTCTAAGATTTTCTGAGGTATTAGATACAGTAAATGCTAAATTTTTATGCTTCTGTAATTCTGCAAAGTTAAACAAAGTAATCACTGTCTTTTCTTGAATATCTTGGACATTAGCTATTGAAGAAAAAAAGACTAGATAAAATTACTTTACACAGAGAATGGTCTATTTTTATTAGGGCCTTCCCAGTATTATCAAGATTGTCTTTAGAAGAGGAACAGGTAAAATTAGGTACCACCCATACATGTCTTTACTAAAAATATTTTGAAAGTTTGTCAGTAAGAAAACTTTTTTTTTAAATCCATTATTAATTTTTCAGATTTTTACAGGTTTTTTTCAATAGATGGGAATTTGAGAGAAACGTGAGACTATAGAAGAGTAGAAAATCAAGGCAGTAACAAAAAATGTGGGGCAATTTTTCTTTAGGAATAAGAAGCTAAATAGTGTTTTGTGTGCAGTGAAATACGTATTGCAAGCTGACTTACTTTATTCTGAAACTGTAAGAAAATCAATGGCAAAAATGGAGTGAGAGGAGCTAGAAATTGGAAAAGGGTGAATTATTTAAAATTCATATTACTTTGAGGGAAAATTCATGATTCAAAAGGATTGATTTCTAAGAATTCAGTGACTTTGGAAGGGGTCTGACAGGTGATGTTGACGTTGAAAAATGTAGGTTTTTTCCTAGCTTTTATTAGTAGGCCTGAATACTAATGTCTGTGTTTTATTTTCTTCTTTTAAAAACGGTTTATTAGTGAAGGCAGTGAAAATGGCAAATTCACATCATGGCTCATAGCTGTGGCTTAGCAAAGCCTTAACTCTTAGCGTTTGCAAGGAAAATACTCGAGAAAGACACAATACTTGGTGTGTTTTGGTTGTGGGTTTGGTTTTTGGGTTTTTTATGGGTTTTTTTTTACTTTATGGAGTGGGAGAGATTCCCCCCCCCCCCCTTTTTTTTTTTTTTCTTTTTTAGCATATGTTCTTATTCAAGGCTTGGGTAAAAGAACAGAACTGACATTAGAACACATTAGTGTTTTAAAAAATAGACGAGGAGAAAGNGTTTTTCTTCATTTTCAGTGTAACTTGGGCAGGGGATAAAGAATTTCAGTAAAGGGTAAACCTGGAAGGCAGGTGTTTTGGCTTTAATGGTCTCTTGCTTCTCATGTTCCTTTCCCTCCCTGTTGTTTTCTTCTGTGTATCCTCATTAAAGAAAAACTAAAGAGAAAATCTTTCCAGTTTCCCCTAAAAATAGGCATATCTAATGGATTGAAACTATAGCTGGATGAAGCAACTGAGATGATTATTAATAAAATGCATAACAGTGCTAATGTATGAATATAGTTAGGCTGAAAATTAATATCATGTTATTAATGTTAATAAGGTACAAGATAAGCTTTTCAGTCAGCTTACTGTGGAAGTAAATAGTACCTCTTACATATATCTTCCTGAACAAAAAAAAAAAGGGTTAAAAGTACTTTCAATAACTTTCAAGGATTTCAGAATTTCCATTAAATCCTAGTTCTTCATGGCAGTAGTCTTGCTCATGCTTTTTTAACCTTTCTTCACAGAGAAATGCATGTCATAATTAAGAACAGAATTTACTTTTTTTTTTACTCTATATGTTGTATGTATCATAGCTTGCTGTTGTTGAGGTAACACTTCAGACAAGATTTCTAAAAATTATTTATTTAAAGTATTTTTGATACCTTTCTGAACGTCTAAGCTGGTTTTTAAAAATATGGGCAGAGGGCAGTCAGGAGCACAAAGTGAGGTTTTGACATGGTAGGGTTACAATGAAGGATAGTCAGGAGCTCAGAGATCTGTCATCATAACCTTATAATTTACGTTATCTCAGTTATCCATGTACAATATCTTGTAATATATTATTTTTATTTAAATCTCCTTCTCTTACATTATGTCAGATTGTGTGGTTTCAGACCCCTTGCATTATTAAACGCACAGAGGTTTTTAGGATCGTTCTGCCTCAGAAAACATTTTAGTAGACGTGATGTGCAATAAGCAGCAGAACAGTGTTTGTTATCCATCCTGCAGGAAACTGAGAGTATCTGATTAAGCTGACTAGCAAGTATCAAGTAACTTGGCACATCTCCTCTTGCATTTCATTCATTCAGTTGTAGTGTGGGTAATAGAAAGCTATGCTGTGCCATTTTTCTTGTGTGATGCCATTTTGGTTTTTTTTCAATGGACCTGGAGTAGTGTTGCACCTATTTATATGTTGTAAGTAATTTACAATGTAGTGTCAGCTTGGGAAATCGATTATGTCTACTTATGTTGGATTTTAGTTATATCTCTTTATCTCTCTTTGTGAGGCAGTTCTGTATATATTTTGTTTTGTGATAGGAGATGGATAGCTTTTCTTATGCTCCATGTACATGACTGTTAAATATTAATCTAATTCTAATAATGTTTTCAGGATTAAAGAGTGATTTTAAATTAAAATACTGTGAGTTACTTATTGCAATTCTTATGTGGACATTAATAGATAAATAGTATAACTAAGCCTTTGAATCCTAAAGAAATTCACAGTATAATACCGTTATACAGACAATCTAACTATATAGTCATAATAATAGTAATTGCATAATGTTTTAATTTTATTTCAAGAAATACATTATGAAATCATATTTTGTTCTCTAGAGTTTAACACATACTGCCTATGCAGTGTATTCCAGTTTGACATAGAGCTTGCTGACAAAATCAGCACAGGGCTCTGTGCTGATAGCAACTCCTTTAGATCTGCCAGCACTATTCAGTACTTCTGGACGTGAGGCCGTTTAGGCTAATCTTTGTTCTTTAGTTGCCTTAAATAGCACTATGATGAAATAATTTCACTGTTCTTCTCTAAAGATGCATCAGATGTCAGTTGTTCCTTGTTCTCACTTTTCTGGGTTGCTGGTGGGCCATTTTTTTTCTCCTCTGAAAGTGCCAATAAAGGAGATAGTAAGTTGATTTCAGCTGAGTATGAGAATGTTTTTGAAATGGATGTTTATGATTAGCAAATCTTAATGGCACAGTCATGGCTTTCTTATTTTGTAGTTTGGCTTGACAAACCGTATTAATTTACTGAGGAGATTATCATAGCTGGCTGTTACATGATCTCAGAGTTACGGCAGCTGGGATTACTCTCACGACTTTTTTAGGAATTTTTCCCCTTTCAGTGTAAGATACTGCAAAAGAGCTTGGATTTTGACTGTATTTGGACTACTGAGCTCCATCAGCAATGTTGTCACTCACTGCTGCCAGAAGAGCTGTGGCTGTGGCTTGGGCCATATTTCAAAGAAAGTGTTTCACCTCCTAGTTACTGGATGCAGAAATACTGTTCCCGCTTCTTTCGGTATATTCCAGGCTGGAGGATTCTTTCTGCTAAGAACAGAAATCAATAATGAAAGAATAATTATGTGGGGGTTTTTGTTTGGTTTTAATGCTAACCTTTTTAATCACAAAAAATGCATAGGGAATTGCATTTCCTAGAGCACAGCTGGCATCAAGAGAGGCAGTTTCTGTGCTCACCGTTAGAAGCCTTTTCATAGCTAGCACTTTGCTCCCCAAAGGCACCTATCTCTGGGTGGCTCTGCAACCATTTACTTTGCCGTATGTTCTCTGGCTGTATCTGCTTAGACTTCCTTCTTCACCAAAATAATAAATACCTAGTTCCTTGCATATGACTTCAGCTGTCAGTGAATGTCCCTATGGGCATGATTTTTGATTAGTTTTGCACATGGCATATGTTTTGGGCAGCGGAGTCAGGTTCAGCAATCTTCTTGAAAAATATTATTATGATATATATTAAGAAGTAGTATACCTATTTCTTAAATACAGCATGGAATGGATAGATGTGAAAATCACCAGTTTCCAAAAGATTTCATCAAAAACTTTTAAAACATCTACTGAAAGTGGCAATGAGGTGGCACCCCTGCTTGGAGGCAGTAGTTACAGTTATACTAACCAGTTTTATCTGTGCTTACACAAAGTCCTGATAGCCTTTGGTCTATTAAAATATTAGATAGTTATGTAAGAAACCACCTCTCCCTTCCTATATCGCGTATTTGTTTGAGATCATTTGAACTGTTGGAGCCAACAATGCTAAGACTGAAATGTCTGGTATTTTGGTTGCAGGGTATTTTCAAGAAAAGGGCCTTGTCTCTGGAATTTGCTTCCTGAGTGTGGGAGCCTGAATTTAGTACAAATCCTGATGCTTTCTTCAGGTCTTTCAAAGTAGTGGATCAGAAGCTGCAGTGATATGATCTTTGTTTTTCCGATTCTGGTTGAAAGGTACTGAAATTGTGTACTTTGTGTTTATTTCCAGAAACTTGAAAACTTACTGCATTTTATAAACTGAAAAGAAGGATAATACAGGGATTACTGTTGAAAGAACAAATTGGAGCTGTACCTACCATGTAAATACCAATTATTTAACTTCATAACTAAGGAGAAAACTGGAGTCTCTTACCATGAAAAATGATAGGACAATGCTTCTTTTAAAGAATGAACACATGTGAATATCTTTTTCTGCATATTTGGGCTTGTTTCTACCTGACAATTTACAAGAAATATGCCAAGATCTTTTTACGAAATTTAAAATTCAGGCATTCATGGATTTTAATTGCTATATTGGGCTTGAATCATCCTATAATTTAATGTGCAATTTACTATGCAGAAAGAATTGGGAAAGCAAAAGTAATGACAGAGAGGTGGCAGAGGGGAAGAGTTTATATAAAAATGTATAGTACATACATTGAAAGCAGACCGTGAGGGAACAGAGAGCAGCAAATCTGAATTCTTTGATCTGTAGTGTGTTGCCCCGACAGTAGAGCACCTAGTGTGGCAGCATCATACCAGTTGAATTGATAAGACAAATGTTGGATGAAGCAGACTGTTTCTTTTCCTTCTTTCCGCAGCACTGTTCTTGTCGTAAAGCCCTTGCAGATAAAGAGAAGGAGCTTTTGGGAGATGTGTACTTTAAGGGCACTGGTCCACAATGAGAGTGTGCAGGAGACTAGCAGTAGTTGTGTGGATCCCCTGTGTGCCTCACAGTTCAGGATGAAACTTAAGGCAGGCAATAAGCAAATCACGGAAGCACTGGATGAACAAATAGTAAAGGCAGTTTACTTTCCTTCTTAAAAAGCTTTCCTTAATTTGAAAACCATGTATTTCAGTTCAGATTATTGTTATTTTTTTCCTGCTGCCTTTGTTTTAAAGGAGAAATCTGTCCGGCCCAGATTATTATTTGGAAGAAAATAAAATTAGGAGTTCACCTTCACAGCGCTCCTCTCCAGCTCTCAGCCTCATCTCGCTTCCTCCACATGAGCATCAGCCTCTCTGGTCAGCGAGGCTGGAGGCTGATCCCCGTGGCTGTGTGATCTCCAGCAATCACAGCGGGGAAGGAGCAAGAATGCACTGCTGGAGCAGGGGGAAGCCTGCCGTTAGCTTAAGCAAACCTTGAAATTGCACCTTCAGTTTAATGGTTTAACCTGCTCTGTGGAAAACAATTCTGTTGTTCTGATTAAAACAATGACATCTGCAATATCTAAGCTATTTCACTTTTGCTATATACTCCTATATAGAATTCCTTTTTATTTTCATCTGATATGGATGCCAAAACTATTTTTCAGTTTTCTTATTGGATAAGATAGCTTGAACTTAAAACATATAGTCATAGATGCCGCAATTGCTAGACAAAGTTCTTGTGTTATTAGATTTCTTGATTCAGCACAAGCTGTTTACCTGGACACTTCTCTATGGCCCTTGTTCAAAAAATTGGACACAGATTCTGCCATAGGTGGTTCAATTTACTGGTGTGTTAGCTGAAGAGAGCCTTAAGTGATGCCGGACTGTGGGGAACTTTCACAAGAGTCTACATGTCTCTTACTCCCTGCCAAACATGCCGACTTTTAAAATCTTTGTAATGTTGTCTTGGTTTTTCTTGACCATCTTTTTTGAAGAAAAAAGTCCCCCAAAAGTGAGTAGAAGACAGTACTAAAAATCAATAAGGAGAATGCAGATCTAAGTCTGTAACAAAACCTGTGTTTGATAAGAACACTAGTCAGAATAGTCTTAGAACAAAAATACAGTTGCAAAATTAATACAGTTGAAGTTTCTTAGAAATTCAGAGTAAATATGGGTATATACAGCAATGCTATATGCAACCATACAGAATTCAATGAAATATACTGGATATAATGCATGCAGCTGAGGATAGACTGTAGCTCCCATATGTTGTAGTATAAAATTAGAGATTGAAGGATCACTTATCAGTTTTGCTGATTGGGCTGAGAGGATTTAAGTGTCTTTGTAAAATGCATATCATTTCTCCAGCTGAAGCAGTGGTGCCATGTGCTTCAGAAATCATTTATCAGCAGACTGGAAAAAAAAAAACCAACTTGTAATAAATCAGATTTTTTTTTTTTTCTGGCTTTTGTGATTTAACACTTTGTGAAACGTAGTTTGCATTAGCTATGCTGTCAGGCATTCCTCCTCTTAACTAAAGTTGTACCTACAAAAAGATGTTTGTGCTGATACATCTGCATCTACACTGGGGCTTTGTTGTTTAAAGATGTCATAGAGATATCATTCTCTTCCCCCACCTTGCCTCTGAGTTTTTAGTTTTTCTATCTAAAAATAGTTCATAGGCTTTCTCACAGTGAAACTGCCTGGTGGTTTTTTCATCACACTGATTTTCATTTATTTTCAGTTGGTTGTGAAAGGTTTTTGGCCTCTACCATTTCTCTGTGGTTAGCTCTTTGCAGTTTTTATCATCATGCCATGAAGCATTTTATATTTATGGAGATAAATTGCCAAATTTTTAAAAATATTTCTGCAATTTTGCATGAACAGTACAGTTCATGCCCTGGATTTTTCACTTGGAGGTCTGGGTATCAACTTGATTTCAGTCAGAAGTGTACAGAGTTTGCTGATTGCAGCCTTGTCTCAAGTGAATATTTGTCATGTCACAAACTCATTTCAAAACTTGGAATGATTTAATAAACTTCAACATTAAGAACAGTCTGTAATCTACAGAACTAAGTCGTGATGTACAGATACTGGTGTATTAACAGAACCATGTGCAAGAGATCATGTTATTTTTGGATTTAGTCAATGTGACTAGTTGCAGAATCTCAGAATTCTATTAAAAAAAAAAAATCCTAAAAATACTCCGGGATTGAGCATGACAATACAGGCCTTGAATACCTTGTTGATAGTTCCTAATATGGCATTAGGCTTTTAATTGTCATATGAAAATGCATATATCTTTTATTTTAGGGATTAGGCTGCTGCTTAATGCTACACCTGTAATAGCAATGTTAATGTTGAAGTCATTGAGAAACTTTGATTTATCTCTTTTAATCAGTTTTCTCTGTGAACTCTGCTGAGAGTTTAGTAAGAAATGTGTATGTTCATAATCTGTGGTGAGTGGTGTTGGTTACTCAAATACTGTTGAATGCATATCCCATAAAATAGTAACGGCTATTTTATGGCTAAGGAACGTGAGGTTTGCTGTGGACCACTCCTGAGAATTAACACCATAGATAGCATCATCAAGGTGCTGTGACTCCACACACCTTATTTTTTTATCTTACTGGATCTGTCTCTAAGTGAGCAGTTCAGAATGCTAGATGACTGCCAGTTTAAATTAATCTATGAAACTAAACAAAAAAGATAATAGTATTCACCAGGAGCACATACAATAACAGGAACTGTTTGCCAAGACTTGGGGGGAAGAAGTGCACTTCCAGGTCCAGTTCTTGCACTCGGGACCCTCCATGCCGGATGTGCTTACCTTGAAGTACAGCACATGCAATTGCAGCATTAAATTGCTGGTGTTGCTCAGGATTGACATCTAGCAGCTGACTTGAACAGGATTAGTAGATAATGCTCACTCATTTTATAGGTAAAGGTGTTATTTGGAAACAAGGTGTTTTGGGAGGGGATTCTTCTAGTGCAGTAGGTTGGGTTTCTTTAAATATCTCCTGTGGAATTAAGTCACTGAGAATTGAGAATGTTTAACATAAGCAATTTCATTCCTATCTGAACTGTGGACAATATGTGATAAAGACAATAACTCATAAGAATAATCGTATGGACAGAGACATTGGAAGAAAATGTACCACAACAGGACTAAACATAGAAGATGCATTGTAGCAGTAGTTCAGTAATGAAACTGTATATGATGACTTGAATGTCTGAAAATGTTAGATGGAAGAAATGCCATCAACATCTATGTTTACTCAAAAAGGAGCATAGACTTTGAAATAATTTCTTATTTTTTATAGGTTACTTTCCTTTCCGCGGGACTTTCTTTAAATTTAGGAAGTGATAAATGATTGTATTACTGTTAGTATGTGGAGACAGATATGCTATGCTACCAGGAAATTACATAAGCTTAAGATTGGTTTGTTGTGAAAGTATTAGGAGCACTAAAAAAACACTTTGTGATTCAAGATAGCTGATATGATTTCATGGAAAGGAAAGTCATGACTCATTAACTGGTTAGTTCTTGAAAGGTTGAAGAGTTATAACACAGCCTTGCTTCATCGCTCTCCCTAAGGACCAGTTAGCACTACTGATATGAATCCATATTATGCCTAAGATTACATTTTTTTACAGCATCCTAACTTTTGTTATCACAATTAAATGTAATCTCTTTAAACAGCTTATGTTGGATTGATTTTGTTCTCATACACATGTCTATGTGTACTCCTATCCAACTGGCTGTAGGTGGCCCTGCCTGAGCAGGGGGAGTTGGACCAGATGACCTTCAGAGGTCCCTTCCAACCTCAACCATTCTGGGAGTCTATAGACTATACTGTTAACGGATTTTCTTCCTTAAGAATATAGATTCCCATAGTATTGAGTACTTAATTCCACTGTTAACCAAGTAATTTATAGGGTAAGAGCAAATTCATCAAAATGCTGTTTTTGTCATAGGAAAGTGGGGGACCAAAGTATTTCCTTTTTAAAACTTCCAAAATATTTCTTGCATCTCATTGCATGCTTAGATGTTACAATTTTATACAATGCAAAATATTGGTGATATTAGTGATATTTTCTTTACTGTCATAACTCTTACACACTCCATCTACTAGCCTGAGGTTTGTAGTAGGTAATATGATGTTCTCAGAATTTTCATTAGCAGTAAAGATTTCAGTCTCAGCCTTACTGTTGAAAAATAAAGTCATTGTTCATTCTAGTTCTGTTACTTACGCATAGAAGTTACATAGATGACTCAACCTCAAATGAAGTTATAGTTGATGCATTGTTTTAATGCAAAGTTTTTGCACTGTGGAGCCTTTGCTGTTTTGAGAAAAGTTTGTAAATTCCCAGCATATCAAGCTTTCTTTGGATATAAGTCATCTGGCCTGTTTTCCCAGCCTGAGAAGGACTCCCAGTAATATCCAGTGTTCTTTCAAGCTGGGTTTGGTGGGTTCTTTTGATGTGAAGCTTAGGAAAAATCTAAATAAAATGTTCATTGATTTATCCAAAGCTACCACTGCTTGAAGCTTCCTTTCAACACCTCTGTCTTCGGCCTAATGCAAGATCCCATCTCTCTTCACAAGCTTTTTTTGGTTTCTCTCCCAGTCCTTTAAAGGGAATACCTGGCCATTCCCCAGCTGGGTCTGACCGAAACAGGGTTAGCAAGTCACAGGTCCTTGGCCCATCCTGTTAAACATAGTTATGACTCAGCAGATAGCAATGCAATGTTGATATTTTTGACCTTAATATGTTTAACCCCATTTAATCTGTAACTTACAAAAAATCTCATTGTTACAGAAAGTGTGAGATATGCAGGCTAAACTGTATGTACTCTTTTTTTTTAACATAACTTTAATCAGACAACTCATTTTTAAGTCCTGAGAGTTCAGAAAAGTGGTAATTTCCAGTTTCTGAAAATGCTATTAAGTCTTTCTATGTGATGTAAATGAATTTTTTTGTCTTTTATTTTCCGTATTCATTCACTTAGAATCCATGAATGTTAACAGTTCTTACAAACTGTAAAAGAGCACATTATTTATCTAATTATCCTTCAAATTGTAAGCAGAACACCAGGCTTAAATATTCACAGACTAGTCATGCTGTGTGTAGGGGGTGTTAAAGCAAAAGCATGTTCTCTCTCTGTAGCTTCACTCTTGCAGCTGACAGAGCTACTTATTTCAGGTCAGACCCTGGTATCTGGTATCATTAACCTTCTTTCCTACTCCAGCCTCTTCTGTTGGTAACTTAATCTTTACCACTTATACCTTCTTTTTTTGGGGAGATCAGTTGGAACCAAGATGGGTAGATATATCCATCTATAACAGTGTTGTAGGCTGTAGTACCTTCAGTGTCGCCTGTGCCTTTTTTCTCAAGCAGTTCTTAGCATGGCCTGCTTGTGACTTTAGCCTGGAATTAATTTGTTTATAGGCAGTCCTGCATGCTGAAGAGGAGGAGGCTAGTTATCCAGGCAATTATTTGAGGAGGTGAGGAAAAAAGCATCCCTTAGTTTGGTTCAGCTGCACTCCATACAGCAGTCTTAGCTCTCCTTTTCCACTGCCAGCCATGCTATTATGTTCACTGTGAGCACTCAGCGTTTTCATAAGAGGGATGCTGGCCTGCAAGATGGTTTGCTTTTTACCATCAGCCAGGGTTGTCTAGGACCTGGCAGAATGAACCAGGGAAGGAAGGGGGGAGCCTGTTCGAAGTGTAATCAACAGTTCACTTTGCTAGCACTTGTTCCATTCATTGTAAAAAGCTACCAAAAGTTTGGGATGGGGGTGAGGGGAGACTAAACAGGAAGAAATTGAGGGTTCTAAGGAAACAACACATTTAGGTTGAGTAGCATGATGTCACACAGAAATAGACAAGGTAGCTCTCACAAGACCAGCATGAGAAGTAGGAGGGTGCGAATCTCTCAGTGTGCAGCTCTGTTGGAGCTGACTAGCCCTCCTGTGTACCAAACTAAAAAGACCATTCTGTTTCTGGAATCAGCTAGCGTCTCTAGATACCTGTACAAATGTCTGTACAGTGCTGGTAAATTGGCTGTGAAAACCTCCAAGGAGAGATGGATGCTTAGATTTCTTCCTCCTTTAGAGAAGTTTATATGGATATATAGGCCAAGAAAAAAGAACTGTCAGTCCTGATTTCCTTCCTCCTTTCCAAAGTATGAAGTGCATCGTCTGTCTTCAGACCAAATGATCATGGCCTCCAGTAGACAATTCCTCTATTGTAGTCTGCATTTTCTTTGCTTTTACAGACAACAGCAACCACTGAGATCTACAAATAATTAACACTGTACCATAGATTTTGCTTCAGGGTAGGAAGCATGTAAAAATGCGTGCAGAGCAATTTTCGCTGACAGTTGACTTTCAGAGGTTACTGTAATTATTTTTTTGTCTAACATCTTCAGAGGGTTTCTTGATCAGCTGAATAACTCCATTCCACTGTAGATAATCATATTTAGCATAAGAATTTAATATCTCATTTTCTTCAGAGACTGTCAAATAACAGATTGCTCTAATAACTAGACCTGTTGTCTTTGTTCCATTTCTGGGAGCAAACTAGAAGGGCCACATTAGTTATAGAGCTGCTTATAAAACGTCTAAATAAAGACACGGGTAGGTGTTAAAAGAAGTATGTAAAGCTGCTTTAAAACTATTTAAGTTCACATCCTCTTCTCTTGATGATTGCCACACTTGGAAAAAAAGAGTACCACACTTGGATTTTAGGACATTTAGCACAGCAAAATGGCCTTGAGAGATTATGTAAAAATGCCAAAAAGCTTGATACAATTCTTGAATGACTTGAAGAAAACTTAAAATCTCTGCCATTCTTTTAAGCACATTGTAGCTTTAAATTTTGAACAAAGACTGTATCTTAGGAGACAATCACAAACCCACTGAAGAAACGGAAAGATCATCACACTTCTCTGGATTCTGCCATTAATCTCCAAAGAGAAAGTTTTGTTCACTTTTTGTGGATTCCTTGTCAGAAATGTGTCAGACCTGGAGTAGGTTTCCTTATAGAGGCAATCGATTTACTAGTGTGGTTCTGAGTAAGGAAAAGCACTGAGGATTTCTGGGACGTTCATCATGCTGGACAATAAGACCATGTTTGCATGTATGCAGGGAGGTTTCATTCCCTATGGTGAACCACAGGAGTAGAAACCAGTTAGAAAAATGGGGATAGGGGGGGCACATGTGCGTGATGTTCTACTTTTAGCTACAGAAAGGAAAGGAGAATGAGGTATACATCTAGGAAGAGCATGATTCCTGACAGGAGATGATGAGAGTTCAAAAGAGATGGTTTTCTTTTGAGTTATTTTTATATTTTCAGTGTAGCTATGATAGGGAGATGGATGTTGGTACTGGAAGGAGCTCTTCCTAACTGACATTTTTTAATTTTGATACATGAGCAGATTTAGCATCCATGGAACGTGGAGAAATGCTCAGTGAAAGGGCACTTGGTATGAGAAACATCATTGAATTCACAAGACTCTAAAACCAGTAGACTGAATGCAGCTTCTTATTGTAGTGTCCATGTGAGGAGGGGCAGATGGAACTGAAGGTATCAATTATTGATGCATCAGTATCTGTTACAGAGGTGTTACCTGACTGCCACAGCTACTGAACATACATATGAGAAGAATCAGGTTGAAAAAACAGATTGGGGCAACAGAGGCTGGTTTTGGTCACTTTCTGCCAGCAATGTTAGAAAGTCTCTGCATGTTTCTCAGTCAGTAAGTGATGCCAACACATGGAAAACTAATCTGGTTTGAGCAGCATGAGGCAGAGGGACACCAGCAAGTGTTGTGCAATTGCATGAATATGAGAAAGCAGATGCAGAGGAAATGTTTTCCCCCATTGTGAAAGAAATAGAGTTCCAAGTTTTTCTCATCTGTGTTCCCCATGTCTCAGACACTGAGAGCAGTATGTTTGTTTGTTCTCTAGTCACCTCCTAAGGAAAAGAAACAGTCTCAATGCAAGACCTGTATTCAGGGTAAGACCTGAGTAAATCATATAGATTGACTTCAGTCTTTCTGAATATCAGGTAACCATGCTTTAGATATTGAGCTCAAAAGTGTCTGGAGGAACATCTCAATGCCTGTATATTGCAAAAGCCACCCAAATCTTCATAGTACCCTGTACATTTCCTTTATTTGCTTTGTACATAAAAAGGCAGCTTACTGTAGTATTTCCATTGTCTGGATCCACTCTGTTGCATTGTGTTTTCTTGAGTCTATACTAGTGCAGGTGTGGGAGGATCCTTTGGAGTATGAGACTACTTTGAGTAAAGTTTAACTTGCTGAAGTAGTCAGTCTCTGGCTTTCTCCTCTTCCCTGACTCATCTTCCTTCACAGTGTTCTCTGGTGGTATGGCTGGTGTTCTTTGCTAGCCCATGTGCTTCTGTGGAAAGATGGTTACTACTGATTACAGCAGCTTAATTTACTGTGCAACATTCAGGGTAAAGTGTCATATTTTGGAAGGGGAAACATGCTATTTGAATATAGTATTTCATAATGTCATACTCTTGCTAGTTTTTGAACCCATTTTGTCATCTTTTTACATTTTAAAACATATTCATTATTAAAAAGGGGAGAGAAAGAGTGAATGACTGTGTGCCCAAATCACACGTTCTTGCTTTTGGTAACCTTTGGTCTTTGCTAGGGTTACTTTTATTTGCCAGATACAACGAAAGTTCACTGATTGCTCTAAGACCTATTTGGTTCATAAAACAAATATCTGAGTTGAGCAAGGCAAGTGTATAACTGTATCAGAAGGGCTGAAAGTTGCCTTCCACAAGATAAGACTCCAAAAGCCTAAATGTTGATCTGAATTTTCTCAAAACTTTATCAGGCTGCAGAATTCTGCTTAGGAAAATGAGAAGAAAAATTGTTGAATTTCCAATGTCTGTTATTATGTGTTACTACTTTTAAGTCTGTTGTTCTTTTTGCTGCTGACCAATTTTTTTTTTTTTTTTTTTGCTTTCAGTGGTACATTTTCTGAGTGGGTTGAGCTCTTGCTAAGTAATTAATAACTCTTAAGCTGTCTGAATAGTTTCCCTTGAGTTGCATCATATAATGTGTCATATGAAAACAACTTGAGGCCTAAGGTAACATGAAACTGTTTAGTGGATCTTAATGTGATTTGAGGAAGATGGATGGGAAGGAAATTATTTCTTATTCTGAGTAACAAACAGCTGTTCTTAACTTTTATTTGAAAAGAATTTAAAATACCCTTTCTAGGCAGAGATTGGTAAATTGTTCTAGTTAGTTATTTCCCCTTCTCCTATTGTACCAGTCAAGTTAGGCAAAAAAACGAGAATCAAAAATACAGTAACTTGATGTAGAAATATTGAGAATAATGTGGAGATTTTTTGTATTTGGTCACCTGAGCTTTACTTTTTTATTCGTAATGGATTTCAGTTTAAATCCCTTAGCAAACATGAAAAGGTTAAGATTTCAATGTGTCCATCAACGTAGTACTAAATAAATCATTACCCACCATAGGAAAGTTGTTTAAACTAACTCCTTGAGCTCTGGTCACCAAATTATTGTACCATTGTCATGTTACAAGTGACATATACCAGGTAATGGTATATGTCAGCTGGAAAAGATATGTCTTGCCATAAACTCTAAACATCTCTCACTTCACTCTCAGGAAATGTAAGTTGGCTCATCTTTCTCTTCTTGGAAGATATTCAGCAAACTGAAGGCTTCATTGATACTTGTAAATACGGAAGTTTATCATATACCGTAGTGTATTCTCATTCGATATGGAACAATTAGAGTTCATAAGATTTAAAAATAGATGCTGCTTTTCCATTAGTGCTTTATTTAAAAATAAAACCAAAAGGTAAATAAAGGATTGCCTTACTAAATTTGATATGCGTAACTCAATGCTGCTTTACAAAGATAGAACTGAAACTGTTTATAGCACAGTGAATACGCAGTTAATTCATTCATAATTACTTCTTTTAGCATGGTAGCACTAGGAGAACCAGCTGGTATCTGCATTTCAGAATTTTTCAGAACTTTTGAGGAAACAAATGAATAAGCAAATATTTTGCCAAAAATCAATCTATACTTGATCATCACAAACAGTGGAAGGTATGCACAAATACGGTTGTAAAGTTCATGCAAAATTCCTGTAACTGCTTTTCTAGTAACCTCATAATGTAGAGTCTGTGCTGTGCTTGGGTCACAGCACCTGTTTTAAGGAAAAATTATAGTTACATTTAATCCAGTAAAAAAGAGGAGAATGCAACAAAAGCCTTTGCAACTTTGAGTGTACATATGCTTTGATAGAGTAGCATGTAGTTGTTCCAGGAATGTCCATGTATATTTATTAACATTCTGGATGCATCTGCCTGATGCTTCAACCTGTGGAACCTGTGGATACCTGAATGTCTGGATTTGCAATGTGTATATGTACGATCTAAAACCTTGTATTGTTAGGGATTTTCCTGCTTGTTATCTTTGGTCTCCTCAATCTGCCAGCTGGCACCTCTGTAATTTACCGTACACCTCAATCCAGCAGGCTAGGGTGGTGTAAATTCAAGCCTGTGTATTCAGTTCATGTGCTTCAATTCCTGCTATTGTTTTCAGCAGTTTCCACCAAGGGTGTGCTTTGCTCTGAGAACACAGTGCCCCATTCATCAACTTTAATTTTTTATTATATACTACTGACAATACAGACAGAGGGAGAAAATCAAACTGTCTAAATTCCACCTAAAGTATAATTTAGTCAGACTTTGGGCGCCTGAGTCTCAGAGAATGATTCAAATTGCCTACTCTCAAGCACCACCTAACCCCTGGTGGCACCTCAAATGAATCATTTTGGACAACAGATTTCCCCCCGGCATCTGGGCATAAGTTCCAGGGAAGCTCAGAAGCACCATGGCTTAAGCAGCCAGGCATGTAACTCCCACCCAAGTTTCATTGTGACTCAAAGATGTGTGTAGAGATGCCTGAACGCTGCCTATGTCCCCAGAGGTGCCTAAGCCATTGACTGTGCTTAAATCACATGTAAAAAGCTTGGACAGCATTGAATTCAACACAAACCACAGCAGTCATGAGCACTTTCACTGTAGAAGAGGGAGAGAGGACCTTTTCAATAGCCTTAAAGGTTAGAGCAGTCATCCAGGAAGGATGTCTGGTTTGGATTGTCCTAAGCTAAGGAAGCTCAACAGGAATGGGAGAACTTGACTGTTGTCCCACTGCTAAGGGTATTTCCTGGGAGGCAGAAATCTCAGATTCATGTTTTTGCTCCCAAGTCTGATTATGTATTTTGGTTCAGACACTTTTGTCCAAAAAAACATAAGCATCCCCTGGTTCAGAGACCAGATGCCAAGGATACCCTCATTTGCTTGTCTGTTTTAACTTGTAAGTTCGTTCTTGTCATCTTTATAGATGAATTGCACAATTATTAATTGCTACCCATATTTCTGTAATGTTAGGGCTTTCTTAAGACCTGTCATCTCTCTTAGACACCATGATATACTACCCTAACTTAATGTTCTCTATATTTGTGCTTTATATCTTTAGACTTTGAGGTGAGCTTGGTACAGGTTTCTTTCATCCTTATTCTCTCTCCTTTTCCTATTGTTCTTTCCCTGTGCCATATGGAAAGGGTAAATACTCTGTGAGGAAGTACTTGTTGAGCTGTGGACACGTGGAAAAACTTGCTTTTGTATTTTTCATTAACGTTTAATGCTGCTTCGTTACTGTTTTCACCCTGCACATGACGTCTCATTGGTTTTCTCATTAGTTTTTAAATGTTGGTAAATGCAGTCAGGCAAAAGGGTATATTAAACATTCAAAGAACTTCTGAATTTCAAATTCAGTATTCTGCAAATTTTGTTTTGGCTTTTCTCATGTTCCCATATGAGGTTTTATGTTCACGCTTCTGCTCTGGCTTTTTTCTTCCCCCATCAAATGCCATTATATATTTATTGTTTAAAACACGTACATACTTTGCCTATTTCTGAGGAGTTTTTAACTGAGCTTTACAGAGTACAAGATACCATGGTAGTAATACTTAAATTTTGCTATAGTGTCTTACTGATTGTCTGTACCTAAGTCACTTCAATGCTAGATGCATGCTTTTTATTCTATTACGTTCACTTGAAGCCATTCAGAGAGCAAGAGCATAGGGGAAATAGTGTGTAGTAGTAGACAGTATGCTAGTTTTCTGAGTATTTTATCCCTTCATTTTTTTTTCCTTTTAGCATTCACCATCCGGCTGGAAGGATTGAGTGTTAAGTGTATAGTTTAAAGCATCTGTTAATGACTTTTTGGTCACCAAGGAATGTTCATATAGTTACACAATGAGAACTCTTCTCAGAATAAAGATATTGCTTCTGTTAAGTTATGTCTTTAGTATACAGTAGTTGTATACCAAATTTGTGCTGTTTGTTGGCCAGATGCTGGAATAAGTTTCCCAAGGGTTGTGGAATAATCTCCATTCTTGGAGACTTTCAAAACTCAGCTGAACAGGACTGATATAATTTTCAGGTTGGCCTGGCTTTGAGCAGGGAGTTAGATCCATTGGCCTCCAGAGGTATCCTCCTACCTAAATTATTTTGTGAATCTAACTGAATTTGTCCTTGGGTTCAATTCTACTTAAATCTTACCTCTTTAGTTGACTTCACTGGAATCAGTGTAATGCCCTTAGGAATTAGTTTGACCTTGTCTGCTTTTCTCGTTTCTCCCAATACAGTTTGCTCTGTCAGTTCAAAGGTAAGAGAAGCTAGAGTGAACTGCTGGCCCATATCTTAACTTTTGTCCTGTTTCCCACATGGTTTGATAAACAGTTAAGGAAGATAATTTTATATCATATGCACTCACACACAACCAATTTTTTTGGAGAAAATTCTGAAAGAAACACTTCAAATTTTAGAAAACTAATACTGTCATTCATTTAAATAGCTCTTGAAGTGTCAGGGAGGCTTACAGTAAAAAGCAACGATGGATGGGGGGGTGGGAGGGGAGAAAACAGTGCTCCATATTTACTAGAATACCTACCATGTCCAGAAACTACTTCCGTTTGTTTTGCAGACTTACCGTACCAATCATGGTTTCCCTTTGTTTCATTTGATGAAGACTTCTGATCATTTCTCTTCCACAGTTGTCTGCCCTTTGCCCATTACTGTAAACTCCCCTGTATCTCCCAATATGGAACTTAGCTGGGAAGGTTAACTGATTTTGGAGAGCTAAAGAAATATTCCCACAGCCAGATACCCTGTCTAGTTTGCAGCCATAAACCTGAGATGCCATCTCCGTAGCTTACCTGGGGTGCTGTAAACCATAGGGATGATCCCATGTCCAGATAGTTTACTGTTCTGCAGAGATGCACTCATGTATTACTGATACCCAATGAAGGTATTTTCTTTATAAAGCATAAACATATTCTTTATGCTATTATTAAAATACAGAGTGGTATGAAATCTAGAACTAAGTCATAGAATCATAGAATCATTAAGGTTGGAAAAGACCTCTAAGATCATCAAGTCCAACCATCAACTAACACCACCATGACTCCTAAACTAGGCACTGGAGTGCCACATCTATACCTTTTTTGAACGCCTCCAGGGTTGATGACTCCACCACCTCTCTGGGCAGCCTGTTCCAATGCCTAACCACTCTTTCGATAAAGAAATTCTTCCTGATGTCCAATCTAAACCTCCCCTGATGCAACTTGAGGCCATTCCCTCTCGTCCTATCACTAGTTTCTTGGGAGAAGAGTCCAACACCCGCTTCACTACAACCTCCTTTCAGGTAGTTGTAGAGAGCTATAAGGTCTCCCCTCAGCCTCCTCTTCTCCAAGCTAAACAGCCCCAGTTCTCTCAGCTGCTCCTCATAAGACTTGTTTTCTAGACCCTTCACCAGCCTCGTTGCCCTTCTCTGGACACGCTCCAGCACCTCAGTGTCCTTCTTGTACTGAGGGGCCCAAAACTGAACACAGTACTCGAGGTGCGGCCTCACCAGTGCCGAGTACAGGGGCACGATCACTTCCCTACTCCTGCTGGTCACACTATTCCTGATACAAGCCAGGATGCCGTTGGCCTTCTTGGCCACCTGGGCACACTGCCGGCTCATGTTCAGCCGGCTGTCGACCAGCACCCCCAGGTCCTTTTCCGCCGGGCAGCTTTCCAGCCACTCTTCCCCAAGCCTGTAGCGTTGCATGGGGTTGTTGTGACCAAAGTGCAGGACCCGGCACTTGGCCTTGTTAAACCTCATACAGTTGGCCTCGGCCCATCGATCCAGCCTATCCAGATCCCTCTGCAGGGCCTTCCTTCCCTCGAGCAGATCGACACTCCCACCCAGCTTGGTGTCATCTGCAAACTTGCTGAGGGTGCACTCAATCCCCTCATCCAGATCATTGATGAAGACATTGAACAAAACCGGCCCCAGAACTGAGCCCTGGGGAACACCGCTCGTGACCGGCCGCCAACTGGATTTCACTCCATTCACCACCACTCTCTGGGCTAGCTGCTTGTAGAACGCTTCATCTGCCTCTTCGTCCTGGTTGGGTGGTCTATAACAGACTCCCAGTAGGATATCCACCTCCTTGGCCTTCCCCCTCATCCTTACCCACAAGCACTCCACTTTGTCGTCACAACTATTGAGCTCTACACAGTCAAAACACTCCCTAACATACAGGGCCACCCCACCGCCTCTCCTTCCTTGCCTATCCCTTCTGAAGAGCTTGTAGCCCTCCATTGCAGCACTCCAGTCGTGGGAGTCGTCCCACCATGTTTCTGTGATGGCAACTAAGTCGTAGCCATCCTGCTGCACCATGGATTCCAGCTCCTCCTGTTTGTTGCAAAGTCCTGCAAAGCCTATTCACTTTGCCTTGCCTTTTGACATTGAAACATCTATAGCTCTATAATAGATCATATGGGTCCACTAACAATGTGGGAGAGCAGCCAATTTGGTCCTGGGATAAAACAGGAATCAGCTGTGGGAAATAAGCCAAAGAAGTGCGATTCGCACATAAGGGACTTAAATAGGTGTTAGTCCATAAAGAATCTCTTTGGTAGGATTTAGAGCAGGCTTCTCTACACAGAAGGCATCTTTCCTGAGATCCTATGTTAACTGAAGTCCACTGATTTCCAGGAGGGTTGTGGGGTTATTTTCTTGTCAGCTGGTGCTTTCCTCTGTTCTTTTTCTTTCCCTTTGTTTTGGTTTTAGTTTTTTTAATAAAGCTGTTATAACACATTACTGTGTAATTATAATCCCATTTGTAGTTTTTTAGAACTGAACCATTTACTTCACATGATTGTGGGAAGAAAAATGGAGGAAATTTTTCTGCTGCGTGGGGCCCTCAGGTTTCCTCCACTCTGATCCAGGGAATGCCTTTTGCGATGTGGCTAGTTGGGCAATCCTGACAGTTTTCAGCAAACAGCAATGCTAACACTTTAGCTGCTAGTGTGTTGTGTAGTGTTTGCATCTGTGATTTTCATTTGTCTCACCTCTGTCTTAGAAAAGAAATAATTTGAAATGCAGAAGCTTCAAAAGAAAAAAGTTGATTGCACCATCCTAATTTGTTTAGTACAGAATTAGTATATAGTTAATGATTAATAAAGTCTGTAGAGTTGAGTTGCAGACTAATTTCATTTTTTGTGAAATATGAACTTTTCAAATAGTTCGTAGAAGTGGTGTTGTACTGCATTCTGTGATATAGGTAGCAAGTCAGACTTTTTTTAGTGGAGTCAACATATCTTAGTTAAGAAAGGAATAACAAAATCAAAGAACAGCAAGTCATTCATTCAGAAGTGCGTTCCTTATTTTTGTTCAAGCCTAAAGTCCAGCTGTTCTGATACTCAAGATGTCCGAGTCATTGCCTGTGGAGGTCACTGGATGAAACCCCCTGCTCAAAGCAGGACCAACTTGAAAGTGAGATCAGATTGTTATGACCCCTGTCCAGCTGTGTTTTGAAAGTCTCCAAGGATGGGGATTATTCCACAAATCTTTTGGGAAACTTGTTGCAGTATCCCAAGCAATAAATTGGGAAAAGCAGTATTTTAAAATATGTTTATGTGCGGCATTCACTTTGTGGCAGTTCTTTTAAGACTCCTATTTATAATAATCATAGATTTTCAAAAAGTTAGAACAAAAAATTCATTAGCAAAATCTTCGGCCATTTATTCTTATAGACTGAATTGTACTTTTGAGAAGAGGCATTTCTGAACGCTGAAGCCCGTGAATTTGTATGATTGTGAGTGACCGTTTGGCTCCTTGTTTTCACCAGGTGTTATTTCTGTTCATTCCTTTTAAGCAGTGTTTGTATGTGTAAGAATAACAAGAAATCTTTTTTCTTCCCTCCTATGTAGGCAAGTATTTCCAAACGGGCTTCCTGAAGAATACTCTCTAGTTGCTACATTCCGTGTACGGCGAAATACCAAGAAAGAGCGTTGGTATATATGGCAAGTTTTAAATCAGTATGACACACCTGAGGTTAGTCATCTTTGATTTATTTTTTTCATTAAGTTTCTTTTTTTTCCCCATATAATATGGTAACTATAACTTAGTGGATGTTTCACCAATGGATTTAGCTACAGTTTATGTGGAATAGACAGACTGCTCTGAAATAATTGATGATTTATTATAGAAATGACAGAAATTTAACAAAATTTAACAAAATGCAAACTAGGATAAGAAGGCATGTTATGATTTATAGCTGATATGTATTTGCAAAGTTACATGGAAGAATGCTTCATAACAATTCTTGGCCAATCTATGTAGTCAAAGTATTTTTATTATATATAGTTTATATATGTGTTTAATCCTTATACTTGTAACTTTTAAATGACCACTTCTTTTATTTCATTTTGCTTTCAGATCTCTATCCTTCTGGATGGTACAAAAAAGGTTGTGGAGTATATGACCAAATCTGCTCAGGGAAATATACTGCACTACACTTTTAAGAGTCGAGAAATTTATCCATTGTTTGATCGGCAGTGGCATAAGCTTGGTATTAGCGTGCAGTCAGGGATCATTTCCCTCTATTTGGATTGTAATTTAATTGAGAGAAAACAGACTGATGAAAAATTCACCATTGACTTGCAGGGAAGGACTCTGATTGCATCTCGCGCTACAGATGATAAGCCTGTAGATGTGAGTAGTATGAAAGGAAAACCAGATAACTTGAAATCATGCTTTAGCCACACTTTTACTAACACCCTCATAAAGAATTATGTAGATAAAAGGCTCAAAACTGGTCTTTAATTTTGAGTATATATTCTTAATTTGAAGTCCTTAAGTCTTTTTCTCTAAACAATATTCAGTGCTGTAGCATCTGGTAAGGCAAACCTTCTGTTACCAAAGTAACTACAAAAACTCGGTTGTGGTTTCATAAGTCTGTTTTTCTGTATTTGCTTTGGAGTAAGAGCCACGTAGTTACCGTAGACATATTATTACTACATTTAGAGATAACTTCAGGTGGTAATTTTTTTCTTTCAATTTTTATGAGATTTATTTGTAAGTCTGTATCAGTTATCTGTTCCAGTTTGTATGTCTTTGATAAAGGGGAGACACAAAAAAATTAAGGATTACCTCTGTATCAAGATTGTGTCACATTCCAGGGTAATTCAGCTATACAGAAATAGGGGCACATTGTTCATAGTCATTGCTCCCTCCTCTGAATGGGAGAGATTAGGAAGTGGCTGGAGGTGTGTTTCCTGCAGCCTTTGGTGCAAGGATTACCTAAGGCAACCCCATAATATTCTGGGCTGTGTTCTGTCCCAGAGAGGTTCTCCTCTGTTTCCTCGTGCAGGGAGCTCACAGCAAGTAATCTGAAAGCTCCAGGAAGTGCCTACGTAGCATAGCAGGAGCAGTACAGAGGGATGCAATTTACACAAGATAAATTAAATCTAAAATGTGATTTACATCAAAGTAATAGACTGCATCATTTGTTCCTTAAGTGAGGAGCTGTGTAATTGTTTTGGATTTGTCTCTTTTTCCAGCATTTCAGAAATATGCAGTGTTTCAGAGAGAAAGTTTATTATGCCAAGATAAGAAAATGCATGCTGTAACACATGATTTTTTACATCTCATATTAATCTCTTTTGTATTTCTTAATAGATTGAACTTCACCGCATAACAGTTTATTGTAATCCAAAACTTGCAACAGAAGATACATGTTGTGAAATATCTGCAGATCTGGTAAGTTATTTGTTAAAATGCAAATGTTAATGTTAATATAAAAGAAATTGCTTCATTGTATCTTACTAAAGAGTTGCAAAGAAATTTCAATAGAGGTGTTAGATTAATTACCTCCTAAGAATGTGTCCTGTATCTGGAGCCATGGCATGTTGTTTCTTGCTGCCTAACTAAATGGCACGGTGGAACTTCAATAAAAGGCACTAGGTGCTGCTAGTGCTTTTTAAATGCATTTCTTAACATTGATTAATATCTAATTAGTAACTGAGGAAGTCTCAGAGAGTAGGAAACAAATCACTGCAATGACCTGAGGATGGCCTCAAATAACAGAGGTTATTTCAATAGCAGTTGCATCTAGTGAAGCATTACAGATGATAAACAAAGCCCATGAGTCTGCATCACAGTGGAAGGGAAGAAAAATAGGAAGGTGTTGAGGGTGTTTCCCTTATTTCAATACGCTAACATGGAGGAATGGGTGTTTCATAATTGGCAAATACTTTCTTCTTTATAATGCACATGCTGAGATGTATATATTGTTTAACATAAGGGAAAACATTGATTTAGTTTAGGGGGTTCACTTTTCCCTTTTGTTTTGATAAACAGAATCAGTGTAAACTGGAAGACACTAGAACTATAGAAATGCTTGAAGTTGCCGATGTGATTGTTTTGCTGAATCAAGCCCATTTGGAGAAAAGAAAAAAAAAAAATTTAAAAAAAGCTCAGAAAGAAAATATGTTAAAATATTGGTCTGCTACTTAGGGATAGTCTGTAAGAGCAGGCTCCTCTGAGATAGCAGGCAGTACCATCACCACCCAGCCTGCAGTCAGCAAAAAAACCCAGAGCGTGCAGAAGGACTAATTGATTCCATCTACAAAGAGATGGAAGAAAAGGGTACCTGGAATGGAGGGATAAAGCTGCCCAAGAACAGAGGAGCAGAAGACTTTGTGGGAACTGACAACTGATAGGTGCTCAGAAGCATGGAAGAGGCTGGATCTAATTTATCAAGGGAAAATTCAATTGTAAATAATAATTTATTGTTCAAATATATTTCAAAATATATTCCTGATGATAGTGCGGGCTTTCTCTTGAATGTATAAGGTCATGGATAAGTGAAATGAATGAATTTTTTTCTGTAGGTTCCACTTTGTGCATGGAAAGAGAATTTATTTAGCAGTTTTGACACAGTAGCAAAAAAGTAAAAACAAAACAAACCCTAATTATATATGAACACAAAAAGATTAAGGATAGGCTTTATTAATAGCATCTTAAACATTCATTCAGCTATATAGCTAAAAGCACCACCAGTTTCATTTGTATGTCTTATGTTGAAGATGTAAAAAAATGACTTTCGTATTGAAACCAGCATTACATTTTCTGATTTAGTTTTTCATTACTTCCTTACCAATTATAAGGGCTACATTTTCAGTAATTTAAGGGAAGGAATTTATCCTTGGATACAAATTTCCCCACTAAGCTATAAATCCTGTGGGAATTCTTTGACAGAAGGCTCGCAGGAGACCTCATTACATCTTAATGAGAGCTTCTGAAATTTATCAGGTTCTGTTGACTTGTCCTGTAGTATATCTTCAGGTTGGCTCAGCTCTCATGAGTTACAGACAGGTGAATATTGGCTGCAGGGCTTTTTGTTTGTTTCCAAACAGTGCATGCCCAAAGTATTTCATTGCAAAAAAATGACAGA
>WAAD01005875.1:44674-93655 GCA_013389945.1 Fregata magnificens
TCTTTGGCCTATCTTTCTTAAATAGAAACTTTATGGATTTTGTTGCTTCTTAAAGGAATCTCCCTGTACACAGGTTAAAACCTTTATTGGTCAGTCTCTGGTTCTGCGCGTGGGTTTCCTGCCAGGCAGCCTACAACTGTCTTACTTTGAGGTCCCCTCATCAACTCCGTGGAACACAGTTTACCTGCCTGGGAAGCACATGCCCTGTTAGCATGTCCTATTGCCTGTTCCCCTTAACCAAAAAAAGAGAAGTCGTGTATGTCGTCTGTGACAAGGATTTTCCCATATCATGTGTGTACGTCACTGCTGATGGACAGAATCCTGTGCAGTGGATTCATCCTTGTAGTCATCAGTAGGAGGGTATGAAGTCACTCATATGACCTTGGCACTCAGTATTCTTTGACATCACTCTTACCTGAAACTTGCTTAATTGTGAAGACAGAGGGACCTGGCATTGGCAAGCCCCTAGGACAGGCCAGTTGGTGCTCCTTTCCTTGGGTCTATTCTGTATTTTTCTTCTGTAATGCTTACCATGATATTCCTGTGTTATTTAGCTTGGGGGTTTCTTAATAATAAAGGTCAGCATATCAGATGTTTTTCCTTCATACTCCATTCCCTAAATTTGGTTGGAGGATGCTTGATTAGGATGTGTCTAGGAATGTGTTTTTCTTATGCTAATAGAGGGGGCAACTTGAATAAACTATTGCAAATCAGCCAGAAAGACAGTGGATAGGAATTCTGAGTTCAGAGAATGCAGTGTGAGAGGAAGATACCTGGAATCATGTCCTAATCCACAGGTTAGGATGGAGGTGTCCTAACCCAGCATCCTCCCTCACAGCACACTGTTTAATACGTGATCTGAAATATTTTGTGAAGACAGCCAGCGCTGTTCCTAGGACTGCAGTACCTGGCTGAAATGGGGCCAGTTCTGAGAGGACTTATCTACACAGTTCGTTCAAATTAAGTACATTCCTTGATAGTGTCTTCCCTGCCAACTCCTCTCCTCCCATATATATTTCACTTTTGATACTAGCTGTATCTTTTTCCGAGGTGGAAAAAAAAGTTCAAGCATATTACTTTTTGTAGCCCAGCTGAACCTAGAGGGATTGCTGGCAGTTTCCAAATTTAATCATGAATTTTTGCTGATCCTAGGTCTGAGTATATAGCACAATTGTCAGTGGTAGGGTTAGCCTATGTTACCAACAGAGAGAGTTTCCTAGCATTTATTTGGGAAACTGCTCTTCTGCTCCTCACATGATCCATTTAGACTATTACTGCTACTAAAAAGAGAAAGGAGACTTCAGAAGTCTAATTTCTTTAGCATTCTGTCTCACAGCCAATTAACAATATTTACCGTGCCTCTAAATGTACATTTACTATAGTACATCTAAATAAAGCATGTGGGTGCCTGTGGTCACCTCCAGGTCTGTTCTCCTGTTCGTTTTACAAAGAAACCCTCATTGCATGGATTCAAAAACCATCCAACTAGCAATGAACCCTTTCAACTTCTGTGCATCACTGATAACAAATTGCATGAAGCCATGTCTGACGTGGTTGGTAATTACAAAGTACAAAATTTTTGTTTTAGATGTAAAACTGAAAATTGTTAAGCTTGAGATTCATGAAAAACAAATCTTTCAAGATTTATACAAATATTTTTTTTTTTTTTTTTTTTNGTCCAAATTTGATCTGGTTATCACCAGCCACTCGGATACTTCACTGAATACTTAGAGCCTGAGTGGGATTATGTGCATCCAGCAGCTTAGCCTAATGACAGTGAATTGATATTTGTGAATGTCAATTCACAAAATTCAATGAATCAGCAGATTAAAGTCAGAGATAGTACAGCAAACAGCTAGAAAGCTGCTTAACTTGAACGTTCCTTATAATTGACCAGTACTTGCTACTTCCTAGCTTTGGGGTGGGTTTTTTTTTTTCTTTGTTTTTGTTTGGGGGTGAGTGGAAGGCACATTACTGCTGTAATTAAAAGGATGGTCTCACTGTTGACCTTTGGGAGCAAACGAATACTGCCTTGAATAGTGCCTACCATGATGGAGTTGAATGCCATGTTCTCTGAGGCTTTAGTACCATTTTCTTCTTCGCCTCTGCATTTATGCAAGTTTTCAGTAACACTTGCTCTCAATGATGGCCTTGTTACATCGATAATTAGAGGTGGAGAGGCAGCAAGGCCCCAGACCATTCCAGACATGCAGGATACATGATTTGTTGCCAGATTATGTAAAGGAGAGTAACAGACTGTGGTTGGATGTTTTGTAATATGTTATACATGAAATAGGCAACTTCTTGATGACTTTGCTGGCCAGTCACAGAAAAACAGGATTTCTGTAAGTTGTCTGATAGTTCTTCAGCCTATGTTTCCCACTTTTCTTGCACTCAGCTCTTTATTTTATTGGGTTTTTGCTTCTAAATCATATTATTATTAGCATCCAACTAACTATATTTAAATGTCCTTGCCATGGCAACATCTGAGTGAAAACAAGTTAGTTAATTTTTTTTGCTTCTTTCCTAGGAAATTTCTGTATTCGTTGATAGTATCTCTTGTTCAGCACAACATTCCTTATCTTTTTATTTTATGTTGTCTCATTCCAATTTCCTATTCACTGTAATTAATTGTATGACTGAATTTACATGTCTTTTTGTTGCTATGGGATTGGCAAGAAAGTATCTACATACACAAATTGGTGCTAGGCTACATTCAAGCCCCCCCCAAATTGCCCTTCAGTCTAACATAGTTGTTCCCTAAGATCAGACCCTGTTTTGCCTGTTCAGGAATATCTAAGCTATCACCAGTACAAAGCATAATACCTGATAAGCCATTTTTAGGCATTTTGAATTTAATTATTAGCCTGTTTCCACTTCGTTCCTGTACACTTGGCAGTACTCCTGGCAGTTCTGTACTCTTGGCTCATCTTAGTACCTCTGAACAGGTCTGAGCCAAGTCCAAAGTGTATTATGGGCCCAAATCACTAAAGTGCCATATTTTCGCTGGAACAAGCATTCAAGCAAATATTGATGCAAGATCAAGCTGTCCATCTGAATGTACAGGAGCATCACTGATCAAAATTATTCCATTTGTGTGAATGACCTTCCTATTTGTATGCCTGGCCTTCCTTAATGGCTTCATGAGGACATTATTAGGACAGTTCTTCACTCAACAATAGAAGTAGTATCTCTGGTGCTTCAGGGGTGAAGAAGCTGCTGAGCTGCAAGACTGAATCCCTTCCTGAATGACCGGACTGTTCAGTTTGGTACCATACACCCCTTACTGTGTAGCAAAAACTGTCTCAAGCACAATAGTCCCTGTCCCTATTGTTTCCTGTGCAAGCTTGGATCCAGGGATGTTTGCTCTGCAGGATTTTATTTGCTGGGAGATCAGCTTCTGCAGCCAGGGACAACCTCCTGTTCTTTACTGTCTGAATAATTAAGACTCAGAAAGTCACCAGGACCAACTTTGTTTGCTGCTCACTGATCTCTGCCCTTGAAACACACTTTTTGGACTGCCTGATAGCTTTTTCCCGTTGGATGTAAACTGAGAGGCAGCAGCAGTCAAGCATACAATTTAGGTTATCCCTGAACAATATACCATGTTACTCTCACAGTAGCTTGATTCTTAGCACAGTGTATTTCACAAGTTTCAAGTGGTCATAAGTAAGGTAGAAGTCTCCTGTGATTTAACACATTTTGATACATTTTCTCTACAGAACAGAAGCTAGGTTTCCTCTTCTGCTGAGCTGAGTGAGAAATTTACTGTGTTTTCTGTTTTGGAAGCAATTTCTACTACTTCAGCATGGTATATAGCTACTCAGACTCTTACAAATGTATTTGTTAGCAAATGTCTTTTGATCATGATGTGAAGGTCCTGCTTCGTCCTCAACATGTAGAAATTCTTCAGAAACACAGAATATGGATCACAGTAATTGGAATTATTACATATATACTGAATACATAAACTAATTTTCTCTATCAAAGACGCTAAAAAAAGTAATTGTATGTTATAGTTTTCTTTGAAGCAAACTTAGTGCCCACGAAAGACTTTGAATTGAAATCCAAAGAGAATTAAATATTTTGATATAATATTAAACCATTCCAAGCTGTGTTAATAGGTCATTGGTTAATGCTGTAAGTACAGCAGCGAGCAAAAAGCCAGAGGCAGAGGGCTTTCAAACATTGAAGTGCCCGTTGATGCACACCATGGAGAAATTTATTGCTATTCAAGTGAGCTTCATTAATTTAAATTTTACTTATGGAAAAAGACATTTAAAAGGCTATTTTAGGATTGGTAGAGATGGGTTTATGCAATATATTGTTGCACTAGGAAAATATTTGTAATAGAACGGTAGGAAAAAAAGAACTCATGGAGAACAAACAAGGTGTCTGACTGCTCTTTCTGCCTATTTTCCTTGCTGGTCTTCCTTTCCTCCTTCTCTGTCATTCCTCTTATAACCCAGGTCCACCTGATTCCACATAAGGCATATCTCTTGTGTTATGCAGCCTTGAGAATGGTTCCTTTCTAGTCCGATTTTTGTTGCAGAGGTTATTGATAGGGACCTAGAAGCTGCAATGCATGAAAAAGAAAAATTTTGGGCAAAATACAGCTGGCTGTCAGTGATGACAAAGTCAGGAATTGCCAGTGTATTTGGTAGAATAAAATCTTATAATAGGCAGAAGGGAATGCTCTGTGCTTATGGAGCTAAGAATTTATTGGTAGTCCTATTTAATGTTTTAACCATCTAATAGTCCAAGTTATCAAATTAATAAGGAAAACATCACTAGTAATACAGTTTAATTTGCTTTCTTTAAAAAAAAAAAAAAAATCTTAAATATATACCTCTTTTCTATGTTACCATATTCGCTGTTCCAGTATTCATCTCGGTACTGAGGATGGCAGCTTAAGTCCTCCTCAAAAGGGAGTGGAGAGAGTGGCAGTGAATCCTTAGCACTCTGAGGTGCTCAGAGGGTTGGGGGTGTCACCCTTCCCCAGGGTGCCACCCCAGAGCTGAAGCTGGAGCAGGGGAGGCAGCAGTCACTGGCCCTGGCGCAGGGGTTAAACCAGCAACACCCAGCTCAGGCCACAGCGAGGCTGAGCCCCTGCACTGCTGGGTCAGCGCACAGCTGGGGACTTCTACTGGGAGTAACAGGGATGATACTTCCTGGGCTATATACTCCTTGCTTCTCCCCGAGTGCCAGGGAAACCCTGGAGTGATGCCGCCTTTGGGATAAGTTTCCTTTCTCACCCTTGGCAAATTCTCCAAATTTGAATTTATTGTATTCATCAACTAAAAGTTCCTAATGAGGTTTCCCCCCTGCCCCCAGGTCTAAATACTTCTATCCCCATTTTATAATCATGAGAACTGTTTACCTGTCTGTACATCTAAGTTTTAAATTTTAGCTTACATAGTTTCTTACAGGGGCTGCCTCTGACATTAATCATATAGATGACGGATCTAGTATAAAGGATGAGTTCTCTACATTATCTCATTCACCTCCCACTTTATCACTTTTGAAAACCCTGCCAGTACGCTGTCTGCTGGAACAACTCTCTTCAGAGCGTGCTGGTATTTCTTTCGTGATAATAATACACATTTTCTTACCTGGACATTTCTGATGCTATTGGCACACATAACTATGCGGAGATGAAAACCGGGAAAGCTACTTCTTTTAATCAAATCTTACAAAACGAAAACTCGTTTTGGTTAAGGAGTGTTCTGACAACTGATGTAGGTTACTCATTTTATCTGAACTATTATGTCCCCATTGTAGACAAGAGCAATGTTGTAATGCAATACTTTAACAGTGTGTGCTCTAGGCCACGTTAATGTCATTCTTTCTGTTTATTAAGTGCATTTTCTTTTATCTTAGTATTAAAATCATCATCTGTACCTGGTTAGTACAGAAATCTGCTGAGAATATTTTCCTCCTCTCAAAATTCCTTGTAGACTTTGTTTTCTAGATTAAATATTAATGTGTCAAGCTAATCCCGCTCCATATCACAATGTAAATATATTTTAAATAGATTTGCAATTTAAGAGACAAAATAATGTGTTTAAATAAAACACTTCCTTAAAAGAATGGGTTTTGGTTTTATATGAGAAAGAACTGTAATTTGTTAACTTAAATAATTATCACTTTGTCATTCTCTCTATCACCACATTTGGCTTTAGGCTATCTTTGCTGTACATGACTCTTCAATAGTAATGTGTGGTATAGGAATCAAGGTACTCTATTTTGTATTTGCTATTAGCATATCATTTCTAGTTCTACAACAGGTGCATTGAATAAAGGCTGCATGGTGCAAAGACATAAAGGTCAAATGCTTTTGAAACTCTCTGAATCATTAATGTAAAAAAAAAATGATCACAAGTTGTAATACTGCAGGTGGTCTCAGATGTGCAAAGTTGTTTCCACTTCAGATAGAAGGCTGATGGTATCATTGGAAGGAAGCATGTTTGCTGTCTGCAATCTCTTTTTAAGAATTTAGTTTGTCTTGACTTTACAGAAAGTTGACAGAAGCTTTTTTTTTTTTTTCCCCTCCTCATTTCAGCCTGCTGAATTTCCACCCTGTCTGCTTATGAGTTTACCAAAATAAACATTGTCAAAAATAATAGTAGCCATCCTATTGTTTGCAAGAGATCACCTTCTGAAAAATGTGCTATGGCTTAAACATTTTATTCAATAAGTATTTTGTGCTCAGTTGAAAAGGATTTTCACTGGCACCCTTACCAGAAAATCCTAACAGTAGACTTAAAGCTCCCAGTACTACCTTTGAATGTTGTTACACTGAGTGTACCTCATAACCCATAAATGTCAGCATTGCACTGGTAGTGTTCACCAGCTTATGAAATTGTCCTTCTGGAGGCATATATTTCTGTTAGCTTTGGTAGTTCTAAGCAAATGCGACTCTCTATTCCCATTCTTACTAATTTATTTACATAAACTTTAAAAGCTCAGTTGCAGTGTGTGTCAGGAGTTAGAATACTCTTGCTAAGGCATAAAATAGATTTATTTAGAGGTAGATGTAGGCCTGATGGTCAGGAATCCAGTTTTTTCATCTAATTTCTATACTTTTGGCATGTACTGTGTAAGAAAGAGAAAAGGATGCTTTTTCACTTTTGTGAAGGACTTTGAGATCTGCAGAAGCAAAGGAAAATGCCATTAAACAAAAAAAAATAGGAAAAAAAAAAACCTTAAAAAATTGATTTGCTCTATTTTTTTTTTATTCTGTCATGCTGCCTGTGTGAATACTGCTATAGGTTGTGCAACCTGTAGTATCTGATCTTTAAACTCATTGAATAAAAGCGTGAAAAATTAGAACCTTTCAGACTGTGATTATTAAAATCACAATTACAAGAGAGAAGCATAACTTTATGATCTAATTTGCAGTGGAAAATAATTGTCTTCAAGGTGGGGAGTCTGTCTGCAGTTAGTGGAACAGAAGTGTAAACATACCTTGGTTAATTGGCTAGTAAGTCATATATGTGAAAGGCTTCTTGGCATGTAGCAGGCTATGTAATTTTAGACTATACAGTATATAAAAATACACTGCTGAATGTACCAAAGTGGTTCTGGTTTATTAAAATACTGGCAAGTGGCATAAGGGAACAGAGCATGCATAGATAAGAGAGTCACTCTGAGGGTGATTAGATAAGGTAACCAGGGGCCAGTCCTGCTTCCTGATCTCTCATAGTGCCAGTGGGTTCATGCTATTCGCACGCACAGGATTTTGGTCTACTTTTGAGATAGAGCTAACTAAGGACCATTCCAATATTTGAATAAAAAGGACATAGGAGATGGCTCATACGCTTCTCCAGAACATCATTGCTTCTGAGCAGTGGTTTAAACTTATGGCTGGAATAGTGCTCTGCACCTGGGAGTCGCTCATTTTGATTTATTTGCTTAGCTCACAAGCTGTGTGAGCTTTATAGCTGTGTTATAAACAAAGGACTTTTGAGCCAGGCTGCACACATGCAATTATTTTATGATGGTTTCTGTGAATAGTTGTTAAGAAATTAAAATGGGGGGCAAGGAAGGTAGATAAGTTTTATGGTAGGAGAGAAGCAACAACAATAGTATTAGGGTATGCCAGCTTATTTCAAAATTATTGTGACAGTTATTAGGACACGTCATTCTGCTTTTAGAAAAATGTAATGAGGAAACCTGATCTGTAGCACTGTGGGGTTTGGGGATTTTGGGTGGGTTTTTTTTTTTTTTCCCCCCTTCTTTTTTTCCTTGAGGCTAGAGTCAAAAATAGTGAATGCTCAGAACTTATCTGAAGCTGCCATCCGGGGCCCTGGATCCAATCCATAGAGTCCCTGGGTAGAGCATAAGGAGACTTAAGCACCTCAGAGTACATGTGCTGAGTCAGCAGCTGCTGCGTGCCAGCCTACAGGGAATGCTGAGGAAAAGCATATATTGTAAATCCTTCCTTCACCAGGGATTAAATGTGTTATAATGGCTATTCTGGGATATAGCAAATACTGTTGTTAATGGTCTACTTCTTGCCAATCTTACTGTTCCTTTCTTAACTTCAGAAAGGTTAATAACTTCATTTCAGAACAGAGGTATTACATTTACACTGAAAAGATAGAGGTACTGCAGTATTCTGTCTATGAAGCTCTTTCAGATTTTTGGTTTTGGTGGGGTTTTTTTGTGGTTTGTTTTGTTTGGGATTTTTTGCTGCTTGGGGTTTTTTTTTGGTTTGGTTTGTTTTTTTAAAGCTTTACAGCAGTGTTTGTATTCTGATACTGAGTTCTGGATACCTAGCTGATGTTATTGTACAATAACTACATTAATTAAAATTACTTTAAACCTGATGGAGAAACTTAGGTTGTAATTTAAGAAATGGTTATACACTTTACTTGGGCACAGTCTCACATAAAATGCAGGAACAGTCATCCAGATAGTAACTTGGTCTCCTTGCTCTTGGGAAAGGCACCAGGCTGCTGGGATGCTGTTCACTTGTGCAGTTCCTAATGTTCCTCTTGTGAACTTTGGAACAACTTTATATCCCATGACCACCAGTGTGTTGGCAGGCATCAGCGGTCCAGGCAAGCAGGGGTACAGGCTGGGAGCACTCATAGGCTGCAGAGGGCACAGAACATGTACATTCTGTGGCCTAGACAGAGCCTTTCTGCTAACGCTGTTGAGTTAAGCATCTCCTGTCCTATATGTAACAGAAGAAAAAGAAGTCACTGCAGCGCTGTGTGTGTATCCTATTTGGGAAGATCATGAGAAACAGATACTTCTTACTGTAGAGTGTGTTTATTGACTAAACTGATGAACTTTGCCTAATACCAAGAAGTTTCTGCATATGCTGAATATCAGAATTATGAGTTTCCAGGATCCTGCTATTTAAGAAGTTATTCACTTTGTGAGTTTAGAGGTCTTGGGCACTAATTCCTCAGCAGGGACTTCTGGGTTTGGAGTTTTAGATTTGGGCTCTAAACCTAGACTTACAAGCTATTTTGGGAACCAATTATTTGTGTAAATGTGGCTCTTCTGCTGCTTCGTGCAACCCTTTCTCTCAAAGAACAATTTCATAGTTAATTCTTTTCAAACCAGTGATGTTTTCTTCAGAAAGAATTGGATTACTCCAGAAAAGGCTGCGGCGTTTTCTGTTTGCTAGAGAATGTTCTCTTCCTGGTACAAGTAGACAAACCTAATGTTTTGTTTTGTTTTTAAATAAAGACTATAATATGGTTTCAGTGCTTTTGTTATATTCCTCTAGCGTCCACTTGATTTTTATTTTAAACTTCGTAGCCCTTATACTTGACTTTATGAAGCAAAATTTCTGTGTTTGGTGTTTTCTTCAATCATTTTTAAGACTCATGGTCCAATTTACAGCTGCTGGGATCTTCCATACCTCTCCTGATCAGTCCATCATTTGTCTCTTAAAACTAAAATTTTCTTATAGGTTGCTTATGGTTTGGGGTTTGGTTTCTCTGAGGGTGTAAAAGGGAGGGAGAGAGGAACTGAATTTAAATAGCGTCTTTTAAAAATATTGTGGGCACGTGACTTTTAGGCAAAACAAACCTGTATTACATGTTGAGCTTTCTCAGAATAGAACACACTCAACCCAGTGAAAATGGACCCGCTTGGCTTCACTCTGCTGTTGTAGTTAATTCCCTTAAAATCAGCAGACCAGCTTTTTATGGAAATGTGCAAGTATTTGCCAGAATAGGGTCTGAATCGACATTTTAGGTGTTTTAAAATGTATTTATTTTGTCTGATTGTAGTGTTACATGTAAGGCATCCTCCTTCACAGGGGTTACATTACTAAGCATGACAAAAACAGGGTAGAAGATGCTTTGCTGTTGAAACAGATATGACCTGAGTAGTTGCTGTTAACCTCAGAAGTCTTTAGAACTTCTAACTGAATAATTTGTTTTGTAGGGTGAAATGGGCACAAAAGGACAGGATGGTATTGCTGGTCTTCCTGGCGAAAAGGTATGTTCATGTATATTGATAAGTAACTTGACTCACAGGAAGCGTTCATTATGTCAGTGGCTTATCAGTAATTATGTACAGAAATGGGAGGATAGAACACTTCTATTAGAAAATGAACTTCTCTTGCCTGCACTGCCATGTTTTTGTAGCACACTGAAAAAGCCACTCAGACCAATAGTATTGTCTGCAGATCTGCTTGTTTGGGTTTTTTTCTCTTTTTTTTTTCCCTAGAAGTTGGGGCTATACACTTGTTCCGCTGTGCAGTTTGTGGTCTGCAAGCCTAGAAAAGAGCTCTTCTGCTCTCAACAGGCTACTTGGTAGACCTTTGAGATAAACAGCACTGACTTTTAAGCAAAGACTCAGGAATAGCCATGGCTAAGAAATCATGTCAGCCTACCTGTGTATTCAAGAGGATAAGTTTCACTTAGTTTCAGGATGTTAGTGTGCAAATTAAGGCAGTTGTACACATTTATTGAGTTCAGAGCTAGTTATCTGTATTAGAGGAACTCTACTAGTCTAATATCCAGCATCTTCAGTATAGAAGACAGCCCTCATAACGCTGAGGAAACTGCATGTTGCTGGAGTTTCTAATCATTTGGCCTCTTGAGATTTTTTTTTTTCTGTTCCATAGTAACAGTTGAAATAATAGTGGATTTTCTTCATATACATGGAAGCCAGTTAATATATAAATGAATGAAACTCTCCAGATACACATGCGTTAGTGTAGTTCACTGATTTATTTTATTTTATTTTATTTTATTTCAATGGTATCTTTAGCATCATGATTTAAGTCCTCAACCCTCAATTCTGTCAATTTAAGTTCTTTTTCATCGTGTACTTCAAGTTTCTGTTCTTTTGGTGCCATAAGCAAGTATGCCTTTTAAAGGCAGCTGCTTCTGTGAGAAGCTCAGAATTTTGCGTTTTATTAGTTACGGTTTCTTCGTTGACATGCTGCTTTCATATGTATGCAACGGTTTAGTAATGACAGAGGGTTTGGTTTATTTTGTAATTATCCAGATTTCTAAGTACTGAAAAAAGCAGAGTTTCACTTCAACTGTCAGGTTTAAAATCTGTAATTAACAGGATATAGAATTATGACACTATCTTTTATTTTTACATACTATTTCTGTCTCAAATTGTGTTTTCTTAAAAATGGCTGCAAAGGTGTTCAAAGGACTTTGCAACATTCAGGGACTGAATCATAAAGTGGTATGTAAAACTCAGAGAAAGTAATAGTGAAGTGATGCAGGTGAAGAGGAAAAACAAAGCAAACGTTATGTGTTTCATGCTGGACTCTGGACTAGCTATTACTGTTCACGAAAGTGATCTTGGAATTACAGATCAATGAAAACATACACTCACTGTTAAGTACTAGTCAAATAAACAAATGGAATTTAGGAATGATTAGGAAGAGAATAGGGAACAAAGCAAAAGCATTTTAATGTCACTATTGTTAATGAAACCGTATTGTGCTACATCTTGAACGATGTATACAGTTCTGGTTCCCACATCTCAAAGTGGATTTAATATTACTGGAAAAGGTTCAGAGGAGGTGTCGAGAGTGATCAAGAGCATTGGGCATCTTCCAATTAAGGTATGACAATGTGGACTTGAGTTTGAAAAAGGCACAACTGAGATGAAATATGTCCTGTTCTGTGCTCTATACAATCATGAATGGAACAGAAAAGATTAATAGGGATTTATTTATTTATTTTACTCTCCTTTTCAGTGTGCGAACTAGAGCATCAAACCTACCTGATAGCAAGTTTAAAAAGGATATAAAGGGCTCATTCTTCCTATTACATGATTACAGTTTGAACACTCTGCCACAAGATTTAAACGGTCTGAACATTTATTAGAAAGTTGATGGAATAAAAATCCAAGGAGTGTGTCAGACAGACACTGCTGCTTGTCTGAAAGTTCTTGAGCTCCAAGACGCTGAAGTCTGGGAAACCCACTGGAGAAGTCTTTATACTTTTCTGTAGGCGTCTGTTGTTGCCACAATTGTAGTCAAATACTTGACTAGAGAAACCTTTGATTTGATCCAGCTAGACAGTTTTTACCTTACTGTGCTCCCAGATGTGAATTAATGGAAAGAGTTATTGTAAAACATTGTAGATTGAATGAGACTGATCTAGAATGAAGCTGTGTTTTCCCTTGGCTCTTTCTGTAGCTCCTTCTCTGATGTTATCTTTCTTTAAAGTTACCAGGCTACATTGCTTTTCCAGTACAAGTTATTCTTACAGTTTCCATGGTTAATACTGTTGGGGTTGGTTTTGCTTAGCGCCTGGCATATTCACTGTCAGGCCAAATCCCAAAGCTCCTGTTAGTTTACATAAGGCTCAACAGTCATATCATATTTAATATCAAGACACTGTACTTTTCCTGAACATTATAACTCTTTTAATTCAGACTACATAAAAGCCATGCTGTTGTTGCAAATTAAAAATGAACTACCATGGAATCTGAAACTGGCAAAACCAAAAGCTCTTTTAAAAACAACAAAAAAGGCAAACAAAATATTTTGTACATTAATAGCTAGATGAAGAAACTGAGATCCAACCACCCAGCTTCTGCTAGCTGGAGTTGTCATGTCTATGCAGAGTAGTACAGTGCTGTGTGGAATTATTAGCTCCTTTTTGGAGGTAGAGTCACTTTATTTTCCTCATGTTGTGAACAGTGTTAACATGCTCTGTCTCTCAGTTGATGCATCAAGATCTATTGTAAACTTGTGTGCGTCTGTTATTTTTGTGCTCCTTTTTCTGGGATGTTCTGGATGCTAAAAATGTACATAGATTCAAAGACAACTGAACAAAGTGAAGGAATAAAAATACTCTAAGCACTGTTATATACAAAGGCATCTCCTACATTTCAGGAAGTTGAGGTGCAGACTGTGCAACGCTGGGAGAGTATTCTCAGGAGCTACTGCTGTTTGTTTATCCTCTTAAACCCTTCAATACGCATTATCTTTTGTTGGAGATGTTATATTTGTTTGACTGGTATGGCTATTCCAATGTTTTTCTGCACTGTATTTTTCTGAGCTTTGTGCAGATGTGCCCCCTGAGTCACTAGTTAGAAATAGGAAAAAGAAAAAAGAAACAATACAATTATTTTTTATGTAAATGCAGTTTGAGGCTTCAGAGAGCAGAGGGGCTCTTTCTGATACACCCAAAAACTATCCACTACAATAGTCCATTGTTCATACTTGTTTCCCTGGGGAAAGAGAATAACTGGCGGATGAAGTTGCTAAGCCACTGTCCATCATATTTGAGAAGTCTTGGCAGACTGGTGAAGTTCCCACTGACAGGAAAAGGGGAAACTAACCCCCATTTTTAAAAAGGGAAAAAAAGAGGGCTTGGGGAACTACAGGCCAGTCAGTCTCACCTCTGTGCCCAGCAAGATTGTGGAGCAGAACCTCCTGGAAACTATGCTGAGGCACATGGAAAATAAGGAGGTAATGTGACAGCCAACATGGCTTCACTGAGGACAAATCATGCCTGACAAGTTTGGTGGCCTTCTACAATAGGGTTACAGTATTGGTGAATAAGGGAAGAGGAACTGATGTCATCTACCTGAACTTGTGCAAAGCATTTGACACTGTCCCACACAACATCCTTATCTCTAAATTGGAGAGACATGGATTTGACAGATGGACAACTTGGTCAATAAGGAATTGGCTGGATGGTCACACTCAAAGAGTTGCGATCAACATCTTGATGTCCAAGTGGAGACCAGTGACAGGTGGCATTCCTCAGGGGTCAGTATTGGGACCAGCGCTGTTTAACATCTTTGTCAGGGACATGGACGGTGGGATTGAGTGCACCCTCAGCAAGTTTGCTGATTACACCAAGCTGTGTGGTGCGGTCAACATGCTGGAGGGAAGGGATGCCATCCAGAGGGACCTTGACAGGCTTGAGAGGTGGGGCCCATGCAAACCTCATGAAGCTCAACAAGGCCAAGTGCAAGGTCCTGCACCTGGGTCAGGAAAATCCCAAGCACAAATACAGGCTGGGCGGAGAATGGATTGAGAGCAGCCGTGAGGAGAAGGACTTGGGGGTGTTTGTTGATGAAAAGCTCAACATGACCCGGCAATGTGCGCTCGCAGCTCAGAAAGTCAACTGTATCCTGAGCTGCATCAAAAGAAGCATGACCAGCAGGTCAAGGGAGGTGATTCTCCCCCTCTAGTCTACTCTCGTGTGACCCCACTTGGAGTACTGCGTTCAGCTCTGGGGCCCCCAACATAAGAAGGACATGGACCTGTTGGAGCGGGTCCAGAGGAGGACCACAAAGATGATCAGAGGGCTGGAGCACCTCTCCCGTAAAGACAGGCTGAGAGAGTTGGGGTTGTTCAGCCTGGAGAAGGGAAACCTCCTGGGAGACCTTAGAGCAGCCTTCCAGAACCTGAAGGGGGCCTACAAGGAAGCTGGAGAGGCACTTTTTACAAGGGTGTGTAGTGATAGGACAAGGGGTAATGGCTTTAAATGGAAAGAGGGTAGATTTATATTAGATATAAGGAAGAAATTCTTCACTCTGAGGGCGGTGAGGCACTGGAACAGGTTGCCCAGAGAAGTCGTGGGTGCCCCATCCCTGGAAATGTTCAAGGTCAGGTTGGATGGGGCTTTGAGCAACCTGGTCTAGTGGAAGGTGTCCCTGCCCATGGCAGGGGGGCTGGAACTAGATGATTTTTAAGGTCCCTTCCAACCCAAACCATTCTATGATTCTATGAATGAATAAGTGACAGATCTTACTCATGTTGGTATGAGTAAGCAACAATATCAATTCATTTGACATATTTTAGCTGTTTACTTTGAGATAAACTTTGCTATTAGAAGGCTTGTTTTTGTAGAATTGATTAGCTCAAACATACCTGACATTGCAGTGAAAAACTAAAGTTAGAATAATCCAATCCAATATACTTTATTACTTTAGAGAATCTTTCCAGGAGAACCTCCCAGAAAAATGCTCCATGGTCGTATACTTAATTTTCAAGATCTGTGAAATGGTGAGAAATCTGTAAGGCTTCATATATGGCCTTGACTTTCAGGGATCTGAAGTGTGAAAATAGATTGTGTACCTCACATATCTTCAGTCTGTCTTCAGATGTGACGCTTGGCCTTCTGTCATTGGTAAGACATATTATTGCTGACAACATAATTTCCCATTCACTAAATGCTGCAGTGGTTTTGCAACAGTTGTACTGGCTAATAGGTGCAGATTTAAGTGGTGTAGACTTCTAGGAGGTTCTTGCCATTTGAGAGGTTGGACCTGCTGTGGGTTAATTCAGAGAACAAAGTTTAAGTCTTGATGACTCTAGGGTGACATAAGAATAGCCTTAACACTCAAAAGAAAACAGATGAGCGTTCAGGCCATGGTTCTGCAGTTTTGCTGATTTTTCTTCTACTGCAGTTCTTGCAAGCTGCCAAAGTAAAAAATGAGGTTTGCACTGACTGGCAACACACCGCAACGTGCCTGTCATCTTATCTGCCTTCAGGGCAAAAGCAGTCAGTGCGACAGTGCTGATGACCAATCTAGAGATTCAAGAATCAAATGCAGTCCCTGTGGAGCCCTAACTTAGACCCCCAAAGTCAGAACACAGTAGATTGTGGACACCATTGCATATGTGACTCTTTATTTGATGTCTAACTACCTAGTTCCTTCATCCCTGTCCTTTTTCAGGGAGCCATCTTAAGAGATATTTTTTAAATAGTAGATTCTACTTAGGGCAGCAGAAAAAATTCTTGAGAGTATCAGAGGAGAGAGTTGTGTGGTGTTAGTTTATAGCTCTAAAAAATAAGAGGGCAGTAGTCCTCCCTTGGAAGGAAACTCGCTTTATTTGTAGACTACCAGAAGATAGGGAATACATTGCCATGATCCCCTTCCTGCAGTCAGGACTGATTTGTAGCTCAGCTTTCTGGGGACAGTTCTTTATGGTATTTGTCAAATCATGATAAAGGAAGAACTGGAATGTTGTGGTAAATCAGAATCACTACGCATGTGAGACCTTATGCCTTGGCCTTCTGGAGGTGTTCAGCAAAGTCTGTGAGGACAGAGGAAATACATTGCAAGGGAAGCACTGTGTTAGCCTACTTACTCTTTGGCGTTTAGCAGGTAAAATTGTCTATCGATACACTTCTAAGGCCGTTTAGTATAATTGGATTGCAGACAGAGTGCTGGCTGTATGGCCAAAGAAATTAAATCTATCCCTGAAGCAGAGGTTTGAGGTGACTGGAGTGCTCTAAGGTGTGGGACAACGGTCGCCTATCTGCTGCAAATCAGGCTCCACAGGTTAAGCAACCCTGATTTAGCAGTTAGACTAACCTCATTATGACAAGAAGAACTGATTGCTCTGCCATTAAGAATGGTCTTCACACACCATTGCTGTGTGCAGGGTCACACCACTGGTGTAATCTGAGCACGATTGATAACACTGCTGGAAAGTATTCCTATTTAAAGAGTTTGATTATTTTCCTAGTGTTCCTGTCATACTGAAATGGTGAGAGGACTGTCCTGTTGGTGAGACCCACAGGCTTCCCCTTTACTGAAGTCATAGTGTCTTATTACTTCTGTATGGGTTGCATTTGTGCAGGTCCTTTCCATAGCACCTACTGGGGGATTGATACAAATAAGGATGGTCAACTTCACTGATATGCATTTTGTGTTGGGAGAGAATAGGGTTAGTCTCTCTGCTCTACCAGCCCAGGAAAAAATTAGACTTTGCACTAAGCATATTGTGTTTTGGATCCTCCTTTTGTAGTATACTTCTAGGCCTTCCAAATAGTCTGACAACTTCAGGAGGTGTACACTTCGAACCATGACTAGAAGATCAAGTATTTCAGCCTTAAAAATGTGTTCTTAGACCTTTTCGGGTTGGGGGGAGGGGGAAGCCACCAGAACTTTTTGTTCTCATTTACAGGGAGTTCATTCTGTCCCTTTCCTTTCCTGAGCTTTTTGTAAACTTGAACAAGCTGGGTTTGATTTGCCTCTGTATAGTTGAGATTTTTCTGTTTCCTGCACTTCTTGTGTCACTCAGCCAAATACCTCAAGTCCTTTCCTTCTCTTTGCTTCTGGGTCTATAATGCCATGACAGTGAAGCTCCAAATTAAAAGTTGATTTGTGTCATGGATGCTAGGTGATGTAGTCCTGTTTGGTTTTCTCATTTTTTTTTTTTTTTTTTTTTTTTTTTTTTTTGCTGGGCTGTGATGCCTTGGCAGTCAAGATGAACCTCTCAACTGTCTTGGCATATCACATTTTAGGGGATGGATGATCTGTGTGTACTTGAAATGTTTAGCAGGAGTGTTCCTGGTTCTGAGAGATAGGTTGCCATCATGGCATGTACTTTGATACAAAGTACTAAGCCTCTTGGGGAGTTATGGCTTATATGTGTTACGCGTCCTGCTAGCCAAAAAGCTCTTAAGCTTTTGAGAAGGTGCGGATGGCAGCAAGGCTCAAAGAACTCAAGCTGCTGAAGGTGAGTAATTGGCTCTGTTCTTGGCCATTCCATATTTGTCTATTTTTTTCTATTACGAAAATACTTTTTCTTTTCTCTCGGTTACTACATTCTGAAAAATAAAACTGATGTAGCCAGAAATGTAATTCAGAAAATTCAGGAGGCTCACCAAACTAAGCTGTTTTTGTCTGTTCGCCTTTATCCAAACCTTCATAGTAATTGCTTTCTTATGGTTCATGGTATACAATTCATAGTGATAGAGATGATGCATCTGTGTTTCTTAAACTACATTTTGTGAAATACTTGTGACACCATTCACTTTTAAGACTTGACTTTCAAATGGCTTAGCTTTACTGTTGTAGTTTTTTGCACTAATTTTTTACAATCTAGATTATGAACAGACATCTTAAAATATTAAATATATTGAGTAAGCTTTTTAAAACAGCTGTTTTGCACAGTAAGCCTGAAGAAGCAGTGAAATATTCAATATGCTGTGCATTTGCAAATGCACTGTATGGGTGCTCCGGCAGTGTATTAGTAAAATAAACAGTTTAGACAGGCTGAAAGGAGAAAGAAATGCTTATGTGAATAAAAACAATGTTTATCACTACACAACTTAGATTTATATTCAAAGTCAGACTAGAGAAAAAAATTGAGTGTACATTTCAAGAGCTTTACAAACTGTACGAGTGCTATTTGTACTTCAAGAGTCATGAAGAAAGTGAAGCTTTTGTGCTTGATTCTATGGTTTTATTCTTGTTAAATTTGATTACCCTTTTGTGATAGGGTTCTCTTTATATTTGGTACAGGTAAGGAAATAATTAGTAAAAGGGTTCCCAAAACATGATATAGATACCATTTGTGGTATGCGTGCTGTATCAAAATGGCATGTTAACACTTCCCGAACAGCCTACTCTGCATTGCCTGGTGGGAAGCGCTGCCCTTTCCCTTGATGGTACCTGAGAAAATGAGCTTGAAAATTGCTGCATTATGAGATTTTTTTTTTTTTTTTAAGAAGAAATTAAATTCAGAAGCTCAATATAAAACATGGATTAGAAATGTCCAGTGCTTTGTTTTCCAATATGATTTAAATATATATACATTAATTTATAATTTTGGAAAAAAATTATAAATTACATACTAGTATAGCATGTGACTTCAAATTACTTTGAGATGCTTTTAATACCCATCTCCATACTGAGTTACTCCAGGGTCAGGGCTTCAGGGCCAGCTATGTCAAAAAATACACAACCAGAGACTTGTTAAATGTACATCCAAATCAGATCATATCATCATGAAGATCCTTGTGACCATTAACTTGCTTTCCCCATTGCTCCAGCTAGACCATGGAAACCCTGTCTAGAATTTTCCATTCCAAGGCATATTTGACTTTGCAGAAGAGCCATAGATATATGGCCTATTATGCCAGTTCAGCATATGCTCCTGGAGCATCAATCACTCATGCAAATGTACAAATCTGAGCAGACATTGGTGTTGAGCTGACAGTAATGCAGTCTTTTCGTTGCAGCTGTCTCAAAAGATCTCTGGACACAGTGCCTTCCACATTTCATGTGCTGTACAGATCCTTGACAGGGGTTGGGATATTTCTGAAGTAGCTCATCAGCATCTCTGAGAAAGCTTCCAGAAATGCATGTGGAGCACTGGATAGGTACTGCTTAAAGCCATCTTACTCAATTTGTCTGTCTTTCATTCAGTGCCATCCAATTTCTGAGCTCCTGTCATTGCTAATCAGTTATATTTCAATATTTTTAGATCAGGTATGGACATAAATTGTGCAAGTTATGCAGCTTTTGAAAAATTCTTCTACTGCTTTGCTCTGGAGACTCCAACAGAGATAAAAAGTATAATCACTAATATAGGAAAAAGTATTTGACATCAGAAACCTTTTCAAAGTAGAATTGTGAGCTGTAAGAAAGTAAAGCAGAAACAACATTTTAATAGGAAATAAGGTGCAAGTTTTTTAAAACTAGGTTTTGCATATGGGTAAAGAAGTAAATAGATCAGCCTCAAAAAAGAAGGACAGTGGCTTTACAATTGGAAACTTTATTTACCACTGTGTTAAAGCCTTGAGTTGGGGAATTACTGGCCATTGGAAATGAGGCAGTTGGACACCGCTATTACAGCAACAAATTTGGTACGGGTTTCTTGTATTCTTTTTGTGTTTTCAGTGATATCTTTGTCTATAATTAGCACACATCTAATTTTAAGAGATGGATGAATGTGAAAATAGTAGCGCTCTATAGCTTTCTGAGGCATGAATATGCTTTCTAAAAATCTTACTGGACAAATACACTTTAGATGATTATGTTTTCCAAAACTCATTTCATTGCTTCAGCATGTATAGTTCTTGCTTGCTTGCTTGCTTGCTCTCGCTCTCTCCTTTGCATTACAAGGAAGTGTTTTGAATAGCCTTTGATCATAAATTTGATTCCAGAGAGCTGTCTGCTGTGCTGACTTATTTTTGCCTTATTAGGTGATTTTTGCAGTTCACAACTCCAGGAACTGTTGAGCTCCCTGGTTTTTCAATTCCTAAAGCTAAACGACAGCAGTTCAGTTCGGTTCTCGGTAGAAAGCCCCATGGAATCAAATTACCTTGCGTGCAGTGACACTGCTTGGGTGTTATTTCCATTCTGGAGGGAATGGTGCTAGTGACCACTGTAGGTTGTGTACTGTGGGAGAGCAGAGACTTCATTTTTAATTAAAGAATCATTGCTTTTTGAGGAAAAAAAAAATATACTTCAGTCTGTCAGCTAACCTGTTTGAGGAAAGTCGTGGCATTGTCTTCTGTCCTCTCGTGGTTTTGCTCAAAATCAGATTAGTACGTCTCAGTAGAACAAAAGTGCAAATGTGTTTTGGGAACCAGACACTAATGCTTGTATTGCTCGGCATCAAAGCCATGGGCTCTTTCGAGCGAGTGACACTGGTGAGATAAGAGTCGGGGTGGAAGGGTATACCCTCTGGTATTTGCAGTGAAACTGTAATAACCAGCAGAACACGGCCGGTCACAGGGGCCTGGCGTGCAGCAGCCGCTATTGTGATGTGAGGTGTGGCCAAAGAAACCAGAGGTCACCGTCCATTTTATAGGGGTCTGGGCTGCTGGGAGCAAAACTGAGGGTGGCACGCTGCCATGCAGGACAGGCTTTTGTTAGTGTGTTATGTAACGTGGAAGTAAAAAATAATGAGGTTGTTAAATAATGCAGTCGTTAAATGCAGCTCTTTGTTCCTTAATCAGAGATTCATGAATACTCTAGCTGTGAGCCTGCCTGGCTCTGGGATTCTTAAGTATGTTTGAAAAGCCTCAGTCAGGACCTTACGGACTTTGAAAGGGTGGGGGGAGGCTTGAGGATTTTTCTCCAATTGTTCTTAAATTATATTTATTGGGTTCTTTCTGTGAGGTTTCTGTGGCACATAGATTCCCGCCCTCCCCCCCCCCCCCCCCTNTCTCATCAGAAAACAGAGCTTTAAGAAAAATGCCCCTTATTGCAAGACTTACTGTTGTAAAAGTTGGCAGCAGTGTGTTACAGGAGATGGACTAATCAGAGAGGAAGAAACTTTCTCACTGTACTGCAGCATGTCTGCTTGTCTGATACGTTTTTCTTACTTTTGTTTGTTTTCTTTTGAGGAATTAGATATTGAACTTCACCAAATAGTAGATTTCAGACCTGATGAATCATTGATCTATATTAGGATAATTTAAAGATTAAAAACTTATGTTTACTGCAATTTATTTAGTTTATATACAGCAGTATTTTCTCCCACAATATTTTCTCCATGGCTAACAATTTCTGTTGCAAGTAGTGGATGAAATTTAAAAAAAAAAAAATTGTTAGCCTCATGTAATGGAAAATGTATATGTAGTACAAATTGTACAGAGGTTAAAGATAATACTGTTGGCTGCTGTGACTTGTGACCTATTAACTGTTAACTCTTCTCTGCCCTTTTTTGGTGGGTGAATTATATGAGTCTCATAATTATTTAAATAAATCCAGCTAAGATATGATTTTTTAATGTCAATGAATATACTTCTTCCCCAAAAAAAGCTTAGAAATTATAATGTAAGTTTTGTATTCCAAATTCCATGTAAATTGCTTTTTTTTCATTCATAGATACCAAGTTGTTGGACAAAACACTTGCTTATTATTCATGTAGTGAAATCATTCATAGGTATTCAAAAACAGGATTTTTTTTTTTTAATTCCCACTGCTAGCCAGTATTTATCAACACCTAAGATTCATACTGCATGTTTCAAGTCTGAATCAATTAAATCAACGTGACACGCTGAGGCTGGGCCAAGTCTTGTCTAATCAGCAGTCAGCACTGTTGCTCTGTCATGAGGATCCCAAAAATAGAAACACAAGAAGTTAAACAAGTAAGTGGAAGGGCACTAAAAGAAAAAGTGCTGCTAATTCCACTGTTGACTTTCTGTCTAATGGATTCTTGTTCCCAGGCCATGCTAAGTAAAGCAACTGGTGTGGGGTGTGTTTCTGCAGATGGCTCAGCAGTGACACACGCGACCCAGCTGGTTGACAGGTGTTTGATTTGTATTTAACAAGTACCTCACACAAGCCAGATATATATATATATTTTTTTTTTTTTACAGATACTGAGAAGCTGGTCAGCTTATGCTTTTTCTTCAGAATTAACACCCCTTTCACTATGCTCCCTTTTTGTTGTGTGTGGCAGTTCTGATTTTCCCTTACAAATGAAGATAAGATCATTTTAGTTTGTAATAAGAAAGGCACTAAATGAGAGAAATTAATCCATAGTTAAGTTTATTTAGTAGTTGTAACCCGTTACCTTTACATGTGTAAGATGTACAACTTTTTCTTTATAGCTATGGACACTAAGATCTCAAGAAATGTTTATTAAGCTGTCCATTTGTTAGAATGAAAATTCCATCAGAGTAGCATGGAAAGAGAATGCCAGCCTGCTGAGGTATAGCTGTTACACGTTGCATTCATGTGTCTTCCCTTAACATGAGAAGGTCTTGGGACTTTCTTGTACAGTGTAGCACAAGCCTGGAGTAAAAGAAATTCCCTGCCCAGAGGAGCATACAGTATTGATAGAGATGCACCCAAGGCTGTGAGGGAAGAGTGAAGGTGGGAAACTACTTAACAGATGAGAATAAATAGTGTACAATGCTATTCCTTATTGATTTTGTTGTAAGCTACGTAACAGCACTCTGCATAATTAAAGAGAGATTGTCTCAATGATGGTCTGTTTATTTAATTACTTTTTGGGAATTTTGTTTTGTTTTAATAACTGTGAGTGGAAGAAACCATGATCTTTGTGGCATTTGTTAGTCACTGCTGTGATAGCAACTCTGCTGGCAAAACCAGCAGTGGAAACTAGAGTATCAGGATGCTCTTACAAACCGTCTTTGATTAATATGAACTCTCGGAGCCTTAGTGAGTAGGATGTGTAATGTAACAGTGACTATGGCCAGTTTGTCTTCCCCCTGCTGCAATTTCTTCATACTTTAGTCTGGGCATTTTTCTTTTGCAGTATCAAATCTATGAGGTGGAAGAAAGTGAGACTTCAGGAACTGTTAACAGAAATGTGTAGCTCTTCGCAGTGACAGGGTTATAATGCCAGTGTTGTGAAATAGCCAGAAGAAATACCACGCTGTAGAATACAGTGTACTGGCAGTACTTCTGCTGAATGTTGGAAGAATGAGAAAGGAATGCAACTGGAGAAATGGCTGTCAGAGTAATGTTGATTCTCTAAATAAACATTGGGGTTTAGTGAAAGGATGATTAAAAACTCATGCAGAGAGCCTGTGTCCCTCAGATAGCGGACTAGCTTCTTTCTGTCAGGCATCCCAGACATAGGATATGGAGTAGGCTAATAAGCCTTAAAGAGGTTAAGAAAAGGGACTGAAAGGAAAGGTTACAACTCTGCTAGGCTGAGGTGCCATTGTTCCCTACAAAGCTGCTCAGAATTGATAGTAATGGGGTACACCTGGAGACTTACCTTTAGGGAGCGGTTCCCAGGGCTCCTGTGCTGACAGTAGATCGGCTGATCCCAGATTCACAGGTGAGGAACTGTCCGTTGGAGTCCTAGATATGCGGTTGGTATATCCTCTTCATCCAAATACTAGCCCATCTTCAAAATATGTCAAATGTCAAAAGGCATTGTTTTTGAAGTGAAGAGATGTATTCCTTGGGAAAGTCTTAAACTTCTGAGTGTAAATGGAGACACGGAAACTGTATCTTTAACTGCTTTACTTATCAGTAGTTGGTAGGAGGTTTGCAGCTACACAAGCCCACCAACAGTACAGTATTTCAGAACACGTACTGATGTTAGTTCCTAGATCTGAAATTCCAATACTGTATGCTGTCTATTTAATTTTAATTCATCTCAAGTCCTTAGTTTTGCTACTGCTTTTTTGCATTTCATATCCATATGCTTAGACATTAGACTTAATAGTGGTTAATGGTCTGTGGGGCAGATCTTTGTTAGTGCAAACTGACATTTGTACCATAATCTTCAGATTATGGAAGTGGATGATGATGATGATGATGATAACAATAATAGTAATAATAACTCCTGCAGTAAAGAATGGCCTCTGACATCTAAGAGGTTGACCTATGCTGTTTACCTTCCTAATATAAACTTGGGGCTCCAGTTTTTATGGTGAGTATAATAGTCGTAATAAATTTTATTACTTTGAAAAGACTTTAGCAATTCTGTAATATTGGAGAATGCTTTTTAACTGATACTTAATATTATTACATTTCAAATATTATTTTAGCAAGGCCAATTAGATGAATTTCCAGTTCTGTTGAAACTTTAATGGGGTTTAGATTTGCTTTAATGCCATGTTATGGCTGGGTTAACAATAAATCAATAGATGGTAAGTCAAGCAATTTTTCTTTTGACAGATCTACTGTAAAGAAAAAAACATAGTTTCAAAAATCTGTCAGTTGTCCATGAATATAAGATCACTTCAAAATTTTTTCTGCTGTGTTGCCTCAAATGATAGAAATATCCAACTGGCTAGACTTAATTTTCTAAACTGTTCATCCATAAGAGGCTATGAATCTTTGAGAACCTTTTGCAGCCAGAAGCCTGTTTGCTTATTATTGGTACTCTACATGAGGTTTTCTCATGGTTTTTGTTTGCATTTTCTTCATGCTCTCTGCATGGTGTTGTAGGTCAACTGAACTGGATTGTTTTCAAGCCCATGTTCAATTCATGTCTGCACTGCATTTTTAAGTAACAGTGTAAAAAAAAATAATATTTTTAGCATTACTCACTTCTATCAGTAGTAAAGTATAGTATGCTTCTTACTGGTCTTACTGAGGAATGTAACTGGGTGGTAGGCCGTTAAAAAAGGTGTTAGTTGGGTCATTTGATGCAGTATGAAAAGTAGAGAAACAAAAAATTGTAAAAGCCCTTCAGGACACAGTGAGACAAAACAAGGAGAAGCTGTCCTGTCCCGCTGCTCTTCCGCACTGCCTAGAACTTTCCCCTTGCTTGTAATGCTCCATCATTACAGCCCCTGAGGGCTCCACAGATGCTAAGGTGTTTCCTCTTAAAAAATACTGTAGGAGGGAGAGGAGGAGAAAGAGGTGTAAATCACCTGTTGTAGGTTACACGCAACTCTGCAGCACAACTGGGAACTAAACGCAAACTACCCGAGGCCCTGGTTATGTGCTGATAGTATGTTCTGCCTTGATTTTTTCTCTTCTATTTGCTGTTCAGTTACTTGCAGTCCAGTTCTGTTTGAAATTGGTGGCATTTAACAGTGGTGACTGAAAGCGTGCCTTCTGGGCTGAGGAGTCACTTCTTGATGAAGAAGGTCAAGAAGGTGGCAGTTGTCACTTCTTCAAGGACGTGTGATAGCGGTGAATACCACTTGTATTTGCCGAAAACAGAAAGAACACCTACTGACAGCAGAGGCTCTGCTTCTGCTGATACTTTTGTTGACGGTTTAAAACCCGCTCCTTGACATCTACCATAAAGGCTTCAGTCAGTTCATTACCAGTTTTCTAAAGAAAAAAAAGACAATATGCAGGCCTATAGCTGTGCATGAAAATAAATGGAGTGATCCTTTATTCTCAGGTTTTTCAGAACAACTTCTCTGACTTCTCATGTTGAATGAAAATAATTTGTGGGAGCAAAATATAGAAACAAACTTTTCACTTATGCAATTTATTTGTAAAATATGTGTCTTTTATGTATTTGAATATAGAAATTGTGGGAGTTGCGTGGTTTTTAACTCATGCTAATAGTGAAAAAGGAAACAATGCCAAGTAAAGGGAGTGCAGTCTGGAGTAAGGAGCCCTGTGACCATGTTCTCTGAAGCTCTGAGCTGCCTCTGGCTGCTGATTCATTAGTTAGCATGCAAAGGACTGAAAGGAAAATTTTCAAGCGTCATCTAATCTGGAATGTATTAACTTCTAGGTGCCTGAATGGATAGGCAAGTCAGACTTGTCCCAAAGATGGGTATCAGGAAGGGTTAAGAATAAGGAGAAATTGATGCCTTCTGATCTCAGATTATTTCATTCTAGTAGGGCTGTTCTCATTTGCCCTTCTTTTGAGCAGCTACATAAAAAAGCAACAGGAGCCCCAATCACTAGGACACAAGAGTCCTCTGACCAGCCCTCACCGCTTTGGGCGAACCATGGCGTACCTGCTCTGCTGGGGCTGCTGTGGAAGCAGGACAGAGCAAAGGAAACAAATTGTTTACCTGTGCCAAGCCCTTTCTTCATTAGGTTGTTTTAAGGAAGGATCTTATGCTTGCTCACATGGGTCAAGGTTGCATCAAGGGTAGCACTGACTTGGGCCTTTGAGGCCCAGCAAGTGCTGAGTAGTGGTAGTTCAGCAGTAACCAAGTGGGAGCAACAGGATCAGTAGATGCAGTGAAACCAAAATGTCATAATATTTAGCAGAAACTTCCTGACATGACTAATCCAGGAGTTTCACGGGGTGAGTCTTAGTAAATATCAGCTGAATGCATTTTTATGTAATTAATATTCCATCAGGTGATCCTAACCATTAACAAGAGCCTGTTTAAAGAAACAAGGAAATATTCCAGTAGGCTAAGGAAGGTGTCATATAATGGAGTATAACTGGTGTGGGATTTTTATTTGTTAGAGAGGCTCTGCCCCTGCTGGTGGCTCTGGACTGGCTCGGTACATGCTCCACAGGGAGGATGCTGCTGAGCCCTCTGACAGTACATTGTTGAACATTCCGCTCCATTTCTGCAATGCTAAAAATAGTTGTCCTCATTTTAAAACACTGGGCTATTAGATTATTCCAAGGGTCTGGCATACTCAGGGTAGTGGAAGGCGCACATATCCATAAATTATCAAAACAGTAAGTAGTGTTTGACCGCGCTGACTTGACTTCTATTAAGATGAGTTTCCTTGCTAGTAACCCTGGAGTACCAAGTCTATTCTGTAAATCAAGCTCCTGGCAGTGCCCCAGTAAATTTAAAAATGAAAGGAAAAATATTTGTTCTTCATGTTGAAGAAGGAGAAGCACCTGACTGCTGCTTGCTTTGGTTTTTTTGTTGTTTGTTTGTTTGTTTTTTTAATTTTGCAAAATCATATCTGCAAAATGTTTAAAATATTTTACAGTAATTGTTTCTCTTTCCCACCCTCATGAAGTTCCAGCATGTTTGCTGTTTTAAAATGTGTTAATGACTAAAATGTTCTAAACAGCAACATGCATTCCAAGTGGTTGATATAAGCTTCTCTCAACTCTTTTTTATGATTACTTGATGTGATACCTATTTCATTTTTGGCACCCTGTTGTTTGGTAGTACAAGTAAACAATGCGCTTAATAAAGTGCACATACTTGTATGTTAAGACAGCCTCTCTTTTTTCAAAATCTTTTTTAATGTGACAGTCTCTCATTTAGGGAGAAAAACAGCTAAATATGGAAGTCAAGGTAGACAAATTAATGTAAATGCATTCTAAGAAAGTTACAAAGTACACACATACCAAGCATCTTACTCTATCTTGAAAACCTTCAGGTATAAACTGAATCCCTAATTTTATAGGGTGTTGCAGTGCAATTGCAAACTGCAAAATCAATAAATGATAAATACATTAAGAACCCTGATTATAAATACACTGCATGTTTCTGAAATAGTTAAAGCAACCACAGTGTTAATCATTTTAGATTTAATAAGAATAGGTATTGATGTAGGAGGTTATTTTTGCATTGTTGTGTTGAAGGGATAATCATTTGTAGAACACTGATTAAACAGTGCAAAGCAAAACATCTCTGGCTTGTCTCTACAAAAAAAAAACAGTGAATGTGGGGGTTTTTTTCTAGATTACAGAGATCCAATATAGCAGAGAAGATGAAATATTATTATCTAGTAACTCTTAGGCTATGAAGAATTTTTCTGAATTCATGTTGTAAATCTGGAGAAAATGAAGGCCTAAGGATTACTTGTAATGATTAATTAGAATTTTTCCCCAGCATGCTAGCATCTATTTTTACAGAGGGGAGCTGGAAGGAAGATATTGGAAACTGTGCCATGAGTGGAGTCAGAAAAATGCCATTTTAACAAGTTATTTTAAGCTGTATTTTAATTGTTGTATGTCATGAGTGCTTTGTATTTATTTGCTTAATTACTTGTATCATTTTGATGAGTAATTGTTCTTCGTTGTCTCTTTCTGTTGTTAAGAGAGATTGGCGTTTTTCCTTTGTCTCTGTTCTTTTTTTGCGTCTGTGGGGCATTTGTCTTCTGCTTGGCTTGGAATCAAATGAGTGAACTTTCAAAACTTTCTTTTGTCGCTGAATTATGGCTTGGCTAGAAAACTGAATTGGATGGCGTGTGAGTTACTAGGGCAAACTTCTGTCAAGGAATTAAGACCCATGAATGGAATGGAGAAAGCATTTGATTTTAGATTCCTTTAATAAGTCTTCCAAGCTCCCACTTGAAGTCATATGAGAACGGATGAATTCTTCTAACAGAACTTATCTCAGTAACTTTAGATTTATTGAGACCAAAATTAATGTACTTCATGGTGGCATATTTCATGAATCTGTAAATGGAGGGTGGTTCTTAGCTTTCAGTGGCAGAGCCTGGTTCTCACTGGGTCTGTAATTGTATAACAAGCTTTGCTGAGAAGGAATGGAAAAGAAAATGGATGCAATATTTTATATTTTAATTCTAAGTGAGCTATTACTAGGTTTTTAAATATACCTCTTCCTTGGAAAGCCCGATATTAAATGCAGAACTGAATTGTCTGTAGCTTTCAACTCAGAGCTATTGATTTATTTTTTTTCTTTTGCTCGACTAGTCCTTATTCAGATATTGAAGGTGAAGTTTACCATGTTACTCAGCTTGGATACTTACCTTTTAAAAACATTCTTGATTAACATGGTGCTTGTTTGTACTTATGCTCAGTTGCTGAGCATAACTTTTAAGCATCTGGTTTCTTGAATAGAATTTACAAACCCAAATCAGATTCTTAATTTTCAGGGGCAGTGCAAGGAGAAAGTAATTGGGGGTGGGGGGCAGGGGGTGACTAACAGTCAAATGTACAGCTGACTTATTTTGCTCTTTTAAAACATTGGTAGAGGCAGCTGTTATTTAACAACATATACAGAACATTCACTTAGGAAGTAGGAGAAACAGGTTTTTGTCTGCCTGGTTGCACAGGATCAAGATTTGCATTTCCTCCTGCTGAGTAGGTTGGGCAGTCCCCTAGAGATGGGGAAAAGATCTGAAACTCCCCTTTGACTGAGCAGAGCCTAGAAACCAGCAGCCTGCTTCCTATGTACAACTCCCTGTGGGACCTAACAGTTTAAGTGTATATTCCTGTGGGCTCAAGCGCCTAACAGGTATGACAGAGTGGAAGCTCTGGCACCCTTGTTGGGATTTTAGGTACTTGGGTAGTATGCAAGTGACTTCTGAAGTATTTCTCTCTGAATCAGGGCCTGAAATAAAATTTTAGAAAGATTTTCAGGTGATCCAAACTCTAATCTTTTTTTGTCATCTAGTTGTCTGAAGCAATCTACACCTATATCTGCTGCATGATTAGATAATCTCCAATTGTTGATTGCCTAATACTTCGGAAGTTAAATGTATTTTAACCAAATATAAGTCAACAGACCTAAACAACCCTAGAAATCAATTCAGCTGTTCTGTAGAAAAGAAATGAGAAGGAATACATGTCCAGATGTTTTTTTCCCTTAATTTAGCTCAGTCATGAGTTAGGTCTGTAAAATGATGGCTATGTACATTTTGTTTCAGGGGGAAGCTGGCTTAGCAGGTGCTCCTGGCATACCTGGTCTTACTGGTTCCAAGGTAAAAAAATAAAAATAAAAGAATAAAGCAGTCTCATTTTATGTATTTTCACTCTCAACAACCTTTTTGCCAGCTGTCCAGTAACTACATAAATTGGATTTGAATTACATATCCAGTTTGCGAGTTGTATAATGTGACAGAAGATCTTTACTATCAGCTTCTCTTTCAAAAGAGAAAGGATGTGAGGTGCAGTGGCACAAACCTGCCTATCAGTATTATTTTGCATTGAGAGCAGTCACCTCAATCTCAGAACTGTGCAGGTCTTTCCACCCACAAGGTAGCAGGTTCAAAAATTTGAAATTTGAGAGTCTTGTGATCTCAGCAAAATGAGATGAGGGACGGCACTGCTTCTTCCACTCTTCGATTTCAGTCTTTTGCTCCTTTCCAGAGATGGAATATTGTAGGAAGGCCAGAACGTGCAAAAAGAGACATCTGTATTGTAGACCTTGCTGGTAATATTTGTTAAAGTTGCCTGCCTCTTTTCATGGTCAGATTTTGTTTTCTGTGGATTGCAGCTGTGTTTAACCATAAGTATTTGGAATGAAATCTTAATGTCACATGCATCTGTCCAGCTAATTCCTTTTAGAATATTGTAGGGGAAATAGCTCTGCTGCTTCCATGAATTAAGGGACTACAAAAACCCCCATTATTTTGTCCATATTAAAATTTCAAGAAAGTGTTCTGCAGTGTGACCTTGATGCACAGGGCTGATTTGTGTATTTTTAGGGCAGATAATTCCTGTAATATAGCACAAAGGGAAGGAAGGAACTTATTTTCTGCAAATGAGTTAGCCAGCATCAAGTTCCACAACACGCTTACCACAATCTATTGATTTATAAGTTCAAAGCCAGGATCTCATTGGCTTGTATTGCAGGCATATTTAAAACACTGAAAATCAGATCAGCAATCCTGCAGTGAGTATCAAGACAAGTAATCAGTGATTGTCCGTGAAAAAGCTTGTTTGACATGTTTTGCCTAACTTAATATGAGAATTCTGCCACAGAAAGGAGAATTTGTCAGTCATAAATATGTTGGTTTGCAATGTTCACGTTTTTATTTCTGCAACATGAGAATTCTTGGAAGTAACTTACCAGTGGCTAATATTGTTATATTTTTAGTGCTGTCAAGTGGAAATACCTAAACTACTACTTCTATACTTTCTGTTGACTGTATTTCTTATTTTTGTTAATTGGAAATAATTTTTTTTTAAATTCAAATGTATGCAAAAAATCTGGATGCTTAGAGTGTATTTCTGAAAAAGAAGGAATTAGTTAATCACCCCATACATTGGTACAGGCAGAGAACTGACTGGTTGAGCAGCAGCATTGCTGAAAAGGACCTGGAGGTGGACGTGAGGCTGAGTATAAGCTAACAGTGTTCTCCTGTTGGGAATAAAGTGAACCTCATATTGCACTACGTTAGTAAAACAGCAGCTGGCAGATCAGGGGAAGGTATTTTCCCCTCTTTGCTTGTTGGTGCTGCATCTGGTATGCTGTGTCATGCTTGGGGGGGTCTTCCACCCTCGCTTCTTCAAGAGATGTGGAGAAACCAGAGAGGGTCCAGCAGGGAACTAGTGTATGTTCAGGGGCCTAGAAAACAAGACCTTTGAGGAGAGTTTCAAGGAGCTAAGTTTGTTGAGTCTGGTGAAGAGCAGGCCAAGGAGTGATCAAGGAGCCCAGCTGGTTGATCTTCAAGGACAGCTTCCTAAAAGCCCAAGAACAGTCCATTCTGATGTGCAGCAGGTTGAGCGAGCATGGCAGAAGGCCAGCATGGATGAAGAGGGAGCTCCTGAGTAAGCTCAGACACAAAAAGAAAGTAAACAGTGGAAGCAGGGGTGAGCTACCCAGTAGGAATATAGAAATATTGCCAGAGCATGTGGTGATGGAGTTAGGAAACCAAAACTCGTCTCGAACTGAAACTAATGAGGGATTTGAAGGGCAGCATGAAGGGCTTCTGTTAAGTGCATCCATAGCAAAAACAAGGCTGAAGAAAATGTTGACTCTCTGCTTAATGGGGTGGGGGACATGGAAAAGGCCGAGAGTACCCAGTGCCTTTTTTGCCTTGGTTTTCACTAAAGAAGTTTGCCCTTAGGCCTCCCAGGTACTTGAGCCTCCTAGCAGAGTGTGAGAGAATGAGCCATTACCCGCCGAAGGGGAAGAGAGTGTTAAGGAGCACTTAAGCTAATTGGACATTTTCAAGATACCAAACAGTATGCATCCAGGGGTGCTGAGGGAGCTGGCTGATGTCACTGCAAGGGTGCCCTCTGTCATTAGCAAAAGATCATGAAGACTAAGGGAGGTTTCTGATGATTGGAAACAGGCAAATATCACATTCGTCTTCAAGAAAGGTCCAGGGAACTGCAGGCCAGTCAGCCTCACCTCTGTCCCTGAAAAAATCATATAGCAAATCGTGGAAGGCATTTATAAACATATGAAGGACTAGAAGGTGACTGAGAACAGCTAGTATGGAATCACCAAGGGCAAATCATGTCTGACCAACCTGATTGTCTACTCTGATAAGATGACTGCCTTTGTGGATTAGGGGAGAGCAGTGGATGTTGTATACCTTGACTTCAGCCAGACTTTTGGCAGAGTCTCCAGTCATATCACTATAGTCAAATCTGTGAGATATGGACTGGATAAATGGACAATAAGATGGGTGGAAGATTGGTTGGATTCTTGGGCTCAAAGGTGGAATAACTGCTATGCAGTCCAACTGCTGCCTAGTAACTAGTGTCATCCCCCATGAAGTGATACTTGGACCAGTATTATTTAGTGTCTTTGTTAATAACCTGGGTGATGGAATTCTCAGCAAGTTCATGGATGTTATCAAATGTGCAGTCAGTGCACTGGATGATATTCGGTGGGACCTCAACACGCTGGAGAAAAGGGCTAATGCAGAACTCAAGGAGTCATGCAAAGGCAAACATGAGGTCCTGCCTCTGAGAAGGAATAGCCTCATGCAACTGTACAGGCTAGATGCCAAATTGCTAGAAAGCAGCTCTACAGAAAAGGAGTTTGGGGGTCCTGGTGGGTGCCCTTGTGGTGGAGAAGGCCAACTGCATCTTGGGCTGCCTTAACAAGAGCATGGCGAGCAGGTCTGCAGGAGTGATTATTCGGGGGGAGTTCTGTGTCCAGTTTGGGGCTTCTGAGGAGATGAGAGAGAGCAGCTCACTGGGGCAAGCCCGGTGGAGGTCCACCAAGATGGCCAGGGGCTTGGAGCCCATGATGTACAAGGGGAGGCTGAGGGCGCTGGGCTTGTTAAGCCTTAAGATGAGATGATTTGGAAAGGGGGAGGGTTGGAGGGTGGTGTGCAGACTCATTGCTGTCTGTAAGTACTGGGAGGGTGTGGAGAAGCCAGAGCCAGACTCTTGTCAGTGAAAGGACAAGAGGCAATGGATACAAGCTACAACCAGACAAATGTTGACTCTATCTAAGAATAATTTTTATATAATGAAATGGGAATGGAGTAAAGACAGGATATACAATCTCACAAATGGGAAAGCTAAATTAAGAAAATACTTTGCTTCTAGGAATTTGTCAAAAGTGAATAGGTGTTAGCTGTGTTGTATGCCCTACAGTTGGAGAAGAATAGGAATAATAGAACCATAGAACAACCCAGGTTGGAAAGGACCTCAAAAGATCTTCTGGTCCAACCTTTTGTAAGAAAGGGAAGCTAGGTGAGCAGAACAGAAGTTGCATACATTCAGAAATAATTTCAGTAATTAACCACTCATTTTTAGGTGAGGACATATGGAAGGTTACTTCACTAGATCCCATTTTGCATGCTTGGTCTTGGGCATGCTTCTAAAATTGACCTCTAAGCTGTTGATTGCGTGAGCCACTCCAGCCAAAAGAAAGCAAACAAAAAGCAGCCACTGTAGGTGCTGATGAAAAGTCCAGAACTATTTGATAATCTATACACCTGCACATCTCCAAAGCTTTGAATTTAATTCCCAGACATGTAGTAGGTGATGCTGTATCAGTTGAAAGTCTTTACAAAATGCTGTTAGAAATTTTGCAAGTTGTAGCCTGCTGTTCTGGTTAACCTCACTTAAACCTTAGAATTCTATATAAGGAAATAACACTCTCTGAAGGGTGAAAGAATGTTTAGACATTGCTCGTTCTAATTTTTGAAAGCAATTTAGAAATTACTATATACTTTGAAAATTTTCCTGTTTCTTCATCTTCAGACCTGTAAAAATCATGTACGTTGTACTGAGGCAGTGAGACTGAATTCTAGAGACTGGCAAAGACACACAAATCAGCTCCTCCTAGATGATTTGAGGGAGAAAGAGAACGTTTGGGGTTTTTTAATTAGGTAATTTTGTGCTACACATATAGAATTTTGGCTGTATGTGTGCTGTATGTCTCACAAAACATACAAGTATACATTAATAAAGATCTAAAACAGGTGTTATTCTTGTTATAATACAACCAGGCTGCAGACTGTTTGACAAAGACATTAATGTAATAAGATTGTACATTAAGGTCTTTTTCTGAGCTAAAAGTTATCAAGTTGGAGCTAGAAGAACATTATAACAGGTCTTTTTATGGAAAGATCATCAAATAAAGAATTCAATCTGCTGAAATAAGCTGAGTTTGAATTAATATTTCAAAACTCACTCCTGTTTTTTCTCTAATACTTGGGTAATTGGATGTGGTTTTCAAAGTGAAAGGAATGATTTTTCTTTCAGTAAATTGTATCTGTGTATTTTTCTCAATTGTTCTGGGTTTTGGAAGCCTTCATAGCTGACTAGTCATATTTAAAAATTAAAATGAAGGTATTAATAGGAATGAATGTGTTAAAACTGGTTCTGCAGAAGAATAGTAGGACTGTAAGGAGCAGGTTTAGCATCAGTGAATAGTTCAGAATTTTTAAAGCTAAGAAGATCCCGTAGACTGAATGGAAAAATGACGGACTAGTGTTAATTGACAAAACTGTGGAAAGCCGTGTCCCTTTTTTGTAGAGGTTTCACAACTTTTTTGAATGAGAGACAATCAGTATCCAAATGACTTCTGCTGTTTTAATCCCATAATAAAAATTCAGTGCAATAAAACTATTTTAAAGAATGCAATTATTTGTAGAATGTTTGTTTGAGATTTTTATTTTATTGTTTTGTGTTCCAGGGTGAACGTGGCTTTGCGGGTAGTAAAGGTGAAGAAGGTGAAAAGGTAAATTATTCTGTCTGTGTTACTTATTTTTTTGCTTTAACAATTTGATATATGGCCAACCAAGTAGACCTTTGTTCTGAAGGTCTTCAGAACTTTCATGAATAAAATTCTTATTTTCTTGCTGTGTAAATTATTCCTGAAATGCTTAAGAACAAGGAGGTTTTTATGCATGTTAATTGGTGTCATCAGTGCTTCTTTTAGAACCATTTTTTTTTTAAGAGAAGATTTAATAATGAAATCTAAAATAACCATAACCACTGGACTCCAGTACTACAGTCTCCAGTAATACAGTCTACTGCTACCTTATTTCTATGGTAACTAGTGAATGTTTATTTATACAGTATGAAATGTATGATGAGATGATGTGTAGGTATTTATAGTACTTAATTATTGCATTTATACATTACAAAAGCACTTTTATAGAAAATTATTGTGTTGATCTGTGGTGGGTTGACCCTGGCTGGACACCGGGTGCCCACCAAAGCTGCTCTGCCACTCCCCCTCCTCAATTGGACAGGGGAGAGAAAATATAGCAAAAGGCTCATGGGTTGAGGTAAGGACAGGGGGAGATCACTCAGCAGTTACTATGACGGGCAAAACAGGCTCGACTTGGGGAAATTAGCTTTATTAACAATCACATCAGAGTAGGGTAATGAGAAATAAAACCAAGTCTTAAAACACCTTCCCCCCACCCCTCCCTCCTTCCCGGGCTTAACTTTACTCCCGATTATTCTCTACCTCCTCGCCCCGAGCAGCGCAGGAGGACAGGGTGTGGGGGTTGCAGTCAGTTCATCACACGTTGTTTCTGCTGCTCCTTCCTCCTCAGGAGGAGGACTCCTCACGCTCTTCCCCTGCTCCAGCGTGGGGTCCCTCCCACAGGAGACAGTCCCTCCACAAACTTCTCCAACGTGGGTCCTTCCCACAGGGTGCAGTCCTTCAGGAGCAGACTGATCCAGCGTGGGTCCCCTGCGGGGTCACAAGTCCTGCCAGCAAACCTGCTTTGGCATGGGCTCCTCTCTCCACAGGTCCCCAAGGTCCTGCCAGGAGCCTGCTCCAGCGCGGGCTTCCTATGGGGTCACAACCTCCTTTGGGCACATCCACCTGCTCCGGCGTGGGGTCCTCCATGGGCTGCAGGTGGATATCTGTTCCACCGTTAACCTCCATGGGCTGCAGGGGGGACAGCCTGCCTCACCATGGTCTTCACCACAGGCTGCAGGGGAATCTCTGCTCTGGTGCCTGGAGCATCTCCTCCCCCTCCTTCTTCCCTGACCTTGGCATCTGCAGAGTTGTTCCTCTCACATATTCTCACTCCTCTCTCCGGCTGCAACTGCCCAGGTCATTTTTTGTTCCCTATTCTTAAATATGTCATCCCAGAGGCGCTACCACCATTGCTGATGGGCTCGGCATTGGTAAGTGGCGGGTCCGTCTTGGAGCCGGCTGGCATTGGGTCTATCAGACATGGGGGAGGCTTCTAGGAGCTTCTCACAGAAGCCACCCCTGTAGCCCTGCTGCTACCAAAACCTTGCCACGCAAACCCAACTACTAAATGTTTTATACACTTTTTTCCTAAGAACATAAATTTACTGCAATAGCAAAATTTGACATTTGCTACTGCATAACTGACTGCTAATTTAAAAAGGTTAATTTTCATTGATATATTTCTGTGTACCTACACAGTAGTTAACATGAGTTTTGTCTCCTGCACACATCTGACTCTGAGTGAATTGACTTGACTGCTAGTGGCCAAACAATGCAGGTGCATTTACCTCTTCCTCATACTGGAAGTTCAGTCCTTTTGCCTGGTGGACTGGCATGTTGCCATAAGGACCTTCTTAGTCTCCCAGCAGCCATAAAATGTTTCCGAGTGTAAATTCCAGGTGAAGCCTTTCCTTGTTCTTCACCAGGGGGTATCAGAAATGGAACTTGAAGCAGTTTGCCCTAATTGCAGATGCTCTGCAGTGGCCAGAAATAGTTCAAAAGCTTGTGCATTAAAATGGGAACTAAACCAGCGCTGTGGAAGGCTGTCTTGGCTGACAGAATGCCAGCCTGGGTCTCTCCTGATGATGCAGCCTAAACTTCTTATGTGGCTTCAAACAAGTAGGTAGGTCTTCACAGGTCATCAAAGGCAAGTCTGTGTTGAGGGAGAAGAGGAAGGAAGAGCCTGTTCTTAGCTTGCCTAATAGGAATTAAAGTAACAATGGTGATAGTTTACACTTAAAACTTCAGCTCCTAACCAAGTTACTGCCTGGTTACTGCTTATTCACTAGTTTTGGCTGATATGGATTGGGCAACCTGAATTAAGAGTCTTTTCTTGGATCATGGATTGTTTCTCTGTGCTTCAGCTCACTGTCTGAAAAAGGTGCAGAAGAGCATTTCTGCTGAATTTATTTGTCATAAAGATGAAGGATGACAGATACTGTGATTCTAGCAATATTTAAACTGAAGAAAATGGAGAGTAGCTGGCAGCTTCTGAATATAAAAAAGTGTAATATACTTGTGAGTTAGGCTGCTTTGGACATGGGTATGTTCACTCACCCACCATACTTCTTTAGAAGTGTCAGCCAGCTTTCCTGTTCATATTTTAAAGAAAGCATGTTATGGATTAACAGAATTTAAGCAGATTTAAAATTGTAGAGGTTTTTTTAGGAGGAAGTATTCCAGTAATCATGAAGGAAGAAATATCAGAAGTAAAAACCAGCAACCATAGCAACTAACGTTTAGAATGTGAAGATTCATTCTCTAAAAAAAGCACTTGTTAAGCTTGAGTGTTTTTAACTCTACTGACAGATCTTATTTCCTTGGTGGCATCGTTATTCATCAGTTCTGAAGGGCTTGTGGATTTTTTTTTTTCCATAATTGCTCTGCAGCTGTGCTATGCTTTCCTCAAATTTTATGACTAAATTGTGTTTGGACACAGGCACGTGGTTCCAGCTGTTGCTGCCACTCTCTTTGCTTGATTTCCCTTATTTTAAGGCAGAGATAAAATGGCCCAACCACTGAGAGTCACATTTTTCTTATCTGGAAGCTGAGTCAGCACATTTAGACCATTTTTTTTTTCTTTTTGTGTTGTAACTTTAGATGTTAATTAGCAGATCCTGTTTAAAAGTATTTCCAGTGTAACTATTAACAACGTATTCCACTGTCCTTCAAATAAAAGGACATATACAAGTGGAAGGATCTTTACTTACCAATGATCACTCAAAAATAATTTGGGACAGTCTCACTGGAAGCCACACATCGTGATTTGTGAGGAAAGAGTGTGTTTTAAGATTATGGGAAGTAGGTCTCAGCCTGGACTTTAGCAGTTACTCAGTTTAGCCTTAATTCAAATAGTTATTGAAGAACAACAGTGCTGTTTCCAGTAACTGAACTCCAGTACTAAAAATGTATCAACACCTTTGCATTTTAACACAGTGTCACAAAATAAAATAGTTGTGTACTAATTTATGTGTAACAAACATGATTAAAAAGCCTGGAACTTAAAATCTGATTTCTCCTAATTCAAAAAACTCTGCCCCGTCTTGCACATCGAAGAACAAGGTAGTGTTTGCACACTGTTTTGCATATCACCTAGAGTGGGACACCGCTGCCTAAACATGGGGTATTTGCCATTTCAAACTCTCTGCGGAGGTACACTCAAATGAACGATTCTATATTTTTGTTTTGGTGACCATTCATTCCATAGGACTGAATATTTGAAACCAACTCAGCCTTATACCTCTCACTTCACCGAATCAAATTAGTTGATTTTGGCCTTTATTCTACTACATTCTGCTTTGGCAGAGCAAGCTCTGGGGACATCAGGGAGATGTAGGCAACGGAGGCGAAAGTGATTGTATGTAAATCAAAGATGCAGGAGGCATCTATAATTTAAGCTATTGAGGGAGATTCTTTTAGGCTGTTTAAAGGTTTCTTTGCCACACTTGGTTCTTCTTGAAGAATCCAGAAGTCTTGTTCCACCTTCCTCCTGTTCTTTTGGTCTCACGTTGAACTTGGTTCTCTCTTACAGAGGCCAATAGTGGTAAAGGAAGCTACACAACTGTGTGCGCAGATGTTATTCTGCAAGTTTTCCCTCCATGGGAAATACACTCTCAGTGTAAATTTGTTTTAATTCTCCTTGGTATTCTGCTTTGTGTTACTTAGATAATGACGATGTCTATATGATAGTCTTATAGCTGCAACAAAAACGTTGGTCTACTCTTCTATAGCATGACTGAAAAAGTATATGCTGAGAGCAGTTTTAACTGTTTTGTTGCCAGGAAGGCAGACTGTATCATGTGGATCCATCCCCCTTTTAATACTGTCAGAATTGTAATTTTACAGTATGGAATAGAAAGTATGATTGTTAAATTTTGTGATGATAGGAAGTCAGGAGGGACTCATAATAACTATATATATAATATATATAGCTAATATTAATTACTAAAACTAATATTAATTACTTAATTACTTAATTACTAATATTAATAATGATATATAACACTAATATATATAACAATATAACTAATAATTCTTGGCAAATCAGAGATATAACCTGAAAAAAATAGGATCCAACGCAGAAGGAACAAGTGCAAGGAACTATCTGTAGAATAAATCTGAGCTGCAAAAAACCAAATCAAATAGTATCTAGTCAGAAATTAAAATCTGAGGATTGTTTGGATCAGAAGCTGAACACAGGTAAATGAAGTCAGGCAGTTGCAAATGGAAGACTCGTACTAAGATGTTTTAACATGGAATATTGTCTGCAACACTAGTTAAATAGTCCTGTGCTATTTGATATGGGTAAGGCTTCAGCTTCAAGGATGTTGAAAGGAGAGCACTGAGAATGACTGGTGCTCAGGAACACATAACCTTTGAGGAAGGATTGCATGAATGAAGATTACTTAGTGTAGAGTCAGCTGAAAAGAAATATGTTAACAATCTTCAAATACATAAAGCTGCTGCAAAGAGGAAGGGACTGGTATGTTTGCTGTGTCTATAGAAGATAACATGCAAAGAAATGGGCTGAAAGTGCAGCAAGGAAGATGCTGTGTAGCCATTAGGAAATGGTTTTTAATGTTAACACTGTTGTTTAGTATGGAAGTAATTTCCTCTTCCAGTGGTCTGTACTTTTTATCCTGGTTGCAGAAAAGGGAATAAACTAAAGAAAGGCTTGCTTCCTGAAAATAGAGGCGATCAGATTATCTTGAATGATTTTCCCATATTCTGTTATTCAAAATTATGCAAGGTATTACTTACACTGATTTCTAATTGGATAAGCACAGAGAACAGCAAGGCAGTTTCTTTTTCAACATATATATCCTTGTTTGTTTTTAATGCCCAGTTAATACTTTTCTGTGATAGGACAGTAAAGTTCTGGAACAGGTTGCCCAAAGTGGTTATGCAACCTCTTTTCCTGGAGGTTTTCAAGACCAGCCCTGAGCAACCAGGCCTGACCCCATAGCTGACCCTGTCTTGAGCAGGAGGTTGGACTAGAGACCTCCTGAGGTCACGTCCAGCCTCAATTATCCTGTGATTTTATGAATAGTGAACATGAATGTGATATTTTCCTGATTCAGCACGTGTTCGCCTTTGCTGAAACCCTATGATACGGTTTATTTTCCAATACAAATAGTTACAAAATAAATTGTTCAACATAAATTAAATTTAAAGGTATCTTCAAAATTTGTTAACCAAAAAAAAAAAAAAAAAAAAGGAGAATCTTAAAATTTATTAGTATGCAAATTGCCATGTAGCTGTTGGGTTGTCTGATCACAGCTCCATTCACCTGAGCTGTGGCAATTCCCATAGTGGAAGATCTGTCCCTGCATCTTCTAAATACTGTTTTATTTACAAGTTGAATCCTCTTGTTTCATTTTTACAGCCTTCTATGTATTGGTGTTTTCTTCTTTCTTTCTTTTTTTGACTGCTTTCTTCCAAACAGTGCCGAAACACAAAGCAATTACTTTCTGAAAAATAAAATCAGTGTCAGTCTTTGACAATTCAGTGTATGAAGGAGAACCAGGCACTGAAATCAGTGCGATATAAACCCTGCCTTTCTGATCAGCTTGTAGACGTAGTTTCTGAGACAGAGTTCTAACAAACAGAGATCTCTGATCCTGGTTTTGATACCTCTGGGAAATATTATAAATACAAAATGTTAAAAAAAAGAATAAAATATGGAATAGGTTGATACAGAAGATTACACAGACAGAATTGCTGTATAATGCACCAACAAGAAATTGAGCCATATAGAAATTACAGTGGAGTGAAGTTATATGTGTTCCTGCTTCAAGTATCTCACAAGCCTCCAAGTTGGAACAAAAAGCACAGAACCCCCAAAATAACAGATTTTAAAGCCAAGGGAAACCCTGATAACAAAAGGGTCCACAAAATGGGCCTCCATTCTAACAACAAAGTTAGAAGCACCAGCTTTTCTTAAAACCTATGCTTAAAGCTATGTGCCAAAACTTGGTGCATCATTTAATGACTGACAGTTTACTCTAAATGGAGAAAACCAAAATCCACCAAACAAAAACAAAGGGCAGAGTCTTAGCTTAAGCACCAGTTGGTTTGAGTTGCTTAATGCAGCCATTGGGGAGGAGATAACTTACCTAGTTACACGTTGTCACTAGCAATTTAAAAAAAAATTCATTTCATAAATCTCAATACCTAATTGAAAATGTTTTGTCTTTGTCTCAGGTAACCCTTGCCTCTCCAGCAGTCATCTTCTATACTGTAATTTGTAGCTGCTTAATTTGCTGAGGGACGATGTTTAAGTGCTTCAGTTCAGATGAGTGGGCACATAAAATATTTTGAGCTTGGCAGGAGCTTAACCAAGAAATGGACTCTAAGTTAAGTCTGAGATCTTGAGACCTACAGGGGTTGAAATCTTACTGTTGCTGTGTGTCGTGGTTTAACCCCAGCCAGCAACTAAGCACCACACAGCCGCTCGCTCACTCTCCCTCCCAGCAGGATGGGGAAAGAGATTTGGAAGGGTAAAAGTGAGGAAACTCATGGGTTGAGATAAGAGCAGTTTAATAATTGAAATTAAATAAAATAATTATATTAATAATAAATTTTAATGAAAAGGAAAATAACAGAGAGAGGGGAACAAAACCCAGGAAAGACAAGTAATGCAGATGAAAACAATTGCTTGCCACCAACGGACCGATGCCCAGTCAGTCCCCGAGCAGCGGCCCACTGGCCAACTTTTCCCCTAGTTTATTGCTGAGCATGATGTCATATGGTATGGAATATCCCTTTGGTCAGTTGGCGTCGGCTGTCCCGGCTGTGTCCCCTCCCAGCGTCTTGTGCACCCCCAGCCTCCTCGCTGGTGGGGTGGGGTGAGAAGCAGAAAAGGCCTTGACTGCTCAGTAATAAGGAAAACATCCCTGTTTTATCAACACTGTTTCCAGCACAAATCCAAAACATAGCCCCATACTAGCTACTATGAAGAAAATTAACTATCCCAGCCAAAACCAGCACACTGTGGTAATAAATACTGAGGCCAATTGAGTTGTCCTTGGTATCATTATCTCAATATCTCTTCCCGACCCCAGGCTTGAGTAGCATATATGTGAGCAAATAGGATTGTTATTTTATTATTGTCATTATTTTGATACCTGAAGTGCATGCATCACTTGGGAGTTGGAATTGGCCCAAAGCCTGTTAGTTAATCAGACAAATAACTTCTAAGAAGCCTTTTTTTCTTTTTTAAATGTGTAATTCATTCTCTTTTGTCTCCTGGCTCTTGCTCCCTTTGCGCACTTCAGCTAGAACTCTCTTTACCCAGGTCCCCCATTTTTCTGTCATCTTGTCTGCCGCCTTGGTTAGAATATGTATTTGCTGTAGTATACTGCACAGGTATGGTTCTTTCTGTAGTTGAGCTAGAACACCAAGAATTCAGTTTTGTAGGACACATGGAACCTGAACATCGTATACATTTCATTATAATTTGGCAACGTGTGTGGAACAAATCTATATTTTATTTGGAATAGTGGTGATAGAAAAGCCAACACGTTTACATGTTAATTATAGCTGAGCAAGCATGACTGGATTGTCACTAATAGATAATAGTGATTTCACAGAGCTAGGAAACCTAAATTCCTTGTCTTGCTTAGCTGCTTCAAAATACTAGTATAAAATCCCTGTTTCTGTTTTAAGTCAGAGAGGCAAGTAAGGTATGCTGTTATATAGACTAAATCACAGTACTAGTTGATATCTCAGAAGTTGTGAGTGAGAGTAGGAGGATGGCTGTGCTCTGGAGAGGGACTCTTCAATTGCAGTTTTTCTTGACTGGTTGCTTTCCTTTATAAAGCATATTCACCTCCCATCTCACACTTGAAATAGAGGATTTTAAAACTGGATGTCATTGGAGCTGAGCTATGTAGCAGTATAGGTGCTGTAATATGCACTTTTGAACACTTGATCTTTGGTAAAGTTATTTTACTGTAACTCTTTGATATTTCTCAGTAAAATGATATAAATAAAAAAGTTACATGTGTTTGACTAAGGGAAACTTTGAGAGTAAAACCATAATCATAGTCATTCATTACTTCCAAAGTTTCATCTTTATATCTTTACTTTTTGTATGTTTTGATTGTCCTTTTGCCTGTGTATACATGTGAGAAGAGAGAAGGAGTCTGGGGCTTGTCCAGCCTAAATGTAGAAAAAATTATCATCTGCTTCATTTTCTTCTAAACGCAGGATGTTCTTTGTATATATTTACTATTTTGTGAAGTACAATTTGAATTATCCCAGGAAATAGGGCTTTCTCTATTTCCTTTAGGAGAAAATTCCTAATAGATCTTAGTGTCAAGAAGATTTCCTGGAGGTTCAACATTTTCTACTTCATCCTATCACACCTAATAAAAAATACTTCTCTGTCTATCTTCCATCCATTCAGAACAAGCAAGGCTATAAACTTCTAGTGTGTCCCCCAGGTGTAGTGTTTTATTTCACAGTGTTCAATATCCTTTTCTTAAATAAGCGTAAGTAAATGAAGAAGGAATTACTTTTTTTTTTTTTTTTTTTAAGATCCTGGTTGAAGTTAGTCATTATTTAGTCTTTGTAATATTTTGATGTCTGTACCATAAATCTCAGTGATGAAACCGGTCCACATAAAGCAGCTCAAGTACTGGGGAAGCTTCCAATCTACTTGAAAAATAGAAGATATTACTCATGGATAGAAGACAATCATGGACCTCAAAGGTCTATAATTAAAAATACTAAAAAATGACAATTAAGAGAAGCAGTTAGTAACCCTCCTGTGTATTAGCACAGCACTTCTATTTGTCAGCTGTAGATTCTGCTAGAAATGCTTCAGTCTGAACAAAAGATTAGAAGAGTAATTCAGTAAGCTACAAATCTCGATGTAACTGTGGCCACTGCATATACAGACCTGATAGTCTGAATGTTTTTTTGAGTAATGGAAGAACGTGCGTTTTGCATTATAGATTAAGGGCCCAATTCCCATGTTTGTTTGGGTGGTCACGGAGTCAGTGCCACTGTGCTGAAAATGTGGCTCCTTACCTTTGCTAACCATCAATACAGACACTTTATTTGGGTGGGGGAAGATTTTCTGAAGTCCTTTAAATTCTATTTCATGCAGTCAAGACTGGGTGTTTTACCAGCTGGATGTAAATGTGAATTGAGTTTTTTCATACTTGTCTCCTAATGCTATATAGGGAAGTATTAGAGTTTTCTCTTTCTCATCTTGTAACTATTTAGTCATGTATTTGCACCTTTTAAGCTTTGGCATTGGGGGAAAATGTTTTTCTTTGCTTTGTTTGTACAGTTGTTCTGCTCTGACATTGTGGGTAGCATTTTAGAATTTTTTTCATGGAGTCACATGGGGTTAAATGTTGCTTACAGGACAGCCATCTCAATGAATGGGCATGCAAGTGTTTTTATTTGACAGAATTTTTTTTATTACCAAGCAGATCATATATGATCACAAAGAGAGACACCTGTACACAGATATTCTAGGGGAAAGGGAAAAGCATGTTGTTTATTCTACAGGAAGTCTCTACCTGTAATAAAAGCAGTCATATTGGTATTTATCCTAGTAAGCTAAACATTACCAGGGCTTAGCCTGTAGTTCTGTGGTATTTGGCTTGATCTGGCCATCTTTGTACTGTTTAACTCTCTTGCCCTTTGAAACAGGCTTAATCAAAACTGCCTGTTGGGAATAGTCCCTAGCCTATGCTAACTTTTGAGCTGTGCCTGGGAATTATATGGGGAAATGCTAATTAGACTCATTGAAATGTCTGCAAGAGACCTTCACAGCTGGGGTCTATCAATTTAATGATATAAATGACCAAGTTCTAGGTCCCAAGCTGTATCACTGTTTAATTTACTTACACATACATATTTGGTCAGATTAAAGGTTCATCAGGCTCAGCATCCTGCTTCTAATGATAGCCAGAAGTGGTGCCTGGGAAAAAGCATAAGGACAAAGTAAGCAAGTACAGTGCTTCTCCCCGTGTACTCTTCCAGCCTCCGATTATTTGAGGCTGCAATCTCAGCCAGTTGTGTTTTCAGTTAATTTAGTAGCCTTCAATAGACTTCTCTTCCATTAGTAAGTGCAGTTTTCCCTTGAATTCATGTAAACTTTAAGCATCTGCAGTATCCTGTGGTGAGGAATTATGCTGTTTATCTTTGTGTTTGAAGGAACCACTTCCTTTTGTTTATTTGGAACCTGCTTCCTCTTAATTTAATTTGGTGTCTCCTATTTCTTCTGTTGGAGGGTTCCTGTTTTCCTTTTCAGTATCAATCAAGAATCAATAAGCATCTATCATGCATTCCTGAGCTGTCTCTTCCAAATTGAAGAATACCAGCTTACGTAGTATCTCCTACTGTGAAAACTGTTCTGTATTTGATCATCCTTATTAGCTGCATCTGGATGTTTTTGAGTTCTGTTGCAGTGTTTAAAGATGGTGGAGACAAGAACTTCAGTGTATATAACATCACAGTGAAATTCTTTGTTTTGCTGTCTGTGCCTTCCTAATATCTCCTCACATGGAACTTCCTTTTTTACCCTCTCTTTAGCTTTGAGTGTGACCTCAAGATCTCACTCTTGGTCCTTTTGAACTGACCATTACCAGTCGTTGCATTTAGGAAGCTGTGATTTTGTTCATAGACGTTATGGCTACATATGGGAGATAAGGATTTTACCCTCTTCATCACTTTAAATATACCTACACCGAACTTCATTCGTCCTTCTTTTATCATGTCATTTCATCTTATCATGCCCGTATTGAGTTTGTCACAGTTCATCCTCATCTGTTTTATCCTGTATAATTTGGTATCATCAACGTATTTAGTCATGTACCTCAAAATGGTTTTCTTTATGAGGTTTGAGTGTAAACAATTCATGTCTTGCTGAGGAAAAGGTTAGTGGAGGACAGAAGTGACTTTGCCAATACCTAAATGCTGGTGTGAGCTCTCAAACTCTTTCTGCCTTGGATTGCAAATATAATATTTGACAGGTGCATTTTTTTGACATTAGAAAGGTATCTTTTTCAGTCTGACTTCTCTCCACCAAGACTTGGTATAATCTTAAGCTCTGAAAATGGCCATTTGCACATACTTAGTACAATTTACTTCAGTCCACAAAGCTCTCCAAATTCCAGTTGGTCCCACAATGAAGGAAACCTCTTGCATGGTAGGCCCAGATGTGGAGCTCTGGACACGAAAGCACACGCAGTGCTCTGCAGAAACAGCCAAGCCTGTTCTGAATGAGCTATCTGGGGCATCAGAAGCATTGCAGCTTCGTTAGTGGGCATTCTGTTGAGATGTAAGGTTTAATAGCATGAGCTGAGTGCCAGGTCATTTGGATGTACTGCTTCCAGTAATTGTTACTTCTGTGCCACCTTGGAGATTTCTGTGAAGACATATCCAGAGGTGGATGACTGGGTACCATTAGAGCTATGGATGCCTAGAAAAGATGTACTAGTTTGGAAACAGCTAAGGTTATAAACTTTTTTGAACAGTAATTTTGATAAATGGTAATTAATTTAAAATGAATGTATCAATTTTTATCTATAAGGAGTGCTGCACACTTAGTATCTGAGAAAATATTCTGGAGGAGCAAAGAAGTATCCACTGGTAGTGGTAGAGAGCAGAGCATCATCCTCTCGCTACGTAGGCATGTTGAGGTCCCAGTTTCCATTTAACAACTCTGAGGGTTGTGTAGCCCCGGTGGGGTGAATGCTAGCGCTTGGGTCAGGGCACCTGCATGCAGGAGAGAGGGTAGAGATGGGCATGGACCTTGAGTGGGCTACTTGGGGAAAACAAGAAGAACGGGTGGCATATGTATGTGTATTTCTGAGAGAGATGGAAGAGACTCAGTAATTCACGAGCCAGACTGGGGGTACATCTGTACTAAAGTGGGAATAAACCTGAGATTTGTAGTGTGTCCTAGCTCTTCCATTTGATTGCACTGCCTTCTAGAAGGTATGCGGTCTGGATGTAGTCTGTGAGTAGTAAATCTTACTCCTTTTCAGAGTCAAAAGTAGAATACAGAATTTCTGGTTTCTTTGCTTTTTGTCAGCTTGGCTAGTGAAATGTTCGTATTCTATGATGAGTGGAAGGTGTCTCACGCTCAGCCTGTGCTTTTGGTTCACCAGAAGAGAGGGGTCATCCTCTGCTGCAGCTACCTAGTCTTTTAGCTCAAGAGATAAAGCTCATTGCTGTGAACTAAAATATTCTCTCTTCTGACTCCACAGATGATCTTTGGTGAAAGGCCTTATAATTCATTATGACAGATGGTTTTTGTTGTTTACCATTTATTAATCTGAACAGACTGAATTTAGAAAAGATGATTGCTGAGTCAAAAGATAAGAAATGCCAGAATAGAATTAATTTGCAGACTACATGTGACCTCAATTGGATTAGAGAGGGGCCTGGAAATAGCCCATCATATGAGTGTTCCCACAAGATAGTCTCAGAGAAATAGGTCTGACGGAAGTTCAACATCCAGTCATTTTTGTTCAAACTTATTTTCTTATCACTGTTTCTGGATGTTTTTTTTTTTTTGTCTACTTGCTATTTTTGTTACTTGTGCTTGATTATCTGTGCCTTCTCTTTTCCCTTTTTTCTGGCTCATAACTTACCTTTCCTGTTGTGCAGACACCCACCCATACACATATGGCTGGGCACTCTTCAAGAGGGAGGTCTTAAAGGCACAGGTGCAGGCTGTCCCTGTGTGCCGTAAGACGAACCGGCGGGGAAGACGACCGGCCTGGCTGAACAGGGAGCTTTTGCTGGGGCTCAGGAAAAAAAGGAGAGTCTATCACGCGTGGAAGAAGGGGCAGGCTACTCAAGAAGAGTACAGGGAGCTCGTTAGGTCGTGCAGAGATGAAATTAAGAAGGCAAAAGCCCAACTAGAGCTCAATCTGGCCACTGCTGTACGAGATAATAAAAAATGTTTTTACAAGTACATGAACAGCAAAAAGAGAGCCAGGGAGAATCTCCCTCCTCTGGTGGATGTGGGGGGGGAACATTGTCACTAAGGACAATGAAAAGGCTGAGGCACTTAATGCCTTCTTTGCCTCAGTCTTTAATAGTCAGACCAGTTATCCCCAGGGTATTCAGCCCCCTGAGGTGGAAGACA